>CM021106.1:599007708-599599156 GCA_007115665.2 Sequoiadendron giganteum | reverse complement strand
TGATTTTGCAGTTTGAAACGGGAAAAAATTGTTGACCAAAGAGTCAAAAGATTTTCTCAAAAAATCGTCCAGCCTGCCGCTTTTTAAAAATCGCGATTAATCGGGACTTTTTTGCAGATTTATGCTTCTGTGTTAATCTTCTATGGTTGGTATTAGAATTGCTATGATTTGTAATCTTTCTTCAAAAGATTAAAATTGATCTAGGAAGAAAATAATAGTTCTACTTCTGACAAATGATAATTCCATACACTCATTCCAACATAAGGATATCTTACTTCAGCATTGATGATAGCAGCTGATCTTGGAATCAAACTTGAGTCCATCTGATAAACATCAGGTATGATTAAAATAACAGAATGCAGACCGTCTGAATGAAGCCATGTGTTAAGGCACTTCAAATTCCCAACATGAGGCTTAGATCTCCTGTCATGATATTCTATAGTTTTAATATGATATTTCTTTCAAAAGATGGAAAGCATTATGCATACGTTGTCAAACAGTAGATCAGAAAATAAGTTCAGAAGTACAAATGGAAGTAATCTATATAAATAATAAAAGGTTTTTTAGGCTAAGTTTAATATAACTTCCATCCCCATCTCCCCTATCTGCTTCAGGGTAAGTTTAAAGCTAATGCACAATGAGTACTCTATAATAGTTGGCAGTAATTCTACCCAAGGTCACTTTGCCAATAATCTATAGGGGAATAAACCAAGGTTGGATTAAATGCTCCCACTCAGTAGTTCTGGTGACATCAGCATTGTTTAAAGAGGTCCTTTGCATTGAAATAAAATTCTTCAGTTCTTGCAGAGCGACTTGTTGATTTCCTTGCTAGTTATCCAATGCATAATTTGAACTATCTCTAGACAATTAACAAACAACAATTGCTAAACAATTCCAAAAGGAACTTGCAGTGTTCTTCCCCCAAAGAAGACCGGTTTGTTATTTCTTTAAAACCAACTTCCTGGAAGCAATGAATCGACTTGTTATGATCCTGTCCATAGCTGAACTTGTCATAGACTTTCAAGATGTTGTCTTGTAGCTCTTAGTCCCTTGTTTTCTATCAACTGTCAGAGTCTAGTCCTTTTATTTGGTTCTTCTGGCTAGGTGGCTCGTTCATATTCTTGTTACATGAAAATGGACGGGGTCCACATGCCTCTTGCTTAGTGCATTGTAAAATTAAAAAGACAGAATCTTTTCCACAGATAGGATAAACTTCAGAAATCCAGTCCAAAATAACGGTCACATTTTTACTTAGAGACAAACTCTAATTGGATGTCAAATAATTAAGCAACTTCTTCTGTAAGTTTGTGGTTGCGCAAAAAAATAACTGATATGAGCTTCTTGAATCTTTAAGCACTGGGTATTGTCTGCAATAAATCACACATGGGATCTTCTCTCATGAAAACCTTCATTATTAGCTCATTAAGTTTAGAAGCCCCACCTTAAAGCAGGTCTATATGGCCATCTCTTTTTCAATCCTAACCAAACAGAAAATAATAGCCCTACTGCTTACGAACAGGCTGAGAGCTACTCAAAGCTCTGATTTGTCAGGTTCTCTTCAACTTTCTGGATCTGCTTGAGCAGGTGAGCATACTTCCTGTCGTGAGATCTCTTGTTAAGAGACCTTACAAGATAAAACCAATTAATAATCTAGATGGAAAGTCTCCCATCCAGCACTTGTTATTCATGCTTACTAAGCATTTTTCTCAAACCATGATCACATCATTCTGCTAATAAATAAGGGCTTTTGAATTTTCTCAGCCCCTGCTCCTCTAAAATTTATGTGGAACTAAATCTGGGACAATCAACTTTCCCCATGCTAAATTAACAAGCTTGTATACCAAAAAAACTACAAGGAAAAGAAACTGCTAAGGATATTAGTACCACAAAAGAAGAGATGGTTAAGACAATCACCTAAGGACATACACCCCAAATGACAAGAATGGAGATAATTTACTCGCCTTCTTACTTTATCAAAAGGTGGAGATTATATCAGGGTCTAAGGGATGTGAGTGCCATGCAAGGGGGGCTTATTTGACTAACTTACTTTGAAAAAACCTCCGATAATCATGCATGTTATAAAAAGTTCCTATTCATACATTCTCAGCAAATGCAAGGAAATCTACCTATACCAATCCATGTATTCACAGCAATGTTTCTATTATACTATAAATGCCATCAAATCTAAACCTATTCAGGCTTACTTTGATTATAGGCATCAATGACCTTGTCCTTGAATTGGTTGAACTGCCATGTTTGCACATCAAGTGAGAATGGACTGAACCCAGCTTGACGCAATGTGGTATTCTGTGGCCTAATGGTGGATCCAGCAGTAGCAAAATTTGCACCATGGCTGAAGTTTGAACCCACAGAATTAAGGTATGCACTCAAGTATGGCAGCCCCAAGCTTTCAGCTGCAATCAAACCAAACCAGACCCATTACTCAACCTGCAACAAATTATTCTACTACTTCAGATCAAAATACTAGAACACAATCATGTAGCACATAAGCATACCAATGAAATCTATGACTAGTCTTCCATCACAGTATCTGCCTGAAGGCTTGTGAAAGAATGTCTCTCCATTGGGTGTAGGAGCAGGACCAAAAGCTGCAGAGAGCCCACCAGTGTCTGAGTTCGAATCTCCAAAATTGAAGATTGCAGGAAACTCACAGTCTGCTGCATTGGCATGCAAGAAGCTGCCAAATGGAACATTTAACACTAACCCAAAAACTGTTAGAACAAAGTAGAATTTCCAGTGGTACATAGAAGTCTTCTGGTTTCTCACAAACATCTTGCAGACCAGTAGTACTAATGATACCCGGGTAGGTTAGATATGTTGAGCAAATAACTGTGAAAATTAATTATTTGGATGTGATACATCCTATCAAGACATTGCTCACGTGGGCAATTTTTGTTTGTATTGATCATTAAATTAAATATACATGGAATCTACTTACAATATTGCAAATGTATTTTTTTATATGCCATTTAAGTTATATGCTTTCAAGAAATTAAGGTTTTTGAAAAATTCCTGCTAAGAAGATTAGAATATTTGTCTTTCAGAAAGTTATGTGATAGGCATGTGGTTCCACCACAAGGGGGTTACATGCCGAAAATGGTGGTGAAGATGTTATGAATAGAAAAAAAAATCCATTTGATCAAAAAAATTTGAAATGTTTCATTTGCATAGGGAAATTTTAATTAAACAAATGGAAAGTTGTCATGCTCATTATTTAGATAATTATTAAAAAAAGTTCCACTTTGGAAATAAACTGTATGGACTGAATTGAGTCTGAAAGACTGTCTGTTTATGGGTCCCGTGATAAGACCTGACATCTGAATTAAAATCAGGGGGACCTTCATGTACTGTTAACAAGAACCATGATTGACTAATTAGAATCCACTGTAAATGGCCGATCAAGTGCATCAGTTCAATTACTTAAAAGCAATAATTTTACTGGACAGAAATAAAAGTTGTAGGACAGGGGATTCAATAGATGTTCACTTTTTTATAGTTATTATGGTATGTTCATATTTAGTTATTTTTATAGTAGAATACAAAGATAATTATAATTTCAACAATATTATATCATTTAAAATAGAAGTTTTTAGGTAGATTTTCAAAAAAATCACATGATTATATATGTGTAATATTAAAGGTTTTAGTATTTGTTGGGAGGCAGAGTTGAATATCAAATTTAGGTCTTATGTTCCACATTTAGACCCTAATTAAGTATACTAAAATAATTATTAGCTGAAAAATATATCAGTAAAAATTAATTAAGGCATCAATACATGTGCATATGCACATGAGTAACTGGGTACTTCACAATATTGTATCATTTAAAATAGGAGTTTTAAGGTAGATTTTCAAAAAAATTACATGATTATATATATGTAAAGGTTCTAGTATTTGTTTGGGAGGTAGAGTTAATATCAAATTTAGGTCCTATGTCCCACATTTAGACCCTAATTAAGTATACTAAAATAATTATTAGCTGAAAAATATATCAGTAAACATTAATTAAGGCAGCAATACAAGTGTATATGCAAATGGGTAACTAGACACTTCATAATACTGTATCATTTAAAATAGGATTTTTTAGATAGATTTTTAGAATATATATATTAAAAGTTTTAGTATTTGTTTGGGAGGTAGGGTTGAATATCAAATTTAGGCCTAATGTCCCACATTTAGACCCTAATTAAGTATACTAAAATAATTATTAGATGAAAAATATATTAGTAAAAGTTAATTAAGACATCAATACATGTGCATATGCACATGGGTAACTACACGCTTCAAGGTGTACAAAATAAAATATAACGTGATTGTAAGAGAGGACCACTTGTACTAATTATGAGAGTAAATAAAAACAAAAATATAACTTTTTAATAAATTGCATGTGCGCATTTTACAAGATCTAACATAAGTCAATTAGATTGAGTCGCATTTCTAGATAGCCATTTAATGGTCTATAAGATATCATAAATGAATATAGGTGGGCCTTCAAGTGCATAGTTATCCAAACTTGCTTTATCTTTTATTTGACATCTTACATTTATTTATGTTACCTATAAAGCATTAAGATGTGTAAGATGCTCCTAAACAAAAATCAATTTGAAAACTTTAAGGAATCAATCAATTTTTTACGCACATTTCAAATTCAAAATCAATTTGAAAACTTTAAGGAATCAATCAATTTTTTACACACATTTCAAAATCAAAATCAATTTAACTGACAAAAATAAATGCATCCAAACCTATAAAATAATTCTAAATTTCCCACCCACATTTAAGATTCAAACTCAACCAAAGAAATTAAATACTTTCAGAGTTAAAAAACCAGGGTTGCAAGCAACGAAGTTCCCAAAGATTGGTAGGATGGTTAAATTGGATTTGTCTAGTTTGTTTGTGGCCACATAGAAAAATGTAGGTGCATTTTGACTGTATAAAGTGAATTTAACTAATGAGAACATTTGTAACTCATGTGAATTATTTTTTGGTGAATCGAATTGTTGTGAAGGTTGAGTTGATTGAATTGATTAGCAATCTTCTCCTAGTATTTCAATATGAAAATTGACTTTACAATGGGGTTAACTATGTAGTAAATGGTTAGATTATTCCAAGTCTCATTTGATTGGAGCCATCCAACCCGAATTTGTGAGGAAGTTCAAGCCACTCAACTCGCTAAAGGTGTAGTTGGCATACAAAGTTCCACAAACAAATATTGAATTTGCGAGGAACGTGGAGTCATCCGATTTGTTATTTGTGAGGAAGTTGTCAACTGTTTAAATAAATATTATTTGCAAATCCTTTTTGTTAGAGGTTGGATCGTCATTAAGAACTAATCACAAGTTCTTTATGTTCTAAGAACCTTTGAACCTTCTGAATCTCTTTGCTTGATGTTGCCTTTTTTTTAATGAACCATTATGATATTTTTTATGAGGACTTTGTAGTATTCTCAGAACTTGCAAATTTATCAACCACTTTTATTCTTGCATTTTCAGTAATCAAATATGGAGCCAAAACTTGTCAGAGGTTGGGGTGGTTTCAAAAACCCGAGTAACTTTTGACTGTCAAATAATTTTTTATTATAATTAGATATGAATACATAAATGAATTTTGTCGGGGGTTTCTTGGGTTATGAAAATTGACTAAAGCTAAATTATTTTCATGGTTGCTAGTAGGCAAGCAATTTAATGAGTGTGATGATCGCATCATATAGATCATAATGGAGAGCATTCTTATAATGTCTTTCAAAGACCTTACAAGTACGAAAACAAATTAATGAGCACTCACTTTCCTTGTTATTTTTTTTCATTTTCCATTTAAAATATAACTTAAGTAATTGAGAAACGACAAAATTGACAGTATCATGGATTGTGAAAATCTAATATTAATTTTGATTTGTCTCAATGAAAGATATTATACTATTGCTTCTAACTTCAATAGATACTTGACACACTAAATAATTATTTATTGTAAATGAATGACAAAGAATAACACAATCATTTATTCCATTACAAATGAATTATAATGTTACATCCCTTTTTAAAGATGAGTAGAGCAAGCAAAGTTCTTATTTGACACAATTGATACCAAGTAGTCTGAGTTGTGGTTGAAGCATTATGCAATTTGAAATCACGAGGTTTGTTGAATATGATAGGGAAATTGGAGCTATGAATATTTATATTCTCAAACCACAAGGTTTTTGAACATGTTGGTTAAAAAAGAGCTATGAATATAGAAAATATGCATGTCTTAGGTACCAGTTGAAGCTATGCAGAAGATGTTGAAGGGGTATTAAATTTTCTACCCCAATCTTTAGGAAGCTCCAAGACACCAAGAAGGATCAAAATGACTTTGAAAGTCCATAGTTCCTCTTTGAGGGCCTTTGACAAAATAAAGCATGAGAATTTAGAGTATCCCCAATAATAGCATGACATCATCTTTACTAACCTCAAAAAGCACTTATCAAAATTAAAAACACTGCATTGAAAAACATTTTATGGACTAAAAAATGATTTTGGTTGAAATCAACATTCCTCTTTATACTAAAATTTTGAGGTTAACCCAACACTCAGTTTTTAATTACAACTAATAGAGAATGCAATTAAATCTTATAAAACATGTAATTTAATCACATTACTTGTGTGAGGTATAATTTATTTTTCTTTAGGCATCCTCGGCATGTGAACTTTCATTGTATTGATGATTTGATAGTACTAGCATTTGAAGATGTTTAACTATTAGTGATATGATAATTCACATTTCGTTTTTTCTCTTATTTATGAGTTAAATTATTTCCACCCTTTTTGGAATTATGTTTAAGTTGGCGCTTTCAAGGGGAGGATGAGGAAGATAAAAGAGTAATAAACGATCCATACTTTACAATATTATTCTCCAACAACTTTAACTCATAATCTCTTATATTTTTACATAAATAAGAAATGTAGCATACTCAAATTGAATATGGTTATATCTTTGATAAAATTGTGTGTAACTAATGAACAAGCATTGGATATCATAATTTTATAGTGAAATTTTTTATAAGATCCATTCATTTTTTTTGTTTTTTCTTGCTTACATTGAACCAAATTTGAAAGAGTAACCTTTAATCCAATTTTCACTTGAAAGTGTTGGACAAAGTAATTGCTAGTTTGGGAAAGGAATGGATGGAACCATGTGGTAATGTAAAGAACCATTCTAGTGTGTATTCATTTAATGTAAGTGAGAACAATTTAGAAAGTAATCTATCATTGTACATAAAATCCAAACAAGTGACAAAATTTCCTAGCATGAGTCATTGGGTTCTCCTTACCTTTATAAAATTAGAATATTTATCCCACAAATAAATATTAGAAATATATAAGATAATATATAATAGGATAGATGATTATGAGTGATCTATTGAGTTAAACATTTACCAAAGATTAGAAGAAGAGTTTGATTTTTAGACTTTACTAATTTGTTCATGTTTCTTTGCAAGGAAGGTTGGATATTGTTGGTGGAGGGATGGGTATTGTGTAATTGGAAGAAAGGATGATGTGAAATGGTTGGGAAAAATGTTGTAAAGTTAGAATAGGAGTAGGTTGAACTAGTGGTTGTGTAGGAGAAATTGGAGTGTGATGGATATGAGAGTTAGGTGTAAGAATGAGATGGGTATGATATGAATGAGGTTGATGAATGGTTGAAAATTTTTTGGGCATAGAATTGGAGGAAATGGGGTGTTGGATGGGAAATGTGGGTGATTTGGGTTTGGAAGGAGAATGAAGGAAGAGGCTTGGGAAAGTGAAGAGGAATTTAAATATCATTAGCAACACTAGTTTTTTCGTATAATTGTTCCTATCATGAGCACTTCCAAATCATATGATTTTATCATAAGTAAATTGTGGGGTGTCAACTAAAGCTAAAGGATTTGTGTGATTATTGAATTTTCTAATCTCCTCTCTAAGATTTTGTAACTTATTTGACCATATCTAAGTTCTTTTGAGTTTTAATATTTTCAAGATGAGCCTCATGATCAAAAGGATCTACCTCATAGATTTAAATGGATGGGTTAATACTTTCAATGTTGGGGGTCTCAAAATGATCCTAGAAAATGAGGATACGAGATCCAGGAAGATGATTTGGCATATAACTCTATTATATTGTTGTTAAAACAAGAGAAAAAAGATAATTAAGGCACATAAACATTTTAAATATGTAAAGTGATTGATATATTTTTTTAAGATTTGACTATTATATATTTGAAAAAGAAGGTTTAACCTTAGGGGAAAACACTAGATGTGTTAAACAATTCAATTTCACCAAAAACTAGGGTAATAAAACACACCCTACTCTAATTTAGGATCTAATTTAATGATAAATTATTTGATAGCAGTCAATGCTAAAGTATTGAATTGAGACATTAAATGAAAGAGTTAGAATGTAATTTAGTTATGTTAATTTAGGGTTGTCAAGGTTGGAGATTATATTGTATAACACAGTAGATGATTAAATTCAACATTCGATAATTGTATCTACTCTTATCAAACTATGAAAAATATATTCTATGAATATAGGCCTTCTCAAGACTAGGTTATGTTGGAGAATTCCAAGATCAAAGAGCATGAAACAACTTCCACAAGTGAATAAAATATGCACAATAGTATGTCTACCAAATATATGAATGAAGAGTGTGTAAATACAATGATCAAGCCTTGAATATGTAGGCAAGGATGAGGAGGTGAGAAGGTAGGAGTAAAACTCTAACTACCCCTCCAAAGGTGGGACACTTGTGAGCTCACTTGACAATTGTGTGGGCAATTTTCAATAGGTGTCTCAATTCATGAGGACACATGCTTCAACCATATGAAGTGAGATGAAAACAAAAGAAAACCTAAGTAAACGTAAACTAGGTGTGAATAGTTCAATCCTAGAAAGGTGATTAGCTAACTAGGTATGATAATGACTCCATTTACAGTAATATGTTATGCTAATGGTTTAATCTATGGAATATTTTCATTTGTCAGGTTATGTTCTTCTAAAAAAAAAATTGAGTTATATTTACCTTTATTTGTACCTATCTTGAATAAATAGAATCCTTGGGGATTTGTTATATGGATAGAAGTATGAAACTTCCTTCATAGTGATTCAAGCCCATTTTCGCATTCACAATTATCAAAGACATATAAGCTACAAAAAATGAAAATACCTTGTGTAGAATATGTGAGTGTTGATGTAGAAATAAAAATAATGATTTTGATAATTGTTTTGAATATGCCCTAATTTATTTTATCTTGATCAAAATTTGATGATGATTAATTCTTTAAGGTGCATCCTTAAATACAAGATCAAAGGCACTTAATTCAAAATATTTGGCATCCAAGTTAACAAATAATGATCAAAATATTTGAAAAGACAAGGTTCCTTAAATATTGAGTGAAGTCAATGGATAATAGGATTTAGGATCATATCAACTTATGTGTGAAATAAATCAAATTTATTGTCAAGAAAATATATTTATAATAAGGACATAGTGAATGTATAACAAAAGGGTACACTTGGGAAAGGTATGTACTTGTATTCTCTATACGTAGGAAAAGGGCCAATAGTTGTGAGGATTAACTTTGTGATGAAGTTGTAATTACAAGAATCATGTACACTTGACCTAATTTTTTTATGGAAGATGAGATAAAATATTATCTACTTGTAACTAAGGTTTGGATGCATGAATCATCATGCAACTATTCATATTAACAAGTTTAATAAGAGGTGTCCAAAAAATGAATTTATAAAGGTTTGTCCAAAAGTTGTGCATGATGAAAGACCTAATATTTGAATGAAAAATACCATTATTATGAATTGAACACGATATTATTATTTAAAAAAAATATAAGTAAAATAAATGACAATTTTTTTGTTGGACCTAAGTCTAATATTGCTATACTTAACCCTAAATCATAATGTATCAAACAATAAATCACCTATACGATATCCTAAATCTTATTATATCAGACCCTAAATCTTATTAAACTGTGCTTTAAATTTCCAACCACAAAAGCTATATTGTATCTAGAATTGTGAGAGGATGCATATTTATTGAGCAGATCATTAATGGTGGTCTTGATGATATATTATTCCTACTCAATAATGCTCTAGTTTAGTTTATTTGGGATCAATCCACCTGTATAATTGATAGGTGTAAACACAAGATAAATCATCCCTTCTTATCCTCTATAGTAATACATTAGAATTAGGCATGCAAGGAGAATACAAATGATTGTATATTTGAATACCACAATTCCCCAAATAAAGATTTCACATATTTAAGATATTTTCTAGCAAAGTAGAGATCTCACAATGTATTGGTGTTTTAAAATTCAAAAATTTGGGTTCTCTTAGGTAGAATGGTAGAGATTATAATTATTATTTCCCTAGTGTTCTTGTATGATTATGATTAGAGAAGCCATACCCGTGTGCATATCCATAAATACCAAATGTGCACATGGCATGATGACATGCATTGGAGAAACTTCCACAATGAGCTTTGTTGGTGTTAAAATCTATAAAATATCTTTTACAATAGCTTAATCCATAATCACATGCACACCCACATTTTCTATAGTGATATAAATAAGAATAAATATTATTGTAGATTTTTTTGGAGTAGCATTCCCACTTGTTGGGTGAATACTCCTAAGCATAATATAATTAAGAACAAGTTTCATGACCATTTGCTTACTAAGTCTCTGTTTTTCCAATGCATGAGAAAAATTAAGAACAAGTTTCATGATCATTTACTAAGACTTTATTTTCTAATGCATGAGTAGAATTAAGAACAAATTTCATGATAATTTGTTCATCAAGCCTTTGTTTTTCTAATGTGACTCTTCTAACTTGTATTAAGAAAGCTAGAGTAATTTTTCAAAGAGCTCAAAATTATAATCATAAGTATGAGGAAAATAAGGACCGCGATTGATAGCTTCATTTTTATTTCAATTTCTACTTACTAAGAAACACAAAGGATCATTAATAAAAAAATGTTAAAAAATAAGTGAAAATGGACTTACAAAATTTACTTTCTTATTTAATACCTTATTTTTAGGTAAAAATCAATTTTAATACTTCTAATGGCTTATAAAGAATTGAGTTACGCTAAGGGAACTAATAACCAATATGAAACATTTTCAATGAGTGCATCTAATTAAATTCATGATGAATTTGGGCCACAACTTTGCTATTGGTCAGTATTTTAATATGTGGAGATGGAAAGGTATTGCTTATAGAATATTCAACCTTATTGTCAATATTTCACAAACACAACTTGTGTAGATGGTTAGATATTGTTTAGTTCCCCTCTTTGATGCAATATCAACCTAGCTCAAATACTAACAATTCATGTTGTTAGAACCTTTTTTTTTCATTTAAAATCCCAAGGCCTTTCACCCCCTTTGAGCTTTTATTTTCGTTATCTTTCTATAGAAAATTCATGTATCTTGTCCGTATTATTCAAATATCTTTTACCGCCACCTTTTTCCCTTCATAGGCCTTCACCGCTTTATCGCGGCCTTTTGCAAAGTGGATCACAGTATAGTGGTGAAAGTCTGGAGCAGTCACAATAAACGTTTATCATTGTACCACGGTCAGTTGTTAGTAGGCCAATGGTTATGCGGTGAAAACTGTAGCGGCTATGGAGGCGGGCAGAAAGTGTTTACCGCGCTACCGCGAGCAGTTAAATCACAGGTTGTGGTTCCATGGTGGCTAGTTGGTAAGCAACGGATGGTGAACGTAGCGGTCAGGATCAATCACACCGCAGTACTACCGACGGTTAGGAGGCATACCACGGTGACTGCGGTAGATAGAGATGCAACGGGTGACGGTTAAGGATAGGAAGTAAACGGTCATTGTGTTACCGTTGATGGTCGATTCAGAGACCATAGTAGAGCGGTGGAGGGAAGGATAGACTGTGACGGTTAGACCATGATATCGCCACCGATTCAAAGGGTGACCGTGGTAGTGCTATAACGGTTAGCAGATGGTAAAGGGTGACAGAAGCAGTGAGGCGACAATATGCAGAGCAATTAATACCATGGTACCGTTGGCACTAGTGGCCGCGGTAGTGCGGTTAAAGGTTAGCTAACAACGGATGTGGCAGCGAGGGTAACAGTGAATGTTTAGAATCATTAGTGATAAAAGTCAAGCCCGTGGTAAAGCGATAAAGTTAATAAAGCCACGGGTAAGTAAGGATAATGAGCGATAATGTAAAAAGGAAAAATCGAAGACAGAACTATAGTTTGAGATATTTAATTTGCCGAAAGGCAATTCAATTAAATATTTTAAATTCGGTTAAAGAATGTGAATGGTTGTAACAGAAAATGAAGGGTCACGACCCTTGGTATTTACTATACAAATATTTTTGGAAATCAATTTGTAAGGGTTCGGTTCAAGAGCAGTGAGAGACTTTTCTCAGAAAAGAAACTGGGAAGGAATTAATGTAAAAACCTTATGCAAATAGTGCAATGGAGATGATTTTATTTGACCGAATTCCTTTCTGATTATTTCGTTGTTGTGATGTCATAACTAATATTTTGCTTTGTTCTCTCCAATTTGAAATCTTTTGATCATTTGAGTCTAAATATCAAGTATGTTTTGATTCATCAGAGTGTATTTCTTTGCTTTGTGTGATTTTATTTACTGGTGTCTTCTAGGCAGAATTAAATTCCTCTGAGTAAGTCATTATGTTTGTGAGATTCCCTTTGGATTGTTGAAGGAGAGCTAGGTAAGAAAATATTTCATCAGCATTTATGCCAGTCATAAATTCATGAAGTTACATGCCAGCCATTAGAGCTTCATCCCTTAGAGTGTTTAACAACATGAATTTTGTTAGAAAGGAAGGTATGTATGTAATTAGTAATATTTTTGACTCCATTGCCCAATAAATAGAAGCAATTGATTTTCCATTTCCCATAATATAGAATTCATTATAAAATATATTCTAAACCTTTCATTCGTGTAGTAGAAGTAGTTTTAGTATCTTTTGGTTTATCCATTCCCATTTGCCATTGT
This sequence comes from Sequoiadendron giganteum, assembly GCA_007115665.2. NCBI lineage: Eukaryota > Viridiplantae > Streptophyta > Pinopsida > Cupressales > Cupressaceae > Sequoiadendron > Sequoiadendron giganteum. The sequence continues at coordinate 599,586,100 of CM021106.1, read as the reverse complement.
GGATAGACTATTTAGCAGGAAATCCAGTTCAAATTTGCATGTTCTATATAGGTTCACTCGCCTTGGTCTAGCAGAACCTAAAGAGCAGAAGGTTCAATTGTGTAATTGGCCTTGTACGTTGGCCAAAAGTGTTGTAAGAGCTGGGAAAACTCTTCTGGTTAAAACCTGAATTTTTTAGAACCAACAATTTGGCGACTCTATTGGGGATTTACTCAGGAAGATTTTCAGCCTTTCCATTTATAGAGTTAGCAAAGTTTCAAATTTTTTTGAGATTATGTTGGGTGCAAACCAAAGCAATCAATTTCATTTTCCTACTTTTGGAAAAGTAGGTGGCGACTCTGTTTAACATTGATAAATAATGCATAGATATTGTGGAGTAGTAACATTTTGTCAAGATTTTAGGAGCAGAAAGAATACAATAGTCAATGAAAGATTTTGAAGAATTGGAACAACAAAGGTTATACTGGAAACAAAAAACACTACAATTGAAACAACGAATGCTGCAATTGGGAGTCAAATATGTTCCAAATACATCACTGAATAGGTCATCCTACAGTGAGAATGAATACACAAATACCAGGAGATCTTGGACACCATAGGCACCACATGATACAACTAAGTACTTTGACAATGGAGGTAATGTGCTCTATTCACAACAGAACACTTATGCACCTCAACCATTACATCAAATGAATATTCATCTTCCATTTCCCAAAAAAAGATCAATGATCTACCAAAATCCATATGGCCCTCCAAATTTATCTCAATTATTGATAAACCATTTAACTTTAGTAATGTCCAAGGCTACCCAGATCCTTACCCCTATGATGAGATGGAATTGCTAATGCATATCCCTAAATTTCATGGAGAATGGGATGAATCAACTTATGAGCATATGGAACGATTCTGGAATTTTATTGTCGACTTTCAAATTTATCCAGAGGATGTCATTATGAAGTGTTTTTCAAGATCTATGAGGGATAGTGCAAGGGAATGGTTTAAAAATTTTCCTATGCAAAGTATATCTTCATGGGAGGATCTGAAAGAAATACTCTTGAGCCAGTATGAGGACAAAGATGATGATTATTTACATAATCAAGAAGAAGATCATGATGTACATACTCAAAGCCACGACTCCATTACAAAATCAGAATGTGGAATTTCCCCCTTAGATACATTTTTTGACATAAGGAAATATGAAGGAGAGGATGAAAACTCTCTATACAATAGGATGGTAGACATTTGTATGCAATTATCTCCTCATCATAGGCCCACAAGACCCACATTTGTTACATAATTTGCAAGAGCATGGGAGCCTAAATCGGTTTATTGGTCAAAGTCATCAAAACAACATGCCTTGGATGTAGTAAATAAATTTCTTGATTCCATGCTTGGGACAAGGTACATGGATACTAGCAACAACGAATCTAATAGTGGTATCATGAATGATCAAATAATGCAACCAATGGAGGATAAATGTGTCACTAGGATTTCTAATGACAATTTTTCAGATTTGGAAGATGATTGCAGCATTAATGATATTGGTGGGGACACATCATTTGGAGAGTACATCAACACTGCTTTAGAAGCTAAATTAGAAGAGGATATTGTGCCATCCAACAATGAACATATGGAGAGTCTCTCTTGCATAACAGATTGTGATCTAGATTGTGAAGATGAAATGGTGGATGTTGATCTACAACATGATGATTGTTACAGTTCATATGGAGATCAAGAAGTTGGAGAAATAGCAGGAGATCTGGATGAAACATGTTCACTCAGCAGTGAGCAAGTTTCAGATTTATTGACTCTTGAATACCAGAGATGTGCACATAAAGATGATTCCAAAGTTTTGGCTCCAGTCTACGTTTGTTTTGACAATGAAAGTAACAATTCATATGACCCCATGTTCATCTATCACAGTGATGAGGAGTTCTTTGAAGCTGATCAAAGATCTGTTTGTGTCCAAAAGGAGGTATGTGACTTGAATATTTTTTGCCTACAAGAGAAAGATACTGGTTTGCATATCATTGATGATGAGTGTTCAAATTTTTCAAGTATGTATACAGAAGACTGTATGGATCAAATGTGTGTGTCAATGCTAACTAGTGATAGGAAACCAATGGAAAGTGATTTGATTGTTTCAGAAGTTGTTGATGAGATATAACTTTTTGACTTCCAAGAAAGGCATTCAGATTTTCAGGTCCTAGTACAGCTGCTTTATCATTTAGCAACATATGACAGTGAGCATGCCTATGAATGTTTTATTGAATGTGGATACAGTTTGTATGCTGAGGGTGGCAAAGATTTATTGAATGATGAATTGCAAAGTGGTGTGTGTCGGGTTGAATATAATGACTTTCTAGAGGTTTTCAATGACAGTGCATGTAACAGGGCAGATAGAATGGATAGTTTTAAAAGAAACCTGATGAGCTCTAAACAGAATAAGGTCTATGATAGACGAAAGGGCAGGTTTTTCTTTTTGGTTGGCTTGGGGCCATCCCTTGTGGTTAGATTTTTTGAACCATAGCAGGTACAGAGGATTAAGGATTGCCAGTGCATGGACAATTCTTAGCAATACCTCTTTAAAAATTATTTTCCATGCACAATAGTCTAGGGTTTCTCCATGCTCCTCTTTCCATCTTCCATCTCCTCCATCCTCCATTGCCTTCATTTTCTAGACCATTCATATCTTGATCTGCTCTCCTAGTTGTATGCTAGATTCTTGCAGTGATTGAGTAACCACTCATCCCCAACAGGAGCCACTGTTAGAACCTTTTTTTTTCATTTAAAATCCCAAGGCCTTTCACCCCCTTTGAGATTTTATTTTCTCTATCTTTCTATAGAAAATTCATGTATCATGTCTGTATTATTCAAATATCTTTTACTACCACCTTTTTCCCTTCATAGGTCTTCACCGCAGCCTTTTGCAAAGTGGCTCACGGTATAGCGGTGATAGTCTGGAGTAGTCACGATAAACGTTTACTGATGTACTACAGTCAATTGTTAGCAGGTCGGCGGTTACGCAATGAAAATTGTAGCGGCTAAGGAGGCAAGCAAAAAGTGTTTACCGCACTACCACGCGCAGTTAAATCACAGGTCGCAGTTGCACAGTGGCCGGTTGGTAAGCAACAGACGGTGAACGTAGTGGTCAGGATCAGTCACACTGCAGTACCGTCGACGGTTAGGAGGCATACCACGGTGACTGTGGTAGATAGAGATGCAACAGGTGACGATTAAGGATAGACAGTAAACGGTCACCGTATTACTACTGATGGTCGAGTCAGAGACCGCGGTAGAGCAGTGGAGGGAAGGATAGACTGTGACGGTCAGACTGCGATACCACCACCAATTCAAAGGGTGACCGCGGTAGTGTGGTAATGGTTAGCAAATGGCGAAGGGTGACAGAAGCAACGAGGTGACAGTCTACAAAGCAGTTAATACTGCGGTACCGCTGGCAGTCAGGCCAGTGGCTGCAGTAGTGCGATAAAAGATTAGTTGACATTGGATGTGGCAACGAGGGTAATAATGAATGTTTAGAACCGCCATACCACCAGTGATAAAAGTCGAGCCCGCGGTAAAGTGGTAAACATAATAAAGCCACGGGTAAGTAAGGATAATGAGTGATAATGTAAAAAGGCAAAATCGAAGACAAAACTATAGTTTGAGATATTTAATTTTCCCAAAAGGAAATTCAATTAAATATTTTAAATTCGGTTAAATAATGCGAATGGTTGTAACAGAAAATGAAGGGTCACGACCCTTGGTATTTACTGTACAAATATTTCTGGAAATCAGTTTGTAAGGGTTCGGTTCGAGAGCAGTGAGAGAATTTTCTCACAAAAGAATCTGGGAAGGAATTAATCTAAAAACCTTCTAGAAACAGTGCAATGGAGATGATTTTATTTGACCGAATTCCTTTCTGATTATTTCGTTGTTGTGATGTCATAACTAATATTTTGCTTGGTTCTCTCCAATTTGAAATATTTCGATCATTTGAGTCTAAATATCAAGTATGTTTTGATTCATTAGAGTGTATTTCTTTGCTTTGTGTGATTTTATTTATTGGTGTCTGCCAGGCAGAATTAAATTCCTCCGAGTAAGTCATTATGTTTGTGAGATTCCCTTTGGATTGTTGAAGGAGAGCTAGGTAAGAAAATATTTCATCACCATTTATGCCAGTCAAAAATTCATGAAGTTACATTCCAGTCATTAGAGCTTCATCCCTTAGAGTGTTTAACAACATGAATTTTGTTATAAAGGAAGGTATGTATGTAATTAGTAATATTTTTTGACTCCATTGCCCAATAAATAGAAGGCACTAATCTGCCATTTCCCAGAATATAGAATTCATTATAAAATATATTCTAAACCTTTCATTCGTGTAGTAGGAGTAGTTGTAGTATCTTTTGGTTTATCCATTCCCATTTGCCTTTGTGGATAGACTATTTAGCAAGAAATCTAGTTCAAATCTGCATGTTCTATATAGGTTCACCCGCCTTGGTCTAGCAGAGCCTAAAGAGCATAAGGTTCAATTGTATAATTGGCCTTGTACGTTGGCCAAAAGTGTTGTAAGAGCTTGGCAAACTCTTATGGTTAAAACCTGCTGTTTTGAGAACCAACACATGTATCAACCAAAAATATGTGTTTTGTTTTTGTTATCTTTCATAAGAATTTTACATGTGTTTATATCATTTGGAGTGGCTAAAATTGTGTTTTCTTACTTGTGGTTTCAATCTAGTGAAATTATATCAATCAATAGAAATCAAAAGGTGCGGTACAAATTTTGCGTCCAACCATTATATGTGTTTTTGTTATTTAGAATTATCACAATTACATTTTCTTTCATATGGTTTTAATCTATCTTGTGCTAAACAAGGAGATTATTAATATTATTATTAGTCTTAATGAGGTTCATAAGAGGATCCACATCAATTTTTGATATCCATAATTTTATGTACATCCAAAGATAGTCATTATACAATTTTTAAGGAGGTATGCCTAATTCCAAGGTGGACTAAAGGTTGAAATCATTTAATGAAAGGTAATTAATCCTTATAATGAGTGCCTAGTGTGATGTACTATTACTTTTTCTTGATGCCATCTTACTATATATTTATTTTCTTTATAAAAGGTGGAAAAATTAATTATGGAGTAGAGATGGGGAATTATACAAAGCAACAATTGAAACAAGAAATAGTTTAGGAACTAGTCATTGTGAGCTAGAGATCAATTGATCTATGTTGTAATGCCTACATGTAAAGTGGTTGAAGCTCATAAAGTTTATGATGTAACTATTGGAAGGTTGGTGCCTTTGTCCCCTTGGTTGTTCAACGCTGCCCTCTGGATTCATGACATGGCTTAACCGCCTCTCATGGATCTTTTATAAATCCGGTGTTTGTATCGGCATTAACGGGTCGATCTTTTGGTGCAACAACAAAGCCATTGCAACAATTTTTTTTGAATCAATAATTAATTTTATTGTGATAATTTTAGTTATCCATTATGTGAAAACATTATTTGTTGTCACTAGTTGTTTGGTTATATAGTCTTCCATTAGATCCTCTTACCATGATTGTGTTAAATGGTTATCATAGTGCGCATAGTTCACACAAAGTGTTGAGTATATAGTAAAGAAAGAAGAGAAAAAGATGTAGATCAGATAAATGTTATAGAAGTCCTAAATAAAATTGAAAAGTGATCCAAAGTTGACTTTTGGAATGAGTAAGTTAAGATCATAAGTCATGTGAGTGAGTTTATATGAGTATCCTCTAGTTGTGTGAGTTAGGTAGAGATTGCGTTGGATCTAGAGAAATTAAGAAGCATCAAGATATCTTTTGGCACTAAGTTGTTGGGTAGAATGTGTCATGGTATTATTAAAAAAAGAAAGTGAATATGTCTTCCAATGCTAAAATGTTGGGTAAAAGATAACCAAGGTTGTTGAGTTTGTTGAAATTATAATTCCTAAGAAGAGACAGTCAAAATCAAATTGGTGAAGAATATTTGAGAAGTTTGAGCAAATAGACCACAAAGAGGCAATTTATAAGAGTAAAATCCAGAAATTCACCATATATATAGATAGAAGCATGTTGTTAGCGATGCAAATTTTTAGTGGTGTATAAATGGAATTATAAGTGTGATTGAAATAGAATTTGTATGAGAAATGGGTGGATAGATTGATTGTTTGCGAGGAAATAAGTTAGAAGATAAATATAAGGAAAGGGACATTGAAATAAAAAATCATTGAAGTTTATTTTTTGTAAAATGTGAGTGGATTGAGCATGAAATCTTGAGGAAATATGAAAGTAAGTATTTGTGATTATTGTTGTTCTAAAGGCAAGGAAAATGAATATAAGACCTAAATCTAGGGGTACAAGTTTAGAAAGAGCCCTAGAAAGGAAATGGGAAAATATATAGTTGATGGTGAATAATATAGTGTATGGAAAACATATATCAAAAAGGAGTAAAGAAGGAATAGTAGATGTAGATATAAGAAAATAATAAAGGAGAAATCTTAGATTGAATGGAGCTAATGTTGAAAATCAAGGATCTGCAATGTAAGGTTGTGTATAGAGAGTTGGAAAATTTGTAGTAAGAGAAACAACATCTAGAAGAGAAGAAGACAAGTTTCCCTATAAATAATAAATGGTTATTTAAGAAAATGCAAAGAAAGTAGATGACAAAATTAATTCAAGGTAATGACAAAAATATTAATAATACAAATAAAGTAGATGAAATTTTTGATATGTTTTAAAGAAAGTGATTTGATAATGAAGGTTCAAGCTAGATTAGCATATTTTGAAAGGGGTGAAAGATAATAGATATAAAAAACTAAAATGAATAAAGTCAAGAATCAAGAGGATTGTGAGAGTGGAAGATTATAGAAGACATACAAGTCATGACTATGAATATTGGCAACAATCTAACAATACCATAGATGGTGACAACAACAATATTGAATTGGAGATAGTTACATTTACAACAAAGATGTTGAATTATAGATAGTTGACTTTATAAAAAAATATGTTGCATTAGAGATATTTCAACTTATAGCAAAGGTATTGACTAGAGATATTTGAAGAGGAATACATTTCAAGAGATGAAATAAGGAGAAACATACTATAAAAATGACAAGGGATTTTAAATTTGTGTGAATTCCCAAGATGTGGAAGTGAAATTTCTAGATATGAAAGACATATAGAATAATTGTTTAGAGAAGGTCATGAAGATGAATAATTATAAGGGAATAGGGAATACTTAGAGTGGATATAAGGTTCTTAATATGTTGACAAATATTAGATCAGGTATTAGACTAAGTCATAAAATTTTGAAGTAATTTGTTGAAGATGGAAAGGTAGTGAGGAGACAATCCATATTAGAGTGAATTATTAGGAAAGAACCGATGTATAAGGATAATATGACAAGAAAGAGAAAAATATAAAATTTACAAATCAAAGGGGTGTAGTAGATGTATTTTTACAAGGTTGTTGTGTAGGAGGAAAAACATAGTTGTTGGATGTTAATAAATTGAATGGTGGGTGAATGTAAATGGTTTAAAAGATGATAATGAATTTGAAGAACTAGTTAGACTGATAAAAAACATCTTAAATTTGAAAATAATAATTTTGAGTTAGGAGATATAGGTAGACAACTAAAGGTAAGTTTGTAGTAAGGCAATTGAATGAATACAAATTACATTGTGATTGGGAAGAAATGTAAATTTGCATGTATGATGTATTGTAAAAAGGAAAAGAAAATTGGAGTAAAAATTGATAGTGCAAGATGAACTTAGTAATGTTGAAAGATGGAATGGTGACACGGTAAAGGATAGATGGGAGCATAGAGTGGTAATAAAAGATTATTATGTGAGGGATAGTCAAATAAAAATGTCAAAGTACTTAAGTATGATAATATTACAAGTAGTAAAAGAAATAAATCAATTGGTTTGGAAAGGGAAGTGAAAGAAATTTGAATAATAGATTTTAGCAGAGATTAGACAAGTAGGTGAGTATAGATAAGAAATTTTAGAAGAGTAATGGACAAGTGGAAGAAAATATTATTGAGTGGGATGTAATGGTAAGTGAATTAAAAAATGAATTCATGGTTGTAGATTATCAATTGTATTGGTAAGAGAATAATAGAGTGTGAAGCAACAAGACTTATTTGTTAATTTGTATGTGAAAGAATTTAATTAGTTGGTTATTATGGTTAGTTGTGAAGAAAACAAATAAGTACATTATACAATGGATGGTCTAGTGGTATTTAAGGAGAGTTGAGTGTAATGGATCAAGGTAAGAAAAATGAACCAAGAGGAAGAAGTGACAAATTTCAAGTAATGAAATAATACAAGAAAGTTATGATAGAAGACAAGGTCAAGGGAATCAACAAGTGAAGGTAAGTAATAGTTTAGACTAGTATAAAATATGTGAGGATAGAAAGGATATAAAATATTGGAATATTTATAATGAGGGTGAAATGAGAAGAAGTAAAATAATTTTTAATTATAATAAGGATAATATCTAAAGGATGGAAGGAAATGTAGAAGCCACAAGAGAAGGAAAAATGTCCAATAGATTTATGATGAAATTATGTTATGAAATGTGCAGTGTAATAGTAGGATACAAAAGTAGGAGTTGTAACATAAAATACCTAGAGAAGTTGAAGTAAAAGTTAAATTTTAAAGAGAATGGGAATATGGTGCTACCACAAAAGATATAGAGATAAAAATAGAGAGATTTTGATTGTAGAAGAAGAAAAATATTAAGGAAAGATGGAAGTTAGAAATGTTAGATAAAAAATAGATGGTTAAGCATATAAATATGAATGCATGTGGAATTGATTGAAAATAAGCAAAACTTGACAATGTTGTAGATTAGGAGTTGATGATATTGAATTAAAAATTAAAAGAAGATAAGGATGATGAGTTGGAATTGTTTTAAATAGCACAATACAATTTGAAGGTAAGGAAGAACAACACAAAGTAAAGATATTGTTTGAAGAGATTTGGTTAGAGGAATTAGTGGAAGGTCTATAAAATCTATTGGTAATTTAGGCTTAAGTGAAGGATTACATAATAGAAAAAAGATTGTATATAACATTTTATGATGAATTCAGAATCATTGTCAATTATAAAATTTGTGTACATATTGATTGAAAATAATATGTCATAGGAAAACTAATATGGAACATGGTATTTGGAAGAAATGGACAACTTGAATGTAAATGTAGATATGGTTGAAGGTGTTGATGAAATAATTACTTTGGAAGTAAAAAAAGAGTATAGTAGAGAGGGTAATTGGTGGATGATATTTGTTTCAGATGTGGAAAAGGTGAAAAGGAGATTGGTGATTTATTTCAAGAGGCTTATTCATGTGTTAAGGGTATGTTACATGGTTGGGTTACAGGCCTACAAAATGACTTATTCATTTATCCCTTATTTGTAAACAATAAGCACACAAATCATTTTTCTAGAGAGTATAATGCATAAACATCCTAAGTGAAATGAAAATATTGTATTAACCACAAATATGTGTTTTAATGTTTATTTTTGAAAAGTTAAGCAACATTTACAGGGTGTCGTACCCTTCACAAAGGGTCGAAAAGGCCAAAGGAAAACATAGTTCAAACACAACTTGAACTATAGGCATAACCAGAAACAACTGACAGGCAGCTGTCAAAAACGATGACATTAAACAACCCCAGAACCAGAGGGGTCCAGGCTGACTCCACGAGACCTAGGACGGGAAGCAGCAACAGATAGGTAGGGTCCCTTCTTCTTCCGAAGGACAATCGACTAGGGAGGCCTGAAGTCAACAACCACTGGGGAAGGAGAGAGGAGCGACTCCACCCTAGGCACCACAGGAGAACCACCAAGCAATAGAAGCAGAGCAGTAGATAACGAATCATCTAAAGGAGCAGAAGAGGTGTCCAACAAAGGGCGGATAGAGACAACAACGTCAGCGGAACGGACATGCATAGTCTTACCAGCGTCAGCAAAATGCTCCAAAAGAGGATCCACGGAAGGGAAGTCCGAGAGAGGATCAGAAGTATGTTCAACACCCTCCAATGAAGAAGCATCTGAGGGAGAGCCCACTGTGAGGTGATCCAAGAGAGCATTCTTCCACCAAATCGCAACGCCCTTGCGACGGGCATGAGGACAGACAACAACCAGATGACCCACCGAAAAACACCTCCGACACTGAAAGGGGAGACCCTCATAGTCAAGGAGCTGCTTCCACGATCTGTCCTCCACCAACAAAACAACATCCCCATGGAGAGGCATGGAGATGTCAATATCAACTAACAATTGGGCAACTGTGGTATGCCCAAACTCCCTAGTTGTAGAATCCACCATTAGAAATCGACCAATGGAATTGCCAATGGCCTCGAAGCATGATTCCTCCCAAAACTAGAGAGGAAGGTTAGGCAGATGAACCTAGATAGGTTTGGTGTTCAACGGCTCTGTAAAGGGGTTGAAAGAACGAGACCAAGGCCTAATGGCCAGAGAATGAATACCCCACATCCACCCTTTGTCTAGAACACAGTTTCGCTCAAGTGGGGAGCCAAAGGTATCAATAAAGAAGCCCCTAGTGCTAGGGTAGAGTTTGATTTCCACAACAACCAAGGGCTTCCAAGAAGATGCCACCCAATCATGGAGATTTGGGAGGGATGGCCACAAGCCATTGAATCTACAAACCACCCTTGTTTTCAAATAATACTCTTCATTTTCTACAATCTTTGGACCACAAACCACCACAGGGGTGTCCCGAGCACAGGGTAGAGATCTGTGAGGAGGAGGCCAAACACCCACTCGAGCAGCATCAGAAAAGTAATTTACCTTCCCCACAGAACACCCAGCAGCAGGAGGATGAGGGACAGGAGCAGAGCCCCCAAACCCGTCAACAGCAGCCACCGACGCCAAGGCAGGGGAAGGACCAGAGCCCCCAGCAGGAGAGAGACTAGGGACACCACAAAGCAGTTTAGTAGCCAGGGGTGATGAAGAGGCCAGAACTGACGCAATGTCTTTCTATCATTTAGAATGGTTGTAGTAACATTTTACTACACCTAATTTCAATTTAATAAATTCATGCAAATCAATAGAAATGAAGTTGTGTGGTACTAACTATCTATCGAATTACTATAATAGTTTAAACCTTACATTTTATGAGTAGCATGAACATGTCCATGTGTCTATATTTGTATTTGATGCTTATACTGTATAATGGTACTTTAATAGTGTGTGCACCAAAATATTTTAATCTTTTGTTAAACAAGATTGCCTATGTAATTCTTGGTCTTAATGAAGTTCATGTGAGGAGTCATCAAATTTTGAGATCAATATCTCAATGTACATCCAAATATGGTTATTTTATGAATTTCAAGGATGTGCACTTCATTCCAAGGTAAATTCTATGTTGAAATCATTTAAGAAGAGGTCATTGATCCTTATCACAAGTGCCTAGGGTGATGTACGACATACTTTCTTGACATCATCTTATAACATCTTTACCTTCTTTGTAAAAGGTGGTAAAATCAATTATTAATTGGATTTGAAGAATTATATAGGACATCAGTTGAAAGAGAGATATTTTTGTTATCCATGATTTAAAAGTGTTTTTTTGTCATTGATTTTGTGGTTAAATAGTCTTTTATTAGACCTCCTTACTTTGTTGCACCACTCTTTCGATCATTGCAAGATCTAATTTTTGTTCTCCAACTAACACATATTTTTTATTTTTTACAAGGGTAACGGTAGGTGTAAAATCCCCATCTCAGGAACAACAATATTTTTTTCAATTTCAATTAGCAACAACTACCAACATAACCAACCAATCATTTTCCCTATAGATTAGAAGTGTTAATTTCAATAGCTCATCATTCTCATTGGTAACAACAATCAACATCACACTTATATTCTTACACTTAAAGGTGCTAAGATTCTATGCTTAGGGTCATCCCTAGACCCAAACCTAATCCTCGAGGGTTCATGGTGACCCTACCTACATATCCCCTCATGAGAATTAGAGACTTTGTAGTTCGCCCCACAATATTAGAGGGAGTTTGTTCTCTCCTCTTACATGAGATCTTCGATCTAGGTTTTAACCCTTGACTATTAATTAAGTACATGCAACCTATCAACTTAGTGAATCATAATATAATGTTAATAGCTTGCCATTGAGTGTTGGGTCCATACCAAACATTACAAACATTAGTGTACAAACATTCACAATATTCACAAGGGTTCAAACATACCATAATCCCAAAGATCATACACAATGATTGTCACGAGCATACCTCCATATACACAATCTGACTATCTCATACACAACACAAGTAAACCAATGTATGGATCATACACAGACCACAAGTATAATGGTGATTAGCTCATCGTACATCACAAGTACAACAATTATTTTCTCATATGTAATATCATTATTACATTGGTGACTGGCTCCAACATGTCGCAAATACATAGTGTCAAGGTATGAATGATACATCACATATACACAGTGACAAGATCTGTCATACATCACAAATACATAATCATGAGATCCAACATAAATACATAGTGACAAGCTCCAACATACATCACATGCACAGTGGAAAGCTCTAACATACAACACATACACATAGTGACGAACTCCAACATGCATGACATCCACAATGGTTGACTAACACACGCCTGCAATGCATCCTAAATAGAAAGAATATTAGTGTGTTGTGCACTACAATGTGGGTCCTATCCTTTCCTCTAGTCTTCTACACCATTGGACAAATGGGAAGAGGATTTGGTGCCTCCCATGCTACACCATAGTTTCATCCTCAACCCCACAAGGCCAAGTAAAAGATCTAACAATTGGGAAGGGGATTCAGTGCATCCCATACTACATTGCGGGTCTGTCCACCAGCCTAAGGCTTTCCCTAAGTAGTGAACCTACTATAACCTAGTGGATTATGACTTTAATCGCCTATAGGCCATTGACAACAAGTATATCCACCCAGGAAGAAGTAGCTCCTGACATATACCACCTTGTGACCTTAATGATATCGTCAGCTATCTTCTTCACACTCTCAAGTAACACGTGGCATCGATCACTTCTATGCCCTCAGTGACAGCCAATGAACCCCCTCAATACAATAGTTAGCCCCAAATTATCATTACCCACACAGATAGGTCCCTACCTGTCCAACTGTTATCGTATCTTAATCATAACTATGGTAGCCCATAGCAACCTTCACCTCTATGAACCAAGTGAATGCCAACTAGTCCCTAGCAGTAGCCCAAACATTGGCCATTGACACAATCCAATGATTGCTTGTCACTTCTCAAATATCTTGGAGGTTTACACTTGGGCAGGTCATACATAACATTAATCATAATCACAATCAATAGATACATGGGCCTATACATAGAGACCTCTAGATATGGAGCCAATTTTCACAACACATACGAGTTACATGGAACCAACATGAGATGAACTTTACATATATTCAAATAAAAATTATAAAGTTGTTAAATCCATTACTTCATTCAATTTAGTATTCAGAAGCACATTGTGTATTAAGAATAAGTTATTAAATTCCCTTTTAAACTTGATCATACTCGTTTGGTACCCATTTAGTCTCAAACCAAAGCTTACGAAGGAGGAAAGATTAAACCATATAGGAACAACCCCAACCCCAAAGTTATCCCCCTAAACCCTCTCCCTTTGGACTTGAGGTCACAAGGACATCCTTTGCCCAAGGATTGCCTACATACTTGCTTCTAAACAGATCAAAGTCACATGTAGTTTTCCTCACAAGATCTCTCAAGGAACAAGTACTTGGAATTCCTACACAAAACACCCCTTGTCTATTTTAAAATTTTCAACCCTAGTGAATTAATTAAACGTTAGCAACTAATATTAATTTTCTTTCCACCACATCGAGGTTTTAATCATATTAAGATTCTCTTACATAGAGAATAAGGGTTAGGTTGGTTTTGTCAAAGATACTAAATTATCCAATATACATCTCTCCAAGCATGTAGATCCAACATACCTAGGTATGAGTTTGTTAGATGATCTTAATTTTATCTAAGAATAGGACATTAATAAAGTATACACATTTGTAAAGTAATAGTCAAATGTTGTTATCAAGCATCCAATGCAAGAAGCCTTTGTCAGGGGTCCAAGTGAGGTCCCACCTTGATATAGTTCTATAAATCCAATATCATTTATGGCATCCTCTTAGATGAGGCACACCATTCATCAACAATACCTCATTAAATCATTTTGAACTTCAAAAATAATATGTCGTTAATTGCAAACTTTCATTAAGCATAATCAATGTTTTAGTCATTCTTGAGACAATTGACAACTCTATGCTCCTCATATCTTCATATATAGTTATACACTCCATACAATTAGTAATAATGATATTCTTAGCCTTTTGGTTTCATTTACCTTATGGTGTAACTCATTATTCCTATAATAGCTTGGTTCTCAAACTAGATAACTATTCATACTTTCCATTTAAACTAAACTTGACCTTATTGATCATCAATACGGTATCAAGAGATGCTACGTAAGATTTAACTCATAACTCAATCTCAACATCATTGTCAAAATTGATGATAGTTTCCTTCCATTTGGTATACAATTTGTATTGCGCTTCATTATAAGTATAATAATAATTTCAATATCAAGGTTCTCATATTTAAGAGATTGATAGACATCATGTAGTCATACAAAGAATTTATTATGGTAGCAATGAATTATTAAAGTATCGAGTTTCAACATTAATATATATTTAGTAAACCATGGTTATAGTACCATTAAATGGAGTCACCATTACTTACACTATTATGCAACCATGAGCCAAGGCTCATATTAATTATATCTGATTCCTGGTTCATGTTATAAGGTTATCTTGAAGCTAAAGATTTGACCTAGACTTCCTTGCCACCTTGTTTCACTTTGGAGTCTCAACATAAACATATAATGCATTCAAGGGTAAGATCCTATATGACAACATTATGTTTGTAAATCAAGTGTTTATTCTCATATTTTAATGGACACAAGACATAAAAATATCACAAAATCGTGACCCATCTTTCACTATCCACAACCAATCTACTATAAATCCAATTCCATAATGAAAGGATTGACCTAACTCATCATAACAAAAACCTTATAATTAATAAATACTCATAGAATTATAACAACTTTCATTCCATCTTTTTAGCATTCAACCATCACATGTTTACAAAGGTTTTCTTAAGGTGAAGCTCACCAAAATATTAGTTTCAACATACTTTAAACTTGTGGATTGGCAAGAACAAATACAGTATTTAAGTACTTAATGCATTCTTATTTTTTCTCAAATAGGTCTCAAGTAACATAACCTCAAAACTCATGTTACTTCCTTGTAAATCATAATGGTTTGTAATGTTCATAATATTTCTCAATTAAAGTTATGATTTTCTGGAATTAACAATTGCAATATAAATCATGGTGCTTTTGACCAAAATTTCACTATGACGAGGTTACGGGTTATCTAATGCCTTATCACCCCTATTTGTTTTCTGACATTTGAATGATTTATGATATAGTCTGTGCTTGATAATGTGACTATTTAAACATCAAATATTTTAAATTAGGTTCACAAATACTCATAGATCATTTCATGGAATTGTTAGTTATTATTCACTCTTTTACCTTAGTCTCCCCTAAATCTTTACATGATAGCCAGAAGAGTGGATATTCGAAACCCCATACAATTGGAAGGATCTGTATACTTAGCTTTAACGATGGAGTTGAAGATATCCATGATTCGGGTGCTGAAACTTGCAGTCCTTTCTCTTGGTGCTTCTAATGTCGTGTTATTCCTCCAATGCCACTTCATACTTCTTGGTCTTCCTCTTTCCAACGTTTTTGTTTGCTTTGGCTCTAGAAATCTGCTCTCCTTGCGTCTTCACAACTCCCGAGCCTTCTTTTATATTTTGTTGGACGTCCCTAGTCTATTCAAAAACTCTCATGGTGGCACAGGGAGGGACGATGTGGGCAATGGTTGTCGAATTTGGTTTCACACTTGTCGGTTGCTTTTGCTCGAAAGTTTCTAAAGCCTTTTCAACAATTCTGTTGGGTGCATATACGACCCTCTCTCCTCCTGTGCGATTCTATGCCTTCCCTGTGGTGTTCTCCCTTTTACTCCTTTGCGGCACACATTTGAAGGTTTTTCTCCATGCTCATGCCATTTTCTCTGCCTTACTTTCCTTTTGCCCTTTCACTCCCATTTTTCCTTGAATCAAAGGTTGAATGAGTAGATAGGGGTCGTGGGGTTTAAAAATTTGCCTAGATGCCTCTCCTTTTTCCATGACCTGCCATTTAGACAGCTCAGGCAATTGGGACGCCATGCTTTGCAACCTCCTTGCCATACTTGAGCCCATTCTTATTGCAGGTTGTCTTTTGCATCAATTATTTTTTCTAAGTGCAGCCTCTAGTTTGTTCATGCATGTTTCCTCCTTTACTCCTGCCACGCTTCTTAAATACGAACTATTTCCCCAGTCGTCCTCTGTTTTTATTTTTAATTATTTTCAAACTGCATCGTCCAACTAGGATGACGTCAGCGAGGGAGGTGACAATAGGGTTCTTGAAAGGGTCCTAACCCTTTTTTAACAAGTAAGAGAAATAGATTAATGAAACTCAAACCACATCAAGAAATGAAAAGGAGTAAGAAACAAAAAGAATACAAATCATGAGTAGACAATTAACATCACAATCCAAGGAGCCAAAACAATAGACATAGCACAACCGAAGGATTATGAAAAATAGTATTATGAAGGCAGATTGAAGCCAAAACATTCTAAGGAATGCTAAACAACCCTTTTTTATTGAGCTTCAAAGTTAATTTTAGTTGGATTTTCAATTTTAAAATCTTCACTTGAATCAAAGAGGAGCAAAGGACAAGGCTTCTCATCCAAAGCCCTCGACCATTTTTTGGTTGAACTAGCCCTCGACCATTTTTTGGTTGAACTTCATATAAAATTTAGAGGGTTGGAAGCAACTTAGGTCTCCTCGAAACCCCTTCTTCCCTTACAAATCCCCTTTGACAACTCTCTTGATGGGGTCCTACTTTCCTATATAACTAGGGGTTGTGAAGATTCATGTGTGTTTTTCCTCCAAACTAAATGCAAGCTTCTATTGCTTGCATACCCCATTGTTGCATGATCAATTTGTAGGCAATTATGGCAAACCACCAATGAATCCTTGAAGACAATATGTTGCAATTAATCACCAAGGGGAGAATCTTGTCTACCTCACAAAAAAATAGAATTTAGCAAACAACAATTGCTTCTTAGATTTGGTGATTACATCAACTATCGAAAATTGGTTAAAAGGATTTGTAATACCTGACAAGACCTCCTCCTCTGTATTTTCATGGCAATCTAAGAAGCCTCATCCAATAGAAATCTTGTTTGACACTATCTTTGTTTTGTGATATTGCTATTAGGATTCAACCGTGTAGTTTTACAAGTCAAACTCATTGACCCATGTTTCATGAGTAGTGGTTCACAAGAACCCATCTCTCATAATAGTGAATGGTCCATTTAGCACCCATTGCATCTAGGTGATGCTCACATAGCTCAAACACGCTTAACCACAAAGTTTCTCCCAAGTCAATGAATTTGACTCGTAAAACTACATGGTTGAATTCTGATAGCAATATCACAATTTAACACGCTATGGAAAATACCTCTACTTAACTATCTTTTTTTCTTTTTTAATAATGCTGAAAGATTACAAATAAACTAAATAACAGTCCAACAAATTAACACCCATCTCCTCAACACGTTGATAATAGGCTTTAACACCCAAAAATTAATCAACAAGCAAATGCACAACTTTAGACATTACCCTGTCAACAATAAAATCCATCGAGAAAACCCCTCACCATCTGCAGCCAAAGATGAACAAAGCAAAAGGAGGCCACAGAGCCCTTGACCGCATTAACCTAAGATTTCACCAGCCTTCCATCCCCAAGAGCAGTAGCCTTAGGCACCAGACCATCGCCGATAACGGCCAATCCCTGAGCGGTAGAACTGGCAACAGACAACAAAGGAGCCATGACAAGGCATAGAATTTTTAAAATCCCTGAGCACCCCACAGAGTAGAGACACCACCCACACTGTTCAAGTGAGAGCAGGGAACCAGGGAAAAAGGGACAAACAAGTCACACGAAACAACTACTTGTCAGAGACCAGTGCTCTGCAGTAACCCTGTGCCCTAGAACCTCAGCCATAGCCAAAAGGAACCCACGCTTAAGCCCGTGTGGAAATGCCACCCTTTGGAACGACAACACCCACAACAGAATCTGCCACGGAAGGAACTTTTGATGCGGAAGAAACAGCAAACCCCCCCACCAAAGAAAGCTTTGGTCCCACAAAGAGCACAGCTGAGGCCTAGTGGCAGGCCTCAAGCTGCATATCCACAAGCCTCTTTTCCTTATCTTCATCCTATTACCCGCTCTATTTTGCCCTCTATCTCCCTCGCTACCAAACCACAACCATCTGCGTCCTCATATTCACCGTCATCCTCCAAGCAGTACTCGCTCTACATATTTTAAAACACCTCCTCCTGCTATTTATTTAGCACTGATGCCATGTTTTAGAGTTTATTCTTGTGAAAGAATCTTTAAAATTTCAATTTCCACCTTTTAACGGTAACATCAACATTTTGGATTACAATTTTGTAATTCTCAATCATTCTGATGATACATCAGAAAATGTCTATCAAAATATGATTGAAAATATTGATAAAAAATCTCATACAGTCTGATAAAAAACAGCAGTGATCAATTTCACCTCTTTCAACTTTATGTATTACACTATTGAATATGCTTAAAATTTTGGGTAGGTACAAAAACATCAGACAACCAGGAAGGAGTTTGTCATAGTCTGGATGAAGGTATCATTGTTTTTATTCCAGAACTATTTTAATTTCAATGCATTTCAGTAGAAGATTATTTTGCGTGTCTTCCTTGTTGGATGGGCAGTGGTAAAAGACCTAGAAAACATTTTATTACTGAAGACCTTGAAAAAGCCGAAGATTAAAATGACCTGGCCAAAAGGGTTGTGGGGGGTACTAGGCAAGGGTCATATGTGTTGCAAAGAGATTTTTATGCTAGCCGAGTGGGGAGATTTTTGCTTGAGATGGTTTTGTGATGCAGATCTTAAGGGCAACCAATTTAGGTAGTCTTATATGTAATTCTAAAACTTAAAATAAATAAAAATAAAAATAAAATCTAATCATAATACTGTTATCCACACAAGAATAATAGATTAATCTAATTTTTTTAAAAGTAGAATAACATAAAGTATTTTAAACATCATCAAACTTCACAAATACTATGACTAAACCCTTTTAATAAGGGTAGACTGTTTAAGTATATTTTACATAGAGTCATTCAATGGAACAACATTGAATTATCTTTAATATCTACAGTTACGCCATAGATCTATAAATCTTCCCTTCTAAAAAACACTTACAATTTTTTTTAATTCTCTAAAGTGCTAATCTAATCAATCTAAAAATGAGACTGTTCTCAAAGCCCATATTTTTTCTTTCGTTATTTTCCAATGCAACCTCCATCTCTTCCAATCTGGACCTTTTGTCCTTTTTTTTCAAATTTGAAAATCTCTCTCAAAAAGAAAAGATACAATTGTCTCCAACATTCTCTTTTTTTGTGCTCTTTCCCTCTTTTAATGGAAAGTGCTCTTATCCATAATTGTTGGTTTTGTCTTTGGATTAAAAAAAAAATGTTAATGCCTTCTAGGATTTTGGAAGTCAAGATAAATGCAAGAGCAAAATTTGAAGACAAATTAAAAAATTTGATAGCATTTATTTATTCATTATTTATGAAGATTTTCAATCAATCAAGGATGCTCCTGCATCAAACACCCCGAGTAGGAGAAAGCATGAACTCTAGCTCATGAAACTCAAGTAAGTTTCTCTAAAGACCAACCATGATGACTATTCTCAGGACTCATCCAAGTAGCCTCCTTGGGAGGTTTAACCTTTCACTTCACTAGATACTCCCAATACTCTTTACCTCATGTTTGTTTGACTTCGTCTTTCTTTTTCAAGTAGTTGTTATCTCCAATCAAGAAGTTGCATATATGCACCATTATTTTCCTTCCCTTGTTTTTGGCTCTCATGATAAAAGTAAAGGTCTACCACATTGAAGATAGGTGAAATGTCCACCCCATCTGACAGTTCTACTTCATATGTATTAATGGAAAATCATTTTAGCACCTTACACGGCCCAATAATTTTGCACTCAAGTATGTTATAAGTTCCTTTTAGAAACCTCTTTTTGCTTAAATGAGCAAGGGGTAAGTCACCAAATTAAAAATTTACTATCCTCCTCTTCAAATCTACATGTTGCTTATATTTGGTAGTGTGTTGCTTGAGTTGTTCATGCACTTGATCATATAATTCTCTTATGTATTTGGAAAAATCCTCTCCTTCAACATTGGATTTTTTCACATTTTCTATGTCCCACAACTTGGTTACACCCCTTGGAGTGTGCCCATACACAATTTGAAAGGGTGTTTGGTGCTCCAATTAACTAACTTGTTATTAGCAAATTCAACTTGTGCTAGGACTAAATCTCGACTCCCTAGTTTGTCTCATACATTAAATCTCAATAAATTTTTAAGGCTTCAGATTGAAAATTATAATAACATAAAATATTTTAAACATCATCAACCTTCACAAGCACTATGATTAGACCTTTTTAATAAGAAAAGATTATTTACATATAATACAATATTGAATTATCTTCAATATCTACTTTACAGATCCATAAATCCCCTCTTTCCCAAAAAAAAAATCATTTTTTTTCCCTACTACTCTAATCAATCAGTAAATAGAACTGTTCTCAGCTCCCTATCTTTTTCTTTCTTTATTTTCCAATGCAGCATCCATCCCTTATATTCCTGCCCTTTTATCTTTTCTCTACAATTGAAAATCTCTCCCAAAAAGAAAAGATACGATTACTTCCAACATTCCACTTTTTTCGGTGCTCTTTCTCTCCTTTAATGGAAGGTGGTTTTATCCATAATTGTTGGTGCTGTCTTTGGATAAAAAAAACACTGAGTGCCTCCCAAAATCATGGAAGAAAAGATAATTATAAGAGAAAATTCTAAAGATAAATTCAATAACTTATTATCATTTACTTATTATTTTTTTAATGAAGATTTCCAGTCAACTAAAGATGCTCCACAAAATTAGAGCCATAACTGTGCTAGCAAAGAATGACTACAGAAAAGCAGTACTCAAGCCATTTTAGAAGAAACAATGGCTGCAAATGAAGTTAACAATTTAAACTGGCAGCTATTTTCCTTAAACTGTGTACTTAATTATTAGAAAAGTCTATAATGGAGGAGGAAATTAAAAATTCTTCTTCTTTCATAAAGACAGATGAACTTTACTTCGACACTTGACACTGCTAAGAGGATTGCAAAATTCTTGAAAAAGATCATTGCTATAATACTTTCTGGTGCCAATTATGACAATTAATGGCCATGGTTTTACAGTTAAAAAACTCAATCTTGGAAGCATTTTCTTCTTAGAAAGTGGAGCACAATCTAGGAATTCAATGCAAGTTTATAAGATAATCTAGGTATCCATTTTCAAACAGCAGATAAACAACATCCGAATACCTGAATGCTAACTTTTTATGTTTCACAAGCAATGATTTGATTGCAGAACTCTGAAATGTATCTGAAGAACCATTTAGCTTGTATGTTGAGAGTTGGTCATCTGAAGGTTAATGGGTATGCATAAAGCTCAATTTTGCATGCCTGCAAAAGGCCCACTTGCTCTTAAATTGGATGAAGAATCCTATTAGTTGTAAAACAGACAACACAGAAAAGAGTTGAAGACAGACTAAAGCAGAAAGACACGTGGACAAAGAAATTAAAAAAATAGGTTGTTTCAGTAGCTGTGTTTTTAAGTATTATTTAAATATATTATTGATTTATTTATTTTATTATGATAATGGTGTTCTGTAAGAAAAACAGTTATGAGATTCACATATAATATTTATAAAAGATTATATTTTGGTGTATTTATAATTTATTGAATGATATTTATATATATTTTTTAATAATGTCTTTATTTACAATTAAGAATGATACATAAATAAATTTAAATAAGATTACATATTAAATCATTAAAACTTTTTAAAAATGATTAATAATATAATTTTTTTTTATAAAAATTGGGTTTTAATACTCTCAATCAGTTATTAAAAAAAATATTATATATTAATTATGCTCCACGGGGTTTCGGGGATAGCGGTCGGCCGGCAAGGACGGCTGATTAAAAAAATAGGAATTTTTTTTAAAAATATAGAGAAATTTCAAATGTTCATAGCATAACATTGATAAAACATTCATTCTAGACATTGTATAAGCTTATTACATATCATTAGACTTGAATTGAGTTTTCACATGAGAATCGACAAACAAATTAACAGAATTCAAATGCTTTTCATTATCAATGTGCATACATATCATATAAAAATCTGATAATTATAACCAAAATGCCCAAAGGCTCCAAGTCTCAACTATGAAATGGCATGATAAACATAAAACTAAGAAAATATATCGCTGTCCAGTGTCCCTAATCGGCAAAAGGTAGGTCTAAATCAGCATTGCCCTCATCATCGGAACTTATATGACACTTACAATAGGTCAAGTGTGATGGGGCGTCCCTTGTGGGCCCGCCCATAGCTTTTATTTTATAAAAAAACTGACTTTTGAAAAAAAAACATTGGGCCGTAGGGTACTACTAACCGGGAACTGCTAGCAGTACCCAAGTCCCCTAAAATCTGGCCAAAAGTCCCCTAGAAGTTTCAGGTACTTGGAGGGCAAAAAGGGACGGCCAAGGTACGTTTCCTAGCCGTACCCGCGTCCCTGTTTCATAACCGGTACAGGAAACAGGCAAAAAGCATAGGGGACACGTCCCCTTGGAACATAGTATATTAAATCATTATAACTTTTTAAAAATGATTAGTAATATAATTTTTTATAGAAATCGAGATTTTAATACTCTCAAGCATTATCTCAGTCATTGAACCCTCTTCAATTAGTTGTCAAAGTTCTAACATTCAACTATATGTAATTTAATTAATTTATACAATAATTATCTTCAAATTCACTGTAGATATGAATTTAGATCATCTTTCCGTTATATTTATAAATTAAAATAATATTGTAATATTCCCGACTTTATTCTGGAATGTTTGTTGTTTGTTACATGTGATTGGATAGCAAACAACCTTATTTTCATGACAATTACCCGGCCAACATTTGAAGAAAGATTTCAATTCTCACACTTAGTGGAAACTTTTGCAATAGTTTTTTAAGGACTTACATTCATGCTTTATATGTAGAAGAGGTCCACCGTAGATGTTCATATAAAAAACCTGCAATTGCGGTGCTTAAAATCAAAATTCCTAGTACAACAGATTGGCAGCTATTTTAATCTACATCAAGTCTAAAAGGATGGGGGTTTTACCTGGTGGAGAACCATATGGGCTGAAATTTCTTATGCTATGCTATGCATGGACAGCTACTTCAATTGATGCCCTGATTTCAAGGTTCAAAACATGCTTTTTCTATCATGACAATTGAACTAATTTAATGTATATTCTGGACCGTATCTAAATTGAGGGCTTGGAGTCATACCCGTGAGCAGAGGCTTTATATGGTATTGGGAAGTCTCAGTCTATTGAGTACTTCATTTTACCATGTCATTTGCTGGTCAGGTACTTCATACCCATATGCCCTCATCAGTAAGAATCTCTAGACTCTTCATAATTCACATACATATGGGCTTCGTCATAGAATTTCACACCTAGTCACACCTGGCTGTAGAGGAAAACAGGAAGCAATGTATGGGATTGAAAACTTTTGTAGTTGAGATGGAAATAGGTGTTTTTCATTTAAATAAACTAAAGAATCGCCCCCTTACAAATTGCAAACTTCTACAGAGTAAAAAACTGTGATCCCAAATAATAAGTTTCTATTCAAAAAACTAGATTTAATGAATTTTGTCCATCTTACTATAACCAGATTCCAGAAGGGAAAAGCGAAACATGTCTACTACTTTTTTTTTTGTACAGTGACAATGTCAACAAGATGAACAAGGCCTACAAACCCAAATAAGATGAACAAGGCCCGCAGATCCCGATATAGATCCATTAACTCTGGTTCCAAATTTATGAACAGCATTACTACCAAGATGTTTCAGCTGGATCCTTGCTTTTAACTGAACCTTGCAGATGTAAGAGAATAAGCCATTTCCATTTCGCCATGAACACAACAGTGCTAATGAAATTTAATAAAAGGCCAAGTGCTCATTGTCACAATACAGACCAAATGGGGTTTAATCAAATTTACAGAAAGTTTAAAGAACAAATTGTCATTATACAACACAAATGGTTAACAGCGTGCTACAAAAGCAAGCTATGAAATCTAAACCTAAATCAGCATGATAAAATGAATGGTTCCATAAAACCCGACCATGGTAGATCTGCAGTTACAGATGCCCTAAACTAACTGAATAAAATGTAGTAATAACAAATCCCACATATACTGCGGAATATAAAAGAAATCAAACCCCATGAAGATGTATCCCTTACATATTGAGAAAACTAATTGAAAACCCCCCATTGAAGCACGGCTCCTGAGCCCGCATTCTTCTTAGCCTTATTTAGATATATTCACAAATTGTCTTCTTCTTTATTTTTTCAGTTTTGAGCTAAGACATAATAAATGAAATTGAATCAGAGAGGCATGGGAACACCATAAACAAGGAATGGTCTACCAGTGGGGGCAAGGGCTGCCTCATATTTGCCGCTGCAGTCTTGCAGACAGTGCTCGGCATGATGAAATGCTTTCTTGAAAACGCCAAAGCCAAACAGCAGCCCAATCAGAACCACAAGAAAGATAAGGCAGGAACACACCTTGCAGAGAGTGCCAAAACACATTTTTGCAGAGTTGAAATCCCCTGTTTTATATTCTTCCCTAACAGAGCCCTAATTCAATCCCTCAGAGGCCTTACAGATGTGAACTTCTGCTAATGGGTAGGTCTCATTCCTCCTCTACAACGGTCAGATTGATAAAATATCGCATGCAAATAATGCAAGCCTTGACAGACCTGCAATTAAATGGAAACAACAGGTGGTTCTGCAACCTAACTAGTAAACGTATATTCAATGGAACAGACCCACAAAATAAAAAGTAGAAGCGGGATGATATATATAGCTTAAAAATGGAAGAGTGGAACTAGAGATAAATTTTCTCAAAAACTAAGCCAAACAAGAGGGAATCACCGCTGGCTTCGGTATCTAACACTCAACCTTTATATATTAATTTAAGAGGTAGTAGCTTGAACATAAGGATAATTTATTGAGGGAGTTCACGATGATGGGCTCCATTAACTTGTTACAGTGAACCCTAGGAGTAGATTTTTGTGGGGTATTGAACAGAGCTTTTGAGGCTGGGTAATGGAGAATCTGAGATTATCTTTGGTTATGTGGATGTTTATTTCTGGATTAGAGATTTTATTTTTTTTAATAACCAAAGACATCTCCTATAAACTATCTTTAGGATCCTATAAACTATCTTAAGCCTGATAAAGATTAAAATTAATCATTCCATTTCATGTTCTTGAGGGCACTCACCAAAAGTGAATTTGGCATAACATTGTTGGTTAACACTGATGTTTCAAAGCTGCTAACATGTTTTTCTTTGCGTATAAGAGATTTGTTAACCTCCCAGTGGGTGTTCCAAACTGAAAGGCACTACGAAGTATATGACATGTTTGTTAAGACATCAACTGTCACTTGTGAATATATAAAGGAAGTCATCCTCACGGAAGGAGAAGAGGGAACATGTATTAAAAAATATATATATATATATATATAAGGAAAGCATTTGAATTAGTTACTCCAACGTTGAGTGTGAGTACACAGTATTAGGCCCCGTAACGCCTTCCACCAATAGCCGTCACCATGTTGACGTACGGTAAGCAGTCAAATGAATGTCCCGCTTTAAAAAAAAGTCCTCGTCTAAGAAAGAACACAACTTCGATATAAGGAAAGCATTGATGAGTGCGATCAAAAGTAGAGATAAGATAATCATTCGCATTTTGAAGTTCTAGAACGAGAGGTTAAAGTTTAGAGGCAAAGGCTATCCAGCCCCTAAAATGGCATGGGGCATGGATGCCTATGCCATGCCACTGCATACCACCGTCAGTACACAGTACACGTCAGACCCGTCAGTACACCTGCCAGAAACGGTAGAATTGTTAGCCCAGGTTATCCACCGCCGCCAGCCTCCAAGTTGTTGGTTCGTAGCGAGGTGAAAGCAATATGAATGAATTTTCAACTGTTTATTTTTCACCGCTTAAACTTATACATATATTTTTTTTCACCGTTTATAATGTAAACTCCATCCTTCAAATTTACCTCGTATAGTGTTTTGCAGGTATTATTTTAAATATTTTTATTTATTAATTTTACAATATAGATATTTGGAAAAATTAGTAAATGTTTTGAAATTAGTAATTTTTTTGGTTAAGTTAAAATGATTAAATAATTTTTTTTTAAAAATAAATCATATAATTTGTAAAATGATGTCAAATTTTCAATTTTAAAATATTTAAAATGATTAGAAGTTATTATGTTCATATTTCAATGTTCAAGCTTATTAAACATTAATATATAAAAACTGCATTAAATAAACGATAATTGATGAATAAAGGAAACCTAAAAATATGTTGATTGTATATCTCTACAAATCTTTTTTTCCTAATTCATTTTAAATCAAGAAACATATCTAGGAAGAATATAATTGGATGAAATATTTGTAAATAACATTGTATGTGTGTGTGAATATTAACTTATGAAGGAAAAATGGAGAGAAACTAAAAATGAAAAATAATAAGATTTATTATTTTATTGGTCAAAATTAATTTTTAATTGTTAAATAATAAATTATATTATATTTAAAAATAGTTAATAAAGAGTTGTTTTTTATGATTTCGAAATTGTCAAAAAATTAAAAAATGGATAGAAAAGAAAATATAAATAATAATTACTTGAACAATATATGATAATTGAAAAATCAATAAGTAAAACTAGAATTTTAATGGTGTTCTTTATGTTTTTGAATTTCTAAATAATTTTAAATTTATTTTATTAAATAAAATTGAAATCTTTAATCTAATTGTGCATGGGAAATTTGAAAATTGACTACAAAAATGACTTTTTTTTCTCTAATCTTATAGTTTTATAGTTTATTTTCAAAATATTGCTATTTATTCATCTTTGCTCTTATTCCTTGTATCTTAAGTTGTTGTTATTTAAGTGGTCATATATTTTTTCTCATACACTATTATATTTAGTTGCATTTTTTATGATTTGTTTATGTTTTTTTTTCCTTTTTCTAATTTGTTCTTGGATCCTTGTGCTTCCTTCCCTTCTCTTTTTCCTCTCTTTTTCCCTAGTGTTAGTCTGCAATCAACCATTTTTTCTCCTCTTGTAACTATACAACTAAGATTTAGTGGTATTCGATATTCCACCAAAATTTATTCTATGCTTATCTAGGGAGTGCCACCAAATGTTTAATGCAATCTAAATTGAGAAGATGTTTGTAATAAATAAATTCTAAACAACTTTATGCAAATGAAATGATTATGCATTGATGAAAAGATGCTTAGAATAACCAATCCTAAACAACTTAGTGCAAAAAAATGATTATGGAACAATGAAAAGATGCTTAGAATAACAAATTGTAAACAACTTAATGCAAATAAAAATGATTATGAAATGATGAAATGATGCTTAGAATAAAAAGTCCTAAACAACATAATGGTATTTTGATAGAGAAATGGTCACGTGTTATTATAAGACAATCATATACCTAACTATGACAACCATCATGAAAAGTAAGATTGTAAGAAATAAATAACATATTATTTATAATTCAACCATTCTAAAGTGAATATACATTCAAATTTAAATGTTTAAAGCTTGAAAACATGCAAATACGAAAAAATTATATTGTATATTGATTTTTAGTCATCATAGAAAGTAAGATTGCAAGAAATAAATCTATAACATGTTATTATTTATAATTCAACCATTCTAAAGTGAATATAAATTCAAATTTAGATGTTGAAAGTTGGAAAACATGGACATAAGGAAAAATTATATTGTATATCGATTTTTATATATAAAAGCATAGAATAATTCTCTACACATATACAAAATTGGCATTGATACCAACTCAAAATATTTTTTACAAAATGTTGCATATGTCATCTCAAGCTCCATATGCCATCTCAAGATCTATATGCAATGTGGATGTTGAATAACTACACATTAAATCCTAATAGTTCAATTGATACAATGTCTCGGGTGAGTCCTAAACTTGTGGTGGATCATCAAAATCTAGCCTTCTCATGCCACTTGATGGATGCAAAATTGACTGCACAATAACAAATCAAACCACATTTTAATTAGCTCAATAGTAAATAAATTAGGCCACCAAAAAACACTTATATACTATAATTTAGAAATGTCAAATTACCATATTGTTACCATCTCTACTTTGCATTGCATCCATTGTTGAAGCTGTTTGGTTAAGATCAATAGAAAATGGTAACATATGTTGTTGGGTGTGTTGTTGATCATCTAAAGCCACAATGACATGCACATTTAACACATCAACTTAGACAATATTAATTTACAAACTAAAGACATAAAATTGAGAGAAGTGTGTTTAATAATTTCTATACCATCTCCACTTTGCATTGTATCTATTGTTGTTGTTTGGTTGAGATCAATAGAAAAAGGTAACATATGTTCTCTATTGTTTTGTTGATCATTTGGATCTGCAATGACATGCTCATTTAACACATCAACATATATAAAGTTTTCAAGTGTAAATTGCATTATGTAATTAATATAAATAATAGTAAATTTACTAAGTATAAAATTAATAAATACATTTGATAGTTAAAAATTACCATATATAAGTTGTATTTCATTTGTTATTGTTTGGTTTAGATCAATAGAGAAAGGTAATTGATGTCGTCGAGTACTTTCTTGATCATCCAAACCTACAATGACATATTTTTAACATATGAAATAGAAACAAGAAGTATTATTATGCAAATTACTAAAATGCTTATGAATAAATGTACTCACAGTGTTGTTGCATGATAACAACTCTTTCTTCTTCTATTGTGATGCCTGAGCGATTTATGGCCTTTTTTTTCTTTTTCTTTCTACATCCTGTAGAGGTGAATTGAAACTTTCCATACTCCTCAGTTGTTTCATTCAATTCTTCAGAGATGGCATTGTCTCTTTGACGAATTGAACGATGTTTGCACATTTTGCTGGGATTGAACCATGGTGATATGTGTCTCGTAGACATGTTCTCTGAGCCAGGGATTGATGTAAATTTGGAAGAGGAAGGAAAAGATGTATCAATATCTTTTCTCAATCTCTCAATACATTGACTAAATTTATTTTTTCCATCTTCGCTAGTTGGTAAATTTTGGAGCAGATGATTTAAATAATCAATGGAATTTTTAAAGTTTTCATTTGAAGCATCACACATTTTCTGGCCATCTGTAATACAAATATAAACGATTAAATCTAAAAATATTGAAAAATATCTTAATATTTCATTATAAAATATATACATTGAAATTTACCTGTTCTCTGGTCTTCACCAATGACAACCTCAAGCGCATCTGGATCTTCTATTTGATTACAACAATCTATAATTGGATTAAGATTTAATTAATTTTGAGAACCATAAAAAATAAAGTAATATTTAATTGTAAAGGCCATATCGACATTACCGATGGTATTATTTTCGTGACTAAAACTCCCTCTGACATTGTCATCATCATCAAGCAATGGAGTAACACCATCTATAATTTAAAGAGATTAATTTAGTTAGTTTTGAGGAATAATATAATAATCATTTAACATATAAATATTAAACTTAACTCTCAAATAACCCTTACCGACAACTTGATCTTGCTCATTATTTTTGTTTCTCTTTAGAAGATCTAAAACCTTTAACACATGTTTGCACGTGTTTCCCTTCTTTGCCCACTGACAGTCACACACACACAAATCTAGTCCAAATTTTCTGACAAGATACCATTTTGTTGGAACTGTTTGGCTTCTTATTTGGTACGTGTTAGGGAGGAGGTCATATGGATGGCAATCTGTATCTGGTATTTTTTTTGGACCTCTCCAATGCAGTTGTGTAATATCTTTCTTTTTTGAAGTTAGTCAGAAACCCTGATAATTGCAAATATCTTTTATTTTTATAGAATGGCTCTACCCTATGAAGAAGTGTATGGATAAGCCAATCCATTCTTCTTGTGCATCTCTTTGAACGATCACTTAAATAGTGACTCTTGATGTGAAAGTGATACGACTCTATGGAAGCATTGGTTTCTTGATTTGCATGAGGAAAAATTCTATAGTTTTTTGCCCACATTGCTATACAAACAATCATAAACATCATCTTAGTATAAATGAAAATAAGTTAAATGATGTAAATGCATAAAAACCATAATGAATATTTTAATAGGCTTACCAATACGAGTCTCATCATAACACCATGTTTTTTGAAAGTAATCAATAAATTTCTTCTCATCTTTGAATTCCTCCATGAAATTTTTTATCAGGTGAGCAGTGATGTCTTCATTATCACTCATTGCATACATTATCTCACCCAATCTATCGAACATATTAGTTCCAACATCCTTATTATGGACATACCTGAATTATAAAATATAATACCAAATTATGAGGTTCAAACATGTAATGTTCGATTATTCCACATATTTTAATTAAAGATTGACTTACCTGTATACATTCTTCAACCATGCCCTACGTACATGCCAAATACATAAAAGTACTCGGCAATCAAAGGATAATCTACATGTTACATTATAAAATCTCATAAGAAATGCATTCTAAAAAAATTAATTGTTACATTATAAAATCTCATAAGTATCATTCTAAAAAATAAAAATAAAAGATTAAGGCCAATAAAAACCTGATTGCTTCAATCTCAGCACTAGCATCGTCTGTCATAAATGCATTGACATTCCAATCTTCTTTACTTTGTTTCCCTCTTTTACAAACTTCTGTCAACCATTCATTTATATCCTCGACTTTATCTCTTGAGGATATGGCCCATGCAACAGGTATACCAGCCTCTTGTTCATCGAATACAAGCAAAGTATATAACTGGTACTACACATGAATAAACCATTGATAAATTATTATATGGTTAGGAGAAAAAATCAATGATTTCATTAAGATCCATAAATACAATTAGCTTTGTTTTACTTACACCATATTTATTTGTTGAGAATGTGGAATCCATTGCAATGATTGAGTTGTGTGAATGTTTCACCATCATTTCTCGCATCCATGGTGTTTGGATTCCTATGATAAATGGAATATTTTCCACATTATTTGGTCTTTTATAGTAAAAGAAGTTATCTTTCTCCTCTACATGCCACATGCTTACACTTTTTGCATCATCTTCATTCTTTTGGGATCGAAGCGAGCGTACTCTTTTCCAAGCATTCAAAACATCTTTTCTCAACAAACATGTGTCCCTCTTATTCATCAACTCAGTAAAACCATGGTCTAAATAATGTTGTTCACATATTGTGTCAATCCCCACCCCCATTAGCAATAAGGATTCAATATACGATTTGCATTCATTTGACAACCTTGGTGCAACACTACTCCTTGGATCACCAGAAGGGTCATCTTTTCCATGGCAAAATTCACCATTAGCATCACAATGACTGAAATCATTATATGTGATAATTGCAACATTTGGTCTACTATACATAACCTTAACAAGAAAGTGGGTTTGGCAACCCCTTTTTGGGATGAATCTTCGTTTCCTTTTCTTGGTTTTAGGTTTGTTTCTGTTATCATCAGGGCCAAAAGCACACCAATACCTGTTTACACATGTAATATATATTAATTGATATAACAATTAGAAAATATAATTTCTTACATGCATAATTATTATATTAAATCTATGCAAACCTTGAGTACATCATGGTTGTGTTGTCTTTAGGTTGTATCAAGTTGGGTTGTTTATGAAATTTGCGTACAAATGTTGTCTCTGTACTGTCCAATAAACCTTCTCCTTTGACAAAGTGAGGGAGTCTGTCAAGAGGGATTGCAGCACATATGTCTATCTCACCATTTTTACCTCCAATAGGTGTCCATTCAAGGTCAACACTTGAGAAATGATTTCCCTGATTGGGAACGTCTTGCACATCTAGATGAAGTTTTGATTGCCATTTTTTTGGCTTGCCCATTCTGAATAATATTAAGATAGTTAGTGGACCTCTATCTTGTTCAAATATGTCAAAACAACTATATTGTTTTTTTCTAATCATTCTATGACCTATACTTATCATTACCTTAGTGTTCACACATTCCTTTGAGGTTTAAAATAACATATGAATAAAGTTCAATGACCTATTACAAAAAAATCTATAAATCATTGGGATAAAGTCATACAAAACAATTTTCCAATAATACAATATAAACAAACATAAACCAATAATATAAAAAAACATGGGAATCTTTGTGCTCTAAGGGAGGTAATTTATTTTTCCATTAAATGTATTTCATTGTAACCAAACCAATAATAATGTTTACTACATTAGCTTCATGTAGGGAATCATTAGCACAATGACCAAGGATGACTTATTTAAAAGATATTTGAGAGGGACCCAACGATCCATGTGTGTTATCCATGAACCTATAGCCCAAAAAACAATAAAAAATAGGAATAAAATAGGAAACCCCAATCTAAAAAAACTAACTTTTTTTAATGCAAGGTTGAATTTTAACTTGGAAAAAATAAATATCACTTGACTTATTTACTTGTAATTTTAAAATGAAAATTATGTTCATTTCTTCATTTTTCTCCTTTCTTTAGTGTTAGTGGCTACACATACAAACCTATGGTATGCACATATATAAACTATTTTATATTTAAATTCCCTCTTCTTGGATTAGTAGCATAGATTTATTTGAATCTTCACTTTTTAAAAACAAATTATTTTATGATGTAGTTTATGATGAATTTTCCAAATCTTTAAATAATCATGTTCATCTATTTTTGTAATGGCTAAAATGATTAGTTGTGCTTTTTCCTTCTCTATTTTGTACAAAGTATTTGATTTCTTAACTTTCTATTTTTTTTGTATTTTTTACCTTTACACTAGAGGACTTATCATCATATATATTTTTCTCCTCCTCTACATAAATTCTTGAACTCATTGTAGAACCAGAAAATTGGTCTAGGCACTTGAGTACACATTCGACATAATTTTCTATAGTCCATGGTCATGATTAAATAATGTCAATTATTTAATTAACCTTTCTAACACATATTTCCTCTATTAATTAAATATCCCTTTTTAATTAATTCATTAATTCATAAATGACCTTTATTCACCTTGAGTAATTAAATAAATCATATTTGTTTAATTATGTCCCTAACTAATTAATTCTTCCTTCTTAATTAAATAATTTATTATTTAATTACCCCTTTTATCATATTTCAACTATAATTAAATATCTTTATTTAATTATTCATTTAATCCCCTTTTCAACTATAATTAAATATTTAGTATTTAATTATTCAGTTAATCCTTTTCAAAAGTCAAATTAAATAAATGATCTTTATTTATTTAATTAAAACTTCTATCTTCGAATGTTGAATTAAATTAACATTTAATTCATTTATGTCACATTCCTCTATCATTCAGTTATCTGAATCATTCACTCACCTTCTGACTTGAGATCTATTTTTAGTTCTCCAGTTATCTCTGAATTCAACTGCTCATCATCTTTGCAGGAAGACTATCCATCACAATTAGTCGGTTAACTAGTTCTAACTCATATGCATGTATGTGTTTGTTAATTAAAATATCTTTATTTAATTAATTAACTCAAGTTTGCATTCGAATGCATTATTCTTCAACTTCTAACTTTATCTTTTGCATACAAAGTCTATTTCTTTTATTTTTTAAGATGAAGATTGGAACTCATGTTCTAAAATTAGTCTTTATCATGCAGTTGAACTCATGTTCTAACTCACATTCTATCTGTCACATAACTCATCGCATGGCATTCATCAATCTCATCCGTCGATCTCTCTTTCAATCTGAGCCGATCATTCGAAAACACAAAATCTATAAAATGGCCTGTCATTATCATTATTCCTGCTCCTGAAATCATTATACACTTTTGAGAAGAAACAATCTTCGATATTTTGCTGAGACACTCGACGAAGTTATGCTTGCATTCAAACATAGAAATTTGAGGGCAAGAATACTTAAAAGGAAAAATGGAGAAGAGCAATGGAGTTAATTCAAAAGGGTGAATACATTATTCGGTGAGATCAATTCAATTTACATTTATGTTTTCAAATTTCATTCTTTATTGTTTGATTTTAGATTAGTTTTGATTTTAGATTAGGGTTAATATTGTTATTTCTAGTTGTAGATTGAACCACAGATTTAATCTTGAGTTACATTTGGTGAACCCGACGTGAACACACTTCAAAATCCGCAAATCTTTTCGTTTTCCATTTCTGTTTTTTGTTTCTTTTTTGTAGGTTTTCCATCCAGTGAACCGCATCTGTCAAAAACAGCGATGCATCCGTACTTATGAACCGCATCTGCCACGTCAATCGCTGCATCTGCCTGTCAATCGCCGCATCCGCCTGTCAATCACCGCATCCGCCTACCGTTCGCCGCATCTGCCAGTAGATGAATTTCGAACCGCATCAGACACTCCATTGACCGCACCACCTGCAACCATTCGAACCACATCTGTGGCTCCAAAAGCCGCATCTGGTTGGTAAAGATTTTTATTTGTTTTATCGATTTTTGTGCATCCATTTTTTGATTTTCGCTTTTTTTTCATGATTTGGATTTTCGCTAATATTTGGTTCAGTTGTGTCAAGGTGGAATAACAAGTGTTTGCAGGACGAAGCGTAGAAGACAATACAAAAACCAAAGACAAACAATGAACTACTGACAAATTTGCATGCAGGACCTAATGCTTTTATCATTTTAGCCTGCTTTTTGTTTTGGTAGATAGATAATCGTTTTGTGGGTTAAAATGAACTTCTACTTGGTAGTGTAAACAATCTCGTTTGGGCTTAATAATTTACCAGTGTTTTTCGTGTCTGCATTGTTAGTTTATAACCCCACGATTTAGTAATTGAAGTATCCTCTCCCCTTGCGCGTTCATGTGATTCTGGGTGTAAAAGAAACGGTTACTGACTCTAGAACTTGGGCCTGTCTTGGTGGGAAAAAGTACTCACCCCAAGACGACTCAAATCCATAGCACGCTATAGCCAAGCGACTTCCAGCCGATATACAAAAGTGGATTCTTGGGGAAACCCCAAGAATCATGCACTAATCCAATGAGATGGAAAGAAATGGACTCTCACCGACGTTGGTTAGTGTCCCACAAACGAAATGCCCGAATTAAAAGCTTTGTTGTAGAATTACCAAAATCCTATCTACTTGTTGGTGCAGTAGGTTGGACCTGTGAAGCCATCTTACAATCTTATAGTTTACATGTAGAGATGAAAAGTATGCCATGGGAGATTCATGGGTACTATAGCTTGGTTGCCCCGTATAAGTGAGTGCCGTGGAGGGGAGCCAGTGGGGTCAAGCTACTAATCATCCACCGTAAATATGCGTAGCTGGAGAAATCCAAGTAAGAATTCAACAAGTACTGTCCTAAAGGCCTAGGGTGTAAATGTTTTTCGAGTCTCAACAATCCATTCATCACAAAATTGAAAATACTTTGAATGCTGTGTTTGTTGTTTGCTGTATTTGCCAAAATCTTGATCAAACAAACAAAGTCAGTCAAACAACTTTCGAAAAAAAAAAATTTGTCAGGAACAGAGTCGCATTTTTCAGTTTAATCATCTCATCTGTATTAGCGAGTCGCATCTGTCTGTCATAATTTTCACAATCTCGAAGTTTCAAAGCGCATCTATCACATCCTGAGTCGCATCTGTCAAAATCCAAACCGCAACTGTCATAGGAAAGACCGCAACTATCAGAAACACTGCAACTGTCAAATCCTTAACTGCAACTATCATAAGAAAGACCGCAACTGTCAGAAACACCGCAACTGTCAAATTCTGAACCGCAATTGTCATAGGAAAGACCGCAACTATTAGAAACACCACAACTGTCAAATCCTGAACCGCAACTGTTAGGTGAACCGCATCTGCCTGTTAACAAAGAACAATCAAAACTACAAACTGAGTCCGAACAGAAACTGTCAAAATTTTGCTCAAAAATCTTGCATCCATTAGGTGGTCATATACGTCTTAGTTACAATCCACGTCTTCATCATAGTCATCCAAAGTCACATGCATATAGATACTTCCTCGAAAATCTTAGTTACAATCCATGTCTTCGTCATTGTCATCCTAAGTTGCATGCATCTAGATACTCCCTAGGAAATTGCATATCACAACATAGATAAGTTTCCTCGTCTTTGGATAAATTCATGTCCCGATTTGTCACACTCATCGAACCTAGTCACCTTAGTCTTATCTAGTGAATCTTTTCAGCTCAACAAGTCTAGTTTGGAAAGTTCACTTTGTCAACTATCATTTGTCCTACAATCAGGTTCCTTGGTCAAAACAAATCCTTGCATGCATTTACTCCATAGGAGGTAGGTTATACCCATTTTAGAATCATAGTCTACATGAGGTCTTACATATTGTCCATCTTACCATACGTCATCTTAGTATACGTCTTTTTAGAAATCATTTTAGCAACATCCTTATTGTCCAAAAAATCCAAAAACATAGAAATAGGTCATATCAGTTCTTAGGCATAGTCTGCATTACCCCATTTTGAGCAACTTTTTTATGGTCGAAACAAGGTCTCAAAAGAGACACAAAGAAATGGAAGACCCCAATGAGTTTATCAATCCTTTCAGCACTCAACCACCTAGGAAGAACAAACCACACAAACCATTGCTTGATAAATTTGTCACTAGAGACGCCAATGGACGAGTCTTTGTTGAGGACACAGAGTCTGCAGTCCAAGATCCTGAATTTGCATCCTTCATGGATGAGTGCTTGGCAAATGATCCCCAACGCTATCTAGCAAAATTGCTAGTAGAAGGTGCCACACTACCACCAGGATTTGACATTCACACATTGAAAATGACATCTACCCAACCAATGCAAACAGTGACATCAAGTGGTTCTATGCCCCAAATCACTGCAGCAATACCAACTGGCATACCAACTTAGACATCGTCAATTGTAAACACAACCCCTTTCAACATAACACAAGGTTTACAATTTACGATGGGAGCAACTTCATCCAACCCCTTTGGCACCAACACGATTGGTAAGAGATCCAAAGCGGGTACGAATATTCCTATCCCAAATCAGACCATTCAAATAGGGAATATTCCTCCACCAAGTCAACCCATTCAAATGGGATATATTCCTCCACCAAGTCAAACCATTCAAATAGGATATATTCCTATCCCACAACGGACTATTCAAATGGGATATATTCCTTCACCAAATCACAACCCGTCGCAAAACATGGCATATCAGAATGTCTACATTGACCCGAACAACGCCAACACCATGTCCTTGACACAAGTCGATGTCCTTCAGAATCAAATGCAAACTCTCCAACAACAAATGGATAATATGTCTATGTCAGGCAAACGAACTATCTCAGCTCAAGACTTATGTCCATGTCCATTTGACAAAGTGCTTTACATGACACCTTTTCCCCATGGATACATTATACCGATTTTGCCTAAGTATAATGGGAAAAAGAATCCTCTAGAACATATTAGGGAGTTCTCAACAACATGCATGGACATATCGTATGACCCCACATATCTGATGAGACTATTTCCATGAACCCTTGTTGGGATAGGACTGGAATGGTTTTCTAAACTACCATATGGTATACGCTCTTGGGGAGAATTAGCTGAAAAGTTTGTCGAACATTTCGCCTTCAACATAGACAATGAGATAACAATAGCAACCTTGTGCCACATGACACAAGAAGATGGAAAAACTTTCACCACTTTCTTTCAGAGGTGGAGAAGTCTAGCTAGTAGATGTCCAGTTGAGATACCAGAGAAACAAAAGGTCACGATATTCCTAGAGAACATCAATCCAAAACTGCGAAGTGATTTAAGAGTACATTATTGTACCTCATTCCTAGACTTGGTACAGAAAGGCATCATCCTTGAGAAAGGCCTTATTGACAAAGGCAAAATAAAGGTACCAAGTAGGAATCCTATTGTCCAAAATCAAAATGCGCCAAATGATAGAAGACAATTCTAGTCCAGAAACAAGAATGTTACAAATGATGGCATTGTCGATGCTAAAAACATACATACAAGGCCAGTTATCACACTAAGAGGATACAACCAAAATCAAGACACAATGGATAATCCAGATCAAATGGCTAACTATCTCCAAAATTCACAGCAACAACGACCTCAAAGAAGATTTCCAACACGTGAATTTACTCCTCTAGGACAACCGATCGAGGTTATTTACAAAGAATTGATTAAACACAATCTCATCAAACCGTTGGAACCAAGAGAATATGATCCTGGAAAATTTAAACCTTCCTGGTGGGATGACAAAGCCCATTGTGAATATCATCAAATAAAAGGACACAGCCTACAAAATTGTTGCCAACTCAAGGGCATTATCCAAGACTTTGTGGAGAACGGAACCATAGAGGTCGGTGGATAGAAAAACACCAAGAATAGTGATCATAAGGTCTTCAAGGACCCATTACATGACCACACAAAAGGAAAAGCCTCTGGTTTGGGACCTAAGACCAATCCATCAACCAATTACGCAAACATCAATTTTGACTATAGAAAAGGAAAGATTATAAATAGCCTCCATGCTGTAGATGAGCATGTCAATACCTTCACCATTAAGAAGCCTCCAGAATGTAGTATCAACACACGTAGAACCAAGATCACTATTCCAAGTCCTTCTTCTGAGCCATCTACACAAGCTTCCAAGTTCAAGTACAACCTTCTTGATCAATTGAGTAAAACCCCTGCGCAAATATCTATCTTGGAACTATTGACCTTATCACCTAAGCATCGAGCCATTCTCGATAAAGCTTTGCAGAACACAACTATCCCTACTAATTTAGATGTCAATCGTTTTGAAGAG
The DNA here is from genome assembly GCA_007115665.2 of Sequoiadendron giganteum. Classification (NCBI taxonomy): domain Eukaryota; kingdom Viridiplantae; phylum Streptophyta; class Pinopsida; order Cupressales; family Cupressaceae; genus Sequoiadendron; species Sequoiadendron giganteum. Next base: position 599,546,742 of record CM021106.1, on the reverse strand, counting down.
ATGGTGGGATATTTAACCAATTCGCACCATGCTACATTTTCCCAACAGGATTACTCGACAGAAAAATCTGATCATAATGACCCATTACATCTTGAAGTCTTAGTCCATGAAACCAAAGTCAGATGAGTCTTGGTAGACGGAGGAGCAGGTTTGAACCTATGTACCCTAAAATTGGTTAAGGCATTAGGATTCTCAGAAGATTACGTAGATACCTCTAAGAGTATAGTCATCAAGGCTTACAATGATGAGGAAAGATCATCCAAAGGAGAGGTCACACTCCCTATCAGAATTGGTCTAGCAATCATGAACACCAGCTTCCAAGTCTTGGATCTCACTCTTCCATACAATTTGTTGTTAGGTAGACCTTGGATACACGCAATGAAAGTTGTACCTTCAATGTATCACCAATGTCTCAAATTTCCACATAATGGCACCAAGATCACTATTGATGGTGATCCAGATCCGTTTCAGTATTGTACAAGCCTAAAGGAAATTCCACAATGCCAAGTACCAGTTAATCAAGAAGTTTCATCATCCAATTCATCCCAATACATTGACTCATCACATCTCACTAAGTCCAAATCATTCACACCTCCATCAACTACTCCTAAACTTGAAATCCAAGACAAGGGCTTTGGTGAGTATCGTATAAAGGAATCATACTGTGTCAGTCAACTGATTCCACCTAAGGCATATGGCCTACCTATGGCAGATAGAATACAGTCAATAGTCATATTCAATGTTCCCCCTACAACGACATTGATCAAATGGGGAGAGCTAAGCGCGGAAATTGTGGACCAAGGTGATTCCTGGTTGTATCAAGAAGAACATGAATACCCCTCCCCATCTATTCAAATAGCTAAGAACCAATATGGAAAAGGCTTTAAGATAATGCAAAAGGAAGGCTATGACGGACACAGTGGGTTAGGGCTACATCAAAAGGGAAGGACGGAACCGATTACTGTCCACCCACAACCGAAATACTTAGGGCTAGGGTGTCAACCGCTTAGAATTGGGTTTCCTAGTACTTCGTCACTGTTTCAAGAGGAAGTGAGTGCTTACGCAGACACTGAGACATCTCATGATCCACCTCCCCCATTTTACGACAACCCTCCAATCTTTGATGAATCCCCTTACTCAAGCAATGGTGAATGGGATTCCCTTTCATCTACCAGCACCATGAACATAGATGCACTATTTGGAGAATTGGACCTAAACGTGAAACCTATACCCAAACCATCTAGTCCTTGTCCTAAGAAACATTTGTCCAAAGAAGAATGGCATAAGATCTATTATTGGGAAAAACTCGATCGTGCATCTTGGGCACCTGAACCACCATCTTCTAATGACCTATCCTAGGCAATGGTCCCACATCAACATTTACCTACCCATAAGGAAAAGACCCAACAAGAGTTAGTCCAGAACTTCTGAGACCATGTCAACCATTCACTATTCACCCTATCAGCGACTACCTTTAAAAACTCCGATGATGACATGCCCCTCATATATCCCGAACTTATAGACTGGGATCAACAAGGTACACCTATCTTAGACACATTCGAGAACGACGAAGCAATTGCTGAGTTCATGGGACTTCGAGAAGGCATACCAAGAGGGGATCATAAAGCTGGTTTTACCATAGACTTGGACGATAAAGCATATTTTGGGGAGTCTATTTACACCTCTAGTCGCAAAAATGAGGATAAAAAGAAAAAAGACAATGAAAAGAACAATGATGAGTCCCTAGGTGAAAACCAAAAGGCACCTTTGGATGAAGAAAAAGTCAAAATAAAGGACGTATCCAAGGGCGAAAACCTCCTTGAGGCACCCAAGGATAGAGGTTTAAATATTCTCCATGTTGAATAGGAAAAGTCACCGATGCTAGTAGAAGAATCAATTGTAGTCAACATAGGTACAGAAGAGAATCCAAAGATGGTATATTTTGCAGCTTCTTTAATAGAGATAGAAAAACTTGAGTTTAAGGACTTCTTCCAAAAGAGATAGATAAACTTTGCATGGTCGTATGTTGACATGCCTGGGCTGGATCCAGATCTAATATTGCATCATTTACCATTGCAGCCAGGCATCAAACCAGTCAAACAAAAGTTAAGAAAAATGCACCCACAGATTGCTCTATTGGTCAAGACAGAACTAAAGAAACTCTTGGATGTAGGATTCATAAGGACAATAGACTATGTAGATTGGATATCGAATCTTGTACCCATGACTAAACCAATTGGGGGCATTCGAATTTGCACAGACTTTAGAGACATCAATAAGGCATGTCCTAAGGATGACTTCCCTTTGCCGAATATAGATATGATAGTGGATCTTACAGCGGGGTATGAGATGCTATCCCTCATGGATGGTTTCTTGGGATACAACCAGATTAAAATAGCAACTGAAGACCAACATAAGACAACTTTCACGTGTCCATGGGGCACATACTATTGGAACGTTATGCCTTTTGGGCTTAAGAACACAGGAGCTACTTACCAATGCGCAATGACTACAATTTTCCATGACTTTGTACACATTCTCATGGAAGATTACGTCGATGACATTATAGCAAAATTAGAAACAAGAGAAGCTCACTTAAAGGTTTTAAATAAGATATTCCAACGGCTAGAGAACTACAATGTTAGGCTAAATCCGAAGAAGTATGTCTTTGGAGTCAAATCAGGGAAGCTGTTAGGGTATATCATCTCTCGAAGAGGCATTGAAGTAGATCTAGAGAAGGTAAGAGCTATCATAGAAATGCCTCCTCCAGTCAGCATAGGACAACTCAGAACTCTACAGGGCAGACTACAGTCAATTAGGCGATTCATAGTACAACTGGCAGATAAGAGTCATCCATTTCAACATCTACTCAAGAAGGGAGTACCATTTGTGTGGATGCTTAAATGCCAGGAAGCATTCCAACAAATCAAGGACTATTTGCTAACTCCACCAGTCTTAATGCCACCTACAGAAGGAAAGCCTTTGATCTTATATATTTCAGCAACTCAGTCGGCATTAGGGGCTCTTCTCGCACAAAAAGATGATCAAGGTCATGAGAGAGCGGTCTATTACATCAGTCGTACCTTAGTGGGCTATGAATTGAATTACAGCAACATAGAACGTGCCTGTCTTGCGGTAGTTTTTGCTACCCAAAAACTTCGGCACTACATGCTCAATCGACAAACAGTGTTAATTGCAAAAATTGATCCACTCAAATACCTTCTAAGTAAGGTAACTTTAACAGGCCGATTGGGTAAATGGGTCCTGATACTTAGTGAGTATGACATTGAGTATGTTGAGAGGAAGGCTATAAAAGGACAGGTGATTGCAGATCAGTTAGCTGATGCACCTATAAAAGCAGATCATCCCTTAGTGGCAGATTTTCCAAATGAATTTCTATTCAACATTGACATTAAAACCGACTGGAAACTGTACTTTGATGGGTCACATACAAATCGTGGTTCAGGAGCTGGTGTCTTATTTGTCACACCTCAAGGTGATACCATTCCCAAATCATTCAAGATTGCTTTCCCTTGTACAAACAATGTAGCAGAATACGAAGCCTTAGTGACAGGCTTGAAAATGGCAGCACAATGGAACATTAAGAGCCTACATGTCTTTGGTGACTCTCAACTGGTAATCCGACAGGTAAATGATGAGTACGAAACTAAGGATGAGAAGCTTGCCCCTTACAAGAGAATGGCTGATAGTTTCAAACAATATTTCAAGGACATAACTTTTCAACAAATACCACGCATTCAGAATAGAGCTGTAGATTCTATGGCAACCGTGGGTTCCTTGTTGGATATTCCGAGTAACGTGCCTAAGTTCGAGTTTTTGGTTGAACAGCTATTGGTCCCTACTTACGATATCCTCGATACTATGATGGTGTGTACCATTGTTGGTCCTACATCTCCTTGGTATAAAGAAATATTCGACTATCTAACAAATCAAACCTTACCTCAAGACTTGTCCAATAACCAACGTCGAACCTTCATCTGTAAGTCTACCAAGTACACCATCATCGGAGAAACCCTATATAGACGCACCTTAGACAACTCCCTAATGATATGTCTCGACACTGAAGAAGCACAAACAACTTTGCGAGCAATGCACGAGGGTATATGTGGATCCCATTCGAGCGGTCCAACCTTAGCCCATAAGATTATGAGACTAGGTTACTATTGGCCTACTATGGAGAAAGACTCATACGTCTTTGTGAAGATGTGTAGACAATGTCAAATACATGGAGACTTGATAAGAGCGCTAGCACAGGAGCTTTGACCGATTACTTCACCATGGCCTTTTGCCCAATGGGGACTCAACCTCATAGGTAAGATACACCCACCATCATCCAACGGCCACAAATTCATCATTACCGCTACCGAATACTTCACCAAGTGGATTGAAGCCATTCCCATGACCTACATCACTGGCACCCAAATATCTAAGTTTATGCTGAACTATATCATTTGTCGGTATGGTGTACCACAATCCATAATCACAGATAATGGCCGCCCATTCAAGAACCAAGAAGTATGCCATTTATGTGAAGAATTCCACATCAAGCATCATTTTTCCACCTCGTATTACCCATAAGGTAATGGCCAAGCTGAGGCAATTAATAAAACCATTGTTAGAATCCTTAAAAAGACTGTCAATAACGCTGGTCGTGACTGGCACCTACAGCTTAATCCTGCCTTATGAGCTTACCGCACAAGCATTTGCACTCCCACCGGCGCCACTCCATTTTCCCTCGTATTCGGGTCCGAAGCTATCTTACCTATAGAGGTCGAAATACCTTCTCTAAGGGTATCTTTGAAGGGTCATGTCGACGATGAAGAATACCGTGTCTCTAGGCTACAAGAGCTTGAATTACTGGATGAACGAAGACAGAAAGCATTAGATCATTTGCAAGCATATCAGAATTGTCTTCGTCGGAGCTACAATAGGAAGGTTCTCAATAGATATTTTGACATTGGTGACCTGGTATTAATGGAGAATCCGAAGAACCAAGCTGAACGAGAGAAACCAGGAAATCTTGAGCCTAACTGGTTAGGGCCATACATTGTCACAGAAGCCTTTGGGTCAGGAGCGTACCAACTATCTACTCCTGAAGGAGATCCGCTTTTGTCACCTATCAACAGTCTGCATCTAAAGAGGTTCTATGCTTAGCTTCTGAGAATCCGTGTCTTAATCTAGAAAATACAAAAAAAAAAATTGAAAAAAAAAATATAAAATATAAAATAAAATAAAATTGGAAAATCAAAAAAGTAAAGGGAAATAATCCGTCCTATAGTGAAAACCACTTCGGTGGCGCTAGGGATAAGTACCATGGTAAAAACCTGGCAAACAGGCACCATGTGTAGTCAAGCTCGCTCTTTCGTCTACCATCATTCCAATCAGACTTTCCCCCATCACTCATCATAAATGGTTGTCCTATCCATCGCTTGGAACGATTGACATCTAACGTCCCACTCCGTCACATTATCCACTCCATCTCGCAAGTCTTATTCCCGACTAGGGGCAAATCCTCGTTCTATTCCATGAACGCCTTGTACATAGCATCGCACCATCAGAAAATGTCCTGAAAAAACAAAAACATTAGAAAACTTCAAAAATCCAAAAAAAATCAAAACATGTCAGAAAATACCAAAAACAAAACAGTGTCAAGTCAATCATGTTAAGTCAGTCGTAGTCATAGTCGAACTATGTTGCCTCTGCGACTGGGACATAGGCAAGGCCATCAATCGATGTGCCCCCGAGGCATTAAGTCTGTCGGTCTAGGTTTGTCATGTATCACACATTTAAATCATGACGCTTTATATATACAAAGTCATTAGTCGTGTCGAACTACGAGGTCTCTGTGTGTACAACGTAGGCAAGGCTAATCAATTGATGAGCTCCCGAGACCACACTAGGTCAGTCCAATAGGGTTCATTCACAATCACTATCACACAAGTTGCATATCATAGTTTAAGGTATCGTCTCATGTCATACACTCTCTACACGCACACACTCAACTTGTCATCAAGTCAATATCAAACACATTGTCAAAGCGATCAACCCATGTCTTAGCAAGATATGTCTTTCTTGTCAACAGACGTCATCAAATTGTCATAGTCTCATGTGGCTTGTCACCTCAATGTCATCAGACTCCAATGTCTTATACGACACGTGTTTTACTGAAACCAGGCTTTGTCATGCCTTATACAAAAGTCACCAAGTCGAAACCAGACTCAGCGTCTTAGGCGGTATGTGTCATTCTCTAACATTACGCTATGTCAAACATCAACATCAAACAATCCCACAAGATCAAGTTTTGGCGAATACATTTATTTGGCTTTATGACTTTATATCTTATTTTGTCTTATCTTTTTATCGATTTGTGCAAGATCCTATTACTAGCTTTCTCAAGGATGTCCCTTGAAGGATTTAGAGAAGCAACAATGTCTTAGGATTCTTTTTCTTTGACTGCTATCTATCAACTATCTTTTTAACATTGGTTTTTGAGTCATGTTACTAGTTTCCTCAAGGATGTCCTATCAAGGATTTAGAGGAGCAATGACGTCTCATGACCCGTCTTTTATTTGTCTATTGTTTGTGGTTTGCCTTGACCAAACGACTGGGGCATCATGTTCTTAGTCTAGGTTAAGACACTCCTTGTCTACGACTATCTATTTTTCATAGGTGGATAACTTTGTACACTTTGTTCTATCTCATATCATAGTGTGTACTATCCATCTGTGTCATGTCCCACCCAATGATGATAACAAACAAGTATAGCGTATTTGGCAATATATCAAAGAATATGTCTTTTTCTCAATCAATCAACCTTTATTATTTCTTACTAACATTTTGAAATCATCCATGCTAACATTTCTTCTTTTCTACATCTTCACCACCATTATCTATCCATTTCGAGAGAACACTCATGTTCTTCAAACCTGCATATCCTCTCGAGGGGGCATACCACTACCTCCTCGTCATTCTCCCTTTGACTTGGGCATACCCTAACCTATTTCATGTTGGGGCACGACCGGGGCATATTTTCTTTGACACAACGTCGTACCAACACTATATCAAAGAGGGGCAAACCGTAGACACCGAAAATTGGTCTAGGCCTGCGAACACCACTTTCGACATAATTTTCTATAGTCCATGGTCATGATTAAATAATTTCAATTATTTAATTAACCTTTCTAACACATATTTCCTCTATTAATTAAATATCCCTTTTTAATTAATTCATTAATTCATAAATGACCTTTATTCACCTTGAGTAATTAAATAAATCATATCTGTTTAATTATGTCCCTAATTAATTAATTCTTCCTTCTTAATTAAATAATTTATTATTTAATTACCCCTTTTATCATATTTCAACTATAATTAAATATCTTTATTTAATTATTCATTTAATCCCCTTTTCAACTATAATTAAATATTTATTATTTAATTATTCAGTTAATCCTTTTCAAAAGTCAAATTAAATAAATGATCTTTATTTATTTAATTAAAACTTCTATCTTCGAATGTTGAATTAAATTAACATTTAATTCATTTATGTCACATTCCTCTATCATTCAGTTATCTGAATCATTCACTCACCTTCTGACTTGAGATCTATTTTTAGTTCTCCAGTTATCTCTGAATTCAACTACTGATCATCTTTGCAGGAAGACTATCCATCACAACTAGTCGATTAACTAGTTCTAACTCATATGCATGTATGTGTTTATTAATTAAAATATCTTTATTTAATTAATTAACTCAAGTTTGCATTCGAATGCATTATTCTTCAACTTCTAACTTTATCTTTTGCATACAAAGTCTATTTCTTTTATTTTTGAAGATGAAGATTGGAACTCATGTTCTAACTCATGTTCTAAAATTAGTCTTTATCATGCAGTTGAACTCACATTCTAACTCACGTTCTATCTGTCACATAACTCATTGCATGGCATTCATCAATCTCATCCATCGATCTCTCTTTCAATCTAAGCCGATCGTTCGAAAACACAAAATCTATAAAATGGCCTGTCATTATCATTATTCCTCTCTCGAAATCATTATACACTTTTGAGAAGAAACAATCTTCGATATTTTGCTGAGACACTCGACAAAGTTATGCTTGCATTCAAACACAGAAATCTGAGGGCAAGAATACTTAAAAGGAAAAATGGAGAAGAGCAATGGAGTTAATTCGAAAGGGTGAATACATTATTCGGTGAGATCAATTCAATTTACATTTATGTTTTCAAATTTCATTCTTTATTGTTTGATTTTAGATTAGTTTTGATTTTTAGATTAAGGTTAATATTATTTATTTCTAGTTGTAGAATCGAACCACAGTTTAATCTTGAGTTACACTCATGTCTCATCTAATTCATTGGGATTGTTGATTCCCATCCTCCTCAATATGTGATAATGGAGACCTCCAAAATACTTTTTCAACATATCTTCCTCATCCAATTCCATGCCATTTTGCATAGATTTCCTCTTAAACTCCATTTGGTGTAATCCTTCATACTTTGACCATCTTGTTTCTTGTAACATATCCTCTCTTCTTCTTTTTTATCAAATTTATATCTAATAGGATAAATATTTCTATGAATTAATCCTAACTACTTACTATGATATTATTCATCTTTCCACAATTTACAAACCATACAACATGATACCCTTTTATTTTGTGGAATGCAAATGAATATTTTTATGCCACATTTACTTTATGCATATTAAAATAGACTTATATTTTTTCAATCCATGAATTTAATGGTTGAAGATTAATTTGTTCGTCAAAAGTATCTATTTCTACTTTAGTTCTTACATAAATGAAATTTTTATTTTTTCTTTCTTTCTTCATTTTTCTCCTTTCTTTAGTGTTAGTGGCTACACATACAAACCTATGGTATGTACATATAAACTATTTTATATTTAAATTCCCTCTTCTTGGATTATTAGCATAGATTTATTTGAATCTTCACTTTTTTTTTTTAATTTATTTTATGATGTAGTTTATGATGAATTTTCCAAATCTTTAAATAAGCATGTCCATTTATTTTTATAATGGCTAAAATGATTTGTTGTGCCTTTTCCTTCTCTATTTTGTACAAGAGTATTTGATTTCTTAGCTTTCTAATTATTTTGTATTTTTTACCTTTACACTAGATGACTCATCATCATATATATTTTTCTCCTCCTCTACATAAATTCTTGAACTCATGTCTCATCTAATTCATTGGGATTGTTGATACCCATCCTCCTCAAGATGTGATAATGGAGACCTCAAAAATATTTTTTTGATATATCTTCATCATCCAATTCCATGTCATTTTGCATAGATTTCCTCTTAAACTCCATTTCGTGTAATCCTTCGTACTTTGACCACCTTGTTTCTTGTAACATATCCTCTCTTCTTTTTTTAATCAAATTTATATCTAATAGGATAAATATTTCTATGAATTAATCCTAACTACTTACTATGATATTATTCATCTTTCCACAATTTACAATAAAATTCCTCCACCATACAACATGGTACCCTTTTATTTTGTGGAATGCAAATGAATATTTTTATGCCACATTTACTTTATGCACATTAAAATAGACTTATATTTTTTCAATCCATGAATTTAATGGTTGAAGATTTATTTGTTCGTCAAAAGTATCTATTTCAACTTTAAATCCTACATAAATGGAATTTTTATTTTTTCCTTCTTATTTTTGTATGGTTTGTTCAATAAATACTACGCATTTTTTCCCACTCCCCCCTCTTCCTTAATACCAAGTTTATTTTTAAGATCTTTTACCAACATAAGATTTTTCTTGTATCATTTTAACTTTTTTTTCTTGATATGAGCTCTTTTTGTCTTGATATGATATCTTTTTATTAGATAAACCATTGGTAGTTCTTTATTATTCCCTTCATATAGATTTATAATGCAATTAATTGTGCATTCATTTTTTTATGTTAGTCTTTTTGTGCTCTCATAGTTACTATTATAGACAAACTTTCACAAACCCACTAAGATCAAATTGCTCTAATTCCAAAATTAATTTGTAAATCATTATAATTTTACAATTTAAGATCACAAAATTATTTCTAATTATAATTACTTGGATCAAATGAGTTTTAATAAAAGATAATGAAATATATCTTAAAAAAAAACTTGTATAATAATAGTCATGAAAACTCAAATAACTCATTATTTTATCTTAAAAATATCATGACGAGAAAGCTAGACTGTGGTAGTGGTAATTTCCCTAAACTACCTTTTTTAATTACATAGGAAAGTACTTGAATAGCGGTGAAATTTAATAGTTTCCATCTAATTTTTGTTCATCTCCTTAAAATTAGTGAACAATAAAATTTCCTCTTCAGTATTTTATAATCCTCCAATGAATCAAAGTCCTGTTTTAACCTTTTTTATAGATTCATTAGGATGCAAGAAGGTTCTCTTTGGTCCTATGATTTCACAGTCATTAGGGGTGAAATAAAGTTTTTTTTTTTTTATAATATTTCAAGTTTGTAAATGGGCCAATACCTTACTTTTAATGTTTGTTCACTAGATCCTTTCATATCAAACATCAAGAAAATTATTCACATCTTTTAATTTAGGTCTAACAAAATAAATAAATAAATGTTTTACTTTAGCATACATGATTCACTATATCTCACCTGTTCAAGTGGGGGTAAAATATAGAGATACAAAGTATGACCCCAAATTATAGTATTTTTCATATATACATCTTAGTGTCTTAATGTTCAAGAATTTATTATCTTAATTATATTCATAGTTGGGAAATTCTTTATTTGTATTTAAAACTACAAAGGTTTCTTACTTGAAAATGGATTGTCAAAATTAACTAGGACCTCAACTTTGTGACAATTTTACAAAAGGACACATGAACACATAATGAGATAGGAAAAAATAATATGTTTTAGAGAGCTGATGACAACGAGTGCTACATATATGTATTTTAAAAAAAAAAATTAATGTATTGACTTCACTTGACCTTAAAAAAATGGTGTGAAATGATAAATTTTGATTAATAAAATTGATGTATGAGACTAAACAATATATTTGACATGTAAATGTGTGTTGGTTAAAAATTCTATATAACTTGAGGGACTATGATACTACATATAATTTTTAAATGAAAAATATATATAGTGGTCAAAAATATTATCTAAAATGAACTTAATCATTTTTTTCTTGTGTTTCCATAAATTTGTAAATTGATTAGTGAGACATACTATTATACCTTATTGATTGGAATAGAAAAAAATTACAGTGTTTGTTAAAATGTGAGTAAAATACTTATCTACAAACAAATTGTACCACCTTAAAAATTCCACACATGAGGCTTTCATAATATTTTAGCTTTTACTTATACTCACATGTTCATACTTGTAAGAAAAAGATGTTTTACATTATTAATCTAGTGTAATTAAAATAAATACAAATAGTAGTTGGTAAATTATTAATAAATGAAATGATTAATAAGTGTTGTCTATTGAATAGTTTTTAATACAATCTAAAATAAAAGTTTTTACATTTTTAATTTAGGTTCATTAAAATAAATGTAAATAGTAATAATAATGGAATAATTAAACAATTTTCATGTTTGTAATATAATAAAAAATATAGTTGATATTAGTAAGTTAGAAGGTTAGTAAATATTGATTAATTTAGTAATTTATTTGTTTTAAAATTTATAATATAAGTTTTTTTAAATTAGTTATTGATTTAATAAAATATTTCTAAAAAAACATTGGTTAGCTTTTATTTGTAAGATTTTGAGATTTTTTTGATAATTTTTAAATTGTCTATATTTTTATGAGATGTATTATTTTTAACACAAATGAATATTATATAGTTATTTGAAATTTAAATAATATATATTTCATAAAAAAAAAGTTATAAATATAATATTGTTAATATAATAGAATATAAAATACATCATAATTTATTTATTGCCAAAAATTAAGATGAAACATTCCAATGGCTACAAAGAAGGCACAAAGCCCAAATTCTAATAATTAAGGTTTGCAAAATCAATCTAAATTTGGACCTAATTATCTCCTTAGAAATTTCTAATTTATGCATCACACTACTGATAGCAAAGGGTAAGGCTTCCATTGTTTTATCAGCATATCATATAATGCAGGTACTATATCTATGGTTAGTGAAGCAAGTTTTGCACATATTTAATTGTAAACAAAGATTTTAAATTGTTTCTGTTGTTCTTTTGACTATTCAAAATTGAAAAATACTATTCTCTATATTTGTAGTTCCTCGTTTTCTGTATGAATCTCCTATAAATTTGTCTCTGGTTATCTGCAAAACACAAACATAAGACTCTATTTCATTGCAAATAGCATTTTTTTAAAATGGATTCAAAACAATTGCATGTATGATTCATTTTTTACATATATAATTCATCTGCCATACCTTGAGAATGCTGACCCTTAACCAATTAAGCACTGGCAAACAGAAAGAATTTTGTTGCAAGTTCAATTTTTACAAATGGTAAATTTCTAGAATGAAGTTTACATTATAAACTGAAAAAAAAAGCAGGAAATTTGGACAGCTTAATGTAGGGGGAAATGGTGAGTAGTTGATGATATTAATAATCATACATTAATATTACTTTCTGGAGGCTGGCGGTGGATGAACCTCGGCCCACGTGCTTTCCCTTCGCGGCAGTTTACGAGGCTACAAACTGTCATTAAATGAGAAACTTGCTGGGGTTGACAATTCTACCGTTTCTGCAGGTGTACTGACGGGTATGAGGTGTACTGTGTACTGACGGTGGTATGCAGTGGTATGGCATGTCATAGGCATCCATGCGCCATGCCTTTTGGGTGCTGGATAGCCTTTGCCAAATGGCATGGTATGGGACTCCTTCATCCATGGACATAAACACCCGTGCAACCTCTGACCTGTCATTACATTGCAAACTGTCCACATTAAACTTTCACGGGTGCCTAAGTTTTTCCCTGTTTTTTTATAAGTATTTATTTTAAATATTTTTACTTATTAATAAATTATTAATTTTACAATATAATGAAAATATAAAAGATACAATGTGTTTTATGTCTATATTTAATATTTTTTTTGATAGGTATTTATTTTAAATATTTTTGTTTATTAATAGATTATTAATGTTACAATATAAATATTGAGAAAAGCTTGTAAACTTTTTTGTTAAGTTAAAATGATTAAATATTTTTTTATAAGATAATTCATATAATTTGTAAAATGATGTCAAATTTTCAATTTTTAAATATTTAAAATGATTAGAAGTTATTATGTTCATATTTCAATGTGTATGTTTATTAAACATTAATATATAAAAAAGTACATTAAATAAATGATAAGTGGTAAATAAAATTGGAAACCTAAAAATATGTTGATTGTAAGTCTTTTTTTCCTAATTGAATTTTAATTAAGAAACATATCTAGGAAGAATATAATTGGATGAAATATTTGTAATTAATTTTAACATTGTGTTATATATAAACTTATGAAGAAAAAATGGAGAGAAACTAAAAATTAATTTTAACATTGTGTTATATATATATATAAGTTTATGAAGGAAAAATGGAGAGAAACTAAAAACGAAAAATATTATTTTGTTCCATGTTTAGAGTAATTTTACATAATATTTTTTTGATAAGTATTTATTTTAAATATTTTTACTTAATAAATTATTAATTTTACAATATAAATATTAGGAAAAGCTAGTGTTTTTTTTTGCTAAGTTAAAATGATTATATATTTTTTTATAAGATAACTCATATAATTTGTAAAATGATGTCAAGTTTTCAATTTTTAAATATTTAAAATGATTAGAAGTTATTATGTTCATATTTCAATGTGTATGTTTATTAAATTTTTGTGGCACTCCCTAGATAAGCATAGAATAAATTTTGGTGGAATATCAAATACCGCTAAATCTTAGTTGTATAGCTACAATAGCTGAAAAAATGGTTGATTGCAGACTAACAATAGATAAAAAGAGAGAGGAGAGAGAAAGGGGAAGGAAGCACAAGGACAAATTAGAAAAAGGAAAATAAATAACCATAAAAAATGAGAGAAAACATAAACAAATCATAGAAAATGCAACTAAATATAATAGTGTATGAGCAAAAATATATGACCACTTAAATAACAACAACTTAAGATACAAGAAATAAGAGCAAAGATGAATAAATAGCAATATTTTGAAAATAAACTATAAAACTATAAGATTAGAGAAAATAAAAATAGGTCAATTTTGCATTGAATTTTCAAATTTCCCATGCACAATTAGATTAAATATTTCAATTTTATTTAATAAAATAAATTCGAAATTGTTTAGAAATTCAAAAACATAAAAAACACCATTAAAATTCTAGTTTTACTTATTGATTTTTCAATTATCATATATTGTTTAAGTAATTGTTATTTATACTTTCTTTTCTATCTATTTTTTAATTTTTAAACAATTTCAAAATCATAAAAAACAACTCTTTATTAACTATTTTAAAATATAATCTAATTTATTATTTAACAATTAAAAATTAATTTTGACCAATAAAACAATAAACCTTATTTTTTAATAAATGTTATATAAAATTTCTCTCCATTTTTTCTTCATATGTTAATATTCATATATATAAAACAAAATGTTAAAATTAATTACAAATATTTAATCCAATTATATTCTTCCTAGATATGTTTCTTAATTAAAATTCAATTAGGAAAAAAAGACTTACAATCAACTTATTTTTAGGTTTCCAACTTTATTTACCAATTATCATTTATTTAATGTACTTTTTTATATATTAATGTTTAATAAACATACACATTGAAATATGAACATAATAACTTCTAATCATTTTAAATATTTAAAACCTGAAAATTTGACATTATTTTACAAATTATATGAGTTATCTTATAAAAGAATATTTAATCATTTTAACTTAGCAAAAAAATTTACTACCTTTTCTCAATATTTATATTGTAAAATTAATAATCTATTAATAAATAAAAATATTTAAAATAAATACCTATCAAAAAAATATTAAATATAGACATAAAACAAATTGTATCCTTTATATTTTCATTATATTGTAAAATTAATAATTTATTAATAAATAAAAATATTTAAAATAAATACTTATAAAAAAACAGCGAAAAACTTAGGTGCCCGTGCAAGTTTAATGTGGTGACAATTTTGACACTGATTGAACCGATATTAAATGAAAAGCTTGATAGTTTTACCGTTAAGTTGCAATGTACTGATAGGGCAGAGGTTGCACAGGTGTTTATGTCCATGGATGCAGGAGTCCCATACCATGCCATTTTAGGGGCTGGATAGCCTTTGCCAAGTTTAGAGAGGGGAGCAACCATGATTACACCAGCAAATATTAAGTAGCAAAAAGCAATAAAATTTATAAGAGGGAATGTTTAAGGGAGATGAGTCGATTGTGGGTACATGATCTAGTGGGTATAGTTTTGAACAGTTCGGGGCTCAACTTTGGACAGTCTGGAGTCTATTTTTGGACAGTAAAAGTGTCAATAAATTTACACTTAATATCCAACTATCAATCACTTTAATTCAAAAAATACACAAACTAACCAATCATGTAATGTCACATCAGCATACCAATACTATATGACTTAGTGACCCACTATCGATCCATGACCTTTTTTGGCTTTTTTTTGTGGTTTTTGAAAATGGTCCAAAAACATTGATAAACGTGCCCAATTTTTGCAAAAATAAATGGGGGGATGCCAGCTTGATGATCAAGAGACATGGCAAAAAATAAGTGTTTGACTCGAACGTTGATGGCATGGACCCCTTGCTCAAAGTTACCCTACCCACCATTGGCTCCTCTCCCTTAGATCCTAGCTATTATATGGAAGATTTTGCTAATTGATTTTGAATAATAATGATTTTTTTAATTTCTTTTTTATTGAAAGAATGTTGAATACAAAAAAGGAATGCAGTTAGAAACTATAGTCTAAAACATCAATATAATAATGAAATTGTATTCATCAAGTTGAATATGTAACATTGTAAGTCTCAATATAGGAATTTTTTTATTATATTTAGGAGGATGCCACAGTTGTATCATCGAAAAGATATTCGGTAAGGATATTAATATGTGTGATTCATCAAAGGAGGTGCGATGTGTTAGTGTTGTCCTTGGCATGATGATATGGATTGTTATTGTAAACACCTAAAAACATATGAATCAACATGGCAAGTTCGATGATGACACAAAAACTTCAAAAGTTAACATGTCACATTAAAACAAAATATGTGGCAATCAATTCATGTCTCCAAGGCCAAATCCTACTTATCAATTCTTATAGGTCCCTCTAGATGTTTGTAGTGGTTCTCATTTGTCTTTCAATGTTTTCCTCAAAACATGTATTTTTGTTACCTTGATGAATTCATCTCTTCTCTTAAGCAACAATTGTAAATTTGTCATTGTGACTTTGCTTTTATTACCTAGCAAAAATGATGATTTTATTATGCTCAATTAAACACAAATTCCCAAATAATATGTTTTTTTCTTGTATTTTTCTCTTAGTTTCATTCAATATATATTTAATTCTTGTGATGCTTTATTTGACCAAGATTTTTCTAAAAAAAAGTTAAAAGAAGAAGGTTTTCCAAAAATATGCAAGGATTTATAAGTAGTAATCTAAATTCTACCAATTTTTTCCTACAAACACAATCAAATCAAATCAATCACATTTTTTTTGTCCTACCATTCAAGTTCACCCTTTTGTCTTGTCTTGCAAGCATACCACAACTAAATGCCAATATGAAGGAATGAAGAAGATTTGATATTTTGGACCAACATCTAGCTTGCTCTATATATGCAACATTTATCTTCAAATGTGGATTTTCCAATATCTTTGTCTAATTAGTTTAGAATATTGTATTTGAATAGTTATTGTCATCCAAAGGTGCATAAAACAAATTCTCAACCAAATTCTTCTTGAAAATCTCTAATTTTTCTAGAAAATCTTTTAGTGAACTATAAAATTTATTTTTATTTTTAATTTCCTAAAACATAATAAATTTAAATTAAAAACTTGAAGTAGTATGGTTTCATTAAAAAAATATTTCAAAACTTGAAAGGAAATATTTTGGTTATTTATTATGTATTTATGTTTTTGAAGGAACTTTCAAAATAATTTCCCTCATTCAAAAGGAAGTTTTTTTTAATCATATGTTATTATTAAATATATTTTTATTAGTTGTACTTATTTTAAATATTTAAAAAAAAATTTTAAAAAAAATGTTTAGACATATTTTCATATTTCATATAATTTAGTGTATATTTTTAACATTTTGTTAAAATATAAATAGATGTATTTTATATTATTCTTATTGATTAAATCATTGTTTATATTTAGATTATTTATTATAGCAGATCAAAATTAAAAACATATAAAAATATATTAAAATTTGAAAAACATATAAAATAACAAAGCACACATAAAAAAAAGTATTACACACACATCCATTTATACAAGCCCACATGCGTATGCAAAACCCTTGCAACTTCCTTAAGAACATCTTGTGGTGTCATGGTCAAAGTTGAACATAGACATTAGATTGCAAGTATTGGTCTTTACCTCCACCTTGGTCCCTCCTTTTATTGTTGATTAGTTAGACACTCTAAATAAGTAAGTTGGGATTACAAGAGGTGATTAGATCCCATGGGTACTAGCTAAGGCAAGGTGAAGGTATTTACCACCTTACCTTGCTCTTCTTATCAATCCATGACAACCTTAGCTTGATCAACCAAACCCATCAAACTATCCACATTGATTTTATAACCACAAATATTATCACCCTAGAGGTTTAAAGTTTAGCACAACCTTAAGAAGTCACATGTGTTAGTTTTCAATGCATATGTATAATTAATGAATTTGACATGAAAAATTATCATATTTGTGTTTATCATTCATAGATATTTCTCCATTTTTTCTCCACCTTGTCATCTCTTTCCATTTTTCTCTAAGTGCTTCTAGCACCCTATGAACATGTATGGACTTGAGAGAGCTAATACAAGATATATCCCCCAAATCAAAGATCACAATGCACCCATAATAGAAGATTGAGATGAAACTTTTAATTGGCCTTTACAAAATCCTAGGGTATTAGCCCCACATATCCACATAATCCCATTTGGAAAAAGTCTATAGAGGTCAACAAGTTTTTATTGAAGCATATTATTTGACATCCCCATTTAGCCAAAACCACTATGATGCCAACCCCTATAAATCCCTTCTCAAATTTTCCTACAACCTCCTCACCATTAGATAGAAACATGTTTAACTACTTAGAATGAGAGGGTTATGGAATTGGAACAAGAATTTAAGCATCTTGAAGGTGAATTAGCTTGTATGATGGTCTATGGGACTATAACTAATGCAACCTTGAACGCAACTCTCAACCTAGACTTGTTTATGGGCCCCAAGTCAACATGAGACATCAAGAATCTAACAAGACTGTAATATCCCATATGCATTAGCTAAACAAACAAAGAGATTAAATATAGTTAAAAAATCATTGAACTTGAGGCCCTTGTTAGCACCTTAATTGAAATAATTAGATTCCTAGAATCCTATTAAGTTCAAACACAAATCTCTCATCAAAAATCTAATCATAAAATTTAAAGACCATTATCCCTTAGGACTCATATTTGTACAAACCAGTTTGTGAATGACCCAATAATTTGAGCTAGAGAACCACTTTCAATTTCTCTTGTACTATAACTTTTATTCTAGAAGCAACCAACATGACAATTATCAACCACAATACTAGCCCCCTTATTTTCAAGTATGCCTAATCATATTCTTTCCCAAGGGGTACCTCTCACTTTATCCACATATTTTCCTAGTGATCCTTCTCGATCCTATCCTACTTATTCTGCCCATCTTCCTCTTGTTGGGTATGACATTCCCCCCTACACCCAATGATCCAATAAAGGATCATATATCTCAAATATTTCAACAAACCCTTGGATTATGTGATTATAATTGTTATGTTACCTATACCTCTACCAAACCTACCTAAAAAAATAAGGGAGGGAGAGATATAAATATGCACATTAAGATTTATGCTACAATTATTGTGAAGATCTAAGTCCCAAAGACCTTAAAATGTATTGTTTTAGATTGGTATTATTGTACACCTAAAATTGAGCACATCCTAAGGATACATCTAACATTTCCATTTTTTCCAGTTTAAAAACCATCTTAAGTCCATTTTAACCACACTCACATCATCTCAACATTAATTAATTAGATAAACTATATTTAGTTAATTATGACTTATCCTCTAACATTTCCTTTGTCATTAAATTAATTAATTAAATCATATTTATCTGATTGGACTAATGTCCTACATCCCTCTCCACTAATTAAATAAATAATCTAATCATTTGATTAATTAGCCTAGGCCCAATCCTTAATCTAATCCCCACTAATAAGACAATCCTGTCTCATCCATAATTTAAAATTAAAATAAATATAAATTCATCAAATCCAAAATGGATTCGATCCTAAATCCTAGTCATCAAATCAATCAAGCAAATCCTAGTCATTCATTTCCAACTATGTTATATCCAAATATGGATCTACTTTTAATCTCAAACATTCACCTAACCCAATTAATCCCAACCCTCCATACACCAACTACTACTATTTAATTTCTCCTCCCTCTCAAATTCAAATTCAAAATTTCTCTTATTGATTTTGGCCATCCATTTCTAATCAGTCTCAACCCTTCATTTATCCTCATCAAATCTATAAATATCCCATTCTTCAAACCATTCCAAGTGTAGGAGTTAGATTGAATGCAAGTTTATGCTATTGGAATCCTTGAGCAACTACATTCATTGTCCCCATTAAAAAATCCTAAGAACATACATGGCATCAAGAGAGTGTTCATAAGAGAGCATCATTGTCCTATTATTGTTTAGTTTACATTATCTCATGTCTAATAGAAATTTAGCTAGGATTTGAATAGGAGATTTTCTTATGCATTGTTCTAGTGTTTTATTATATATTTTGTGTGCACATTTTGTCACATCCAATATATGGTTGTTGAGTGTTCTTCCCAAGTTTTCAATATTCTGTTTGTAGTATGGTTTGTTGATGATAACCTATTGTAAATCTCATTGCTTGAATGCATTATATATTATCTGTTAAGTCCAATTTTGTTACTATTCCTCTCTTTCCTTCACTTCTCAAGTTTTATCTTGGTTAGTAGCTAATTGTGTAATTGTGGTGGGATATATAAAACTACATCCTTAACTAGGTAGAGGAGGAATAAATATTAGAGTCCCTCTAGCAACCATTCCATGATTAATAGGCACACTATTCATAAGTGGAGGGAAACTCATCATTCCATTTCAAGCAAGCACATATTAAATTCCAAAATGTATATTCTAAGACTAAATTGAATTTGTGAGATATGAAAAACTAACACATATGCTATTCCCTTCTATCTCATGGTCATCCAAATATTAGTGTATTGTATCTATTCATAAAAAATGATAAAATTCAATATATCTAAAGCCATGAAACTATTTACTCATCCCAATAGCTAGGGGAGAGGACCCAACAATTGAGCATGTTTCAATAGTTGTGAGGGTACTTGTCATATTTTGATCCATTAATAGAACATATGTACACTATTGTTTTGAATATTAAAATATCAACTTTTATTTATTTTTGTTTTAATAAGTACCATGTAGTTAGTTATTTTAAATTTACTTTACATATATCATTGATACACTAAAATCTATGCAACTACCCATTTGTCAATACCAAAAGTATAAATATTTTTTATTCATTGCTACTCCATATGAAACATGTTAGTGTGAAAGGGGTACTTTATCTAGCTAGTTCTTCACTTAGGTCCTCTTCACACTAGCTTAAGTTTACATAGGTATAAGGTTGTTAAGCCTTAATGAACTGATTTTTCACACCTCATAAGATGAAAACACTTGTCATAATTTGGTTACATCACATCTCTCCCCTTGGCCTACATAACCAAGACATTTCCTTTGTAAACTCAATTCTCAAGCTCATAGCAAATTTGCATTTTCTTGAGAGGAATATAGTTTATTCTTCCTCATCTCTTATTTTTGTATTTGCTTTCCTTCAGTCATTTGCATCTTGGGTAGGCTATTTAGCAAAATATTACATGATATCAGAGCAAGAATGAGTTGTGGGTTAGCAATATTTTAGGAAATCTAAGAGTGTAGAGCAATTTTTTTGCAAAGTATTGAGTGTGACATCTTGCATCCTTGGATGATCTGGAAAATAAAAAAAGTGTGGAGAAAATATAAGTTCTTGGGGGTTTAAACATGGAATTCTAAGCTGAATTTTTTTTTAAGCTTCTTGGAGGAATTATGATCTCACCATTGAGTCTATAGCAATTGAGAAAGTTAGATATGCCATTTATTTCGTTTGAATCAAACACCGGAGGCCAGATTTGTAACAATTTGAAACAAGAGGTTCATTGCCAAATCTAGCAAGAAACCATTAGTTCAAAGCATTTTGGGTCAAAATCGACCTTTCCATCATGCTCAGAAGGCTCAAAAACCATAAAATTGACTATCAAAACATTGATTTTGGACAAAGTTGCTAGGTGAGGCAAATTTTTTTGTCCAAGGAGCCATATGACCCCCATGGACAAATTAGTTTATATATATATATATTGCTTTGAAGCATTTTTTAATTTTATAATATTATTTTTTCAAAAACAAAATAACAATTAAAAAAATTGTTTTAAAACAAAATTTATTTTTTTGGTTTTAAAAATTAAAAATTTAAAACAATCAAAAGATTAAAAAAGAAAAAGAAAACAAAAAAAGTTTGTTACAGGTACTGTGTAGCCTACACAAGGGTACCGCATGGTACCCAAAGGTCCCATGCGGCCCCTTCAAGCAATGCACTAGTACAGGGTCGTGACCCTTACAGGATTTGCAGTACCCTATATTGCGCTTTTGCACTTTGCCTTCGGGCCTTATAAATTTTTTAAAACCTTTTAATTTTCTTTTAATATTGTTTTAATACCTTTTTAAAATGTTAAAAAATATATAGAAAAAATAAATTCCGTTGACATTTAATTCTGTTGACACTTTTTAATATTTTTTAATATTAAAATTTTAAATCTGTCGACATTTTTAGCAAAGCTGTCAAATTTGGTGGTGAATTTAGCAAACGACTAAATTTGGTGGTTCATTAATTTTATCTAGAGATCCGCTAACTTTGGAAAAGGTATAAAATAGCTGGAAGATATCTAAATTTGGTGGATCTCTAACTTTGGCAGTAGTTCCGCTAAATTTGGAGGATTTTTTAAGACCAACTTTGAAAGCTCATAACTCAGGCTCCAAACCTCTAATTTCAGTGCAATTATTTTTTATTTGGGCTAATTTTTTGTGCTCTACGTATTGGTGAAGATGGTTTAAGATTTTGGTGCATGTATTTTTTCAGAAATTTATGATTCTCAGAGAGGACACCTCACCATTCTTGTTTTGAGAACTTCAAATCTGCATAACTTTTGCATATGACCTCAGATCGAGCTAATTCATTTTTTGAAAGCGCATGATTTTTTGTGTACTTCACATTGATACTACTCATTTTATATGTCATTGTTCCAAAAATTTATTTTCAACATAATACTCATTTCTTGAAGATTTGTAAAAGCATTGAAGTCTAGAAATCTGTAACTGCACTAAATATAAAGTGCCAAATCATTTTTCTTTGGGGGGTTCTTTGATTGAGTGAAGCAAGGGGGTCTCTTGTTGTATTTTTGGTTGTACATTTCTTCTACTTTGTGCTCTATTTTTCTTTCGTTATGGGTACATTTAAGTTTCCATTGCTAATGTCGTACAACTATAGTACATGGCATCAAATTGCATGGAATTCCTTAATGCAACTAGGATATTCACGTTATGTTGAGAAGAAGGTAACTAAACCCACAAATGATAAGGAAAAATTACTCTGGCTGCTTGAACATACACAATCTCTTGGTTGTCTAAGGAGTTTAGTATTTCTTGATATTATGTTTCAAATTGAAGGTTGTAAAGATTCACATGATGCATGGAAAAAATTTAAAACTCTGAAAGGTACAATTGATGAAGTTCATGGTTATCAAATTAACAATGAACTAATGAGTCTTGATCCAAAGTCTTTTGACAACATCCAGGATTATGTAACAAAGGTCAATGACCTTAGAGCACAATGTAAATCATGTGGCTTAGAGAAGAAAGACATTCAACTTGTCTATAACACTCTCAACAAACTTGGACCTGAATATGCAACTTTTGTTTCTAGCTTTCACACTCATAGGTTGACAATGGGATCTACATTTACTACACCTTCTTATGCTTCCTTTTTTAAAATGTTAATGCAAGAACAAGGCAATATTATTTCCATGGGTCTTCTTAAGCCTTCCCAGTCACAAGCTTTGTTGGTTGGTCAACCAAAGGGTTAGAAATAATTAGGGAAACCTGACAAAAACAAAAGAAGTTCAAGAAGAAGTCACAAAAAGATCAAGCACAATTATCTTCTACAACAAATGTTTACTTCAACTCCTCCTCTTCAAAGGGGAATTTTCAAAAGAAGGAAATGCCAGGTTGTAGCTACTACACGAAACATGGTCATGAAGAAAATTCTTGTCATAAGAAGCAGATCGATGAGTTAAAACATCTTAAAAAGAATAACATTAATCTACCTTTTTTTGTTTCTCAACAATCCTCTTCCCCTTCTTCAAAATCAAGTAAATGGAAAGCAACTGCACTTATTGCTAGTGTTGATTCTTCACAACAATGGATTCTTGACTCGGGTGCATCACATCACATGGGTTCTATTACACAATAGTTTTCTTTGTTGGAGCCTTGTTTCATGCCCCACATTCTCATTGAGGATGATTCTCTAGTGAATACAATTGGGAAGGGTTCAAATGATGTTGGAAATGGTACATTTGAGGATGTCTTGTGTGTGTTTGATTTGTTATCCAACCTTCTCCCCATCTACCAAATCACTCAGAATGGTAGAAAAGTTGAATTCACTTCAGATTTTGTTAGCATCATGAATATTGAAGATAATGCACTCCTTGCATTTGGTAAGGACAATCATGAGTCTTGCTTGTATTTTTTCTCTAATTTTGTACTTGATTCACATTCCACTTCCTTGCTCACCCATTCAAATTTTGTGAGAAAACTATGGTGTGATCGATTTGGCCATCTCAACTATTGCTATCTTCAACAACTCAACAAACAAAATATGGTCACATGTCTTTCTCATATCACTCTTTTTAATGGTGTTTGTTCAGGTTGTGCCTTGGGAAAACATCCTAAGGACAAGTTTGACAAAGGGAAGGCTTGGAGGGCTTCAAAAGTCCTTGAATTGGTTCATAGTAACTTGGCAGGTCCTTTTCCATCATTATCCTTCAGTAAGGCTCATTATTTTCTCACCTTCATTGATGACTATTCTAGATATATGCAGGTCTACTTTCTTCATCACAAAGGAGAAGTCTATGATAGATTTCAATAGTTTAAGGCTCATGCGTAGAAGCACTCTGGAAAGTATATCAAAATTCTCGGTACTGATAATGGCAGAGAATATGTGCACAATCAATTTAAACAATTATGTACTCTTGAAGGGATTGATCTTCAACATACTGTTTCCTACACACCACAACAAAATGGTGTAGTTGAGAGGAAAAATAGGTCCCTAAAAGAAATGTATGGTTGCATGATCCACACATGCTCCCTTGCACCTGCATATTGGGTAGAAGCTATCAATTGTGTTACTCACATCCAGAACAGAGTTCCACATAAGGCATTAAACGAAATCACCCCCTTTGAAGCTTGGTGTGGTAGGAAACCTGTTGTGTGACACTTTCAAGTTTTTGGCTCCCCAACATGGGCACATATTCCTTCAAAGAAGTGCAAGGCCTTGGAACGTTAGATTCGACCTTGTATATTTTTTGGTTACCTTGATGGAGTCAAAGGATATCGACTAATGGATCCTAAAACACATGATTTCTTCATTAAGCATAGCATGCATTTTGAGGAAATCTCTTCTAGCTCATCCTCTTCTCTTTCTTCCTCAATAGTAGATTTAGAGGATTTTAATATCGAGGATTTTCCTTAGGCTTCCTCTAGTCATCGAGTTGATCATGAGATTTCATCTTCCTTTTCACAGAGTTTGGAATCTCCTCCCCCATCCCATACGATGCCTCATTGGGCTCGCCAAACACTTGACTCTATAGGTGCTCTTGTTGGGGATCATTTAAATACTATGAGGACTCGGTCACAAAATCACAACATTCCACATTCCTACATCACCACAAACTTCAGATCCACAATCATTTCATGAAGCATCTAGTATTGCTAAGTGGGATTCTGGAATGGAGGAAGAGTACAACTCTTTAATGCATAACAAAACATGAGATCTTGTTCCACTTTCTAAGGGAAGATAATTGGTTCAGTGTAAGTGGATCTATTGAACCAAATTTACAATGGATGGCTCAGTTGAGAAACATAAAGCATGACTTGTGGCCAAAGGTTTCTATCAAGTATAAGGTATTGACTACATTGGGACCTTTTCCCTTGTCACCAAAATGAACTCCATTTGCTTACTACTTGCTATTTTTGCAACTCATGGTTGGGTTGTACATCAGATGGATGTAAAGATTGTATTTCTTCATGAAGATCTACATGAATAAATTTACATAGAGCAACCATAAGGATTCATTCATGATTCTTCATTAGTTTACAAACTAAGGAAGTCTCTCTATGGCCTCAAACAAGCTCCATGAGCTTGGTATGCCAAAATGGACTCCTTTCTTCTCTCCATTGGGTTCTCTAGATGTCACTCAGATCCAAATGTCTACATCTTATGGTAGGATTATGCTCTTCTCTTCTTGGCTCTCTATGTTGATGACTTGATTGTCACTGGGAACACTTCATCCATCATTATGACTGTCAAGACTACTTTGCATGATAGATTTTCCATGATTGACTTGGGTCTCTTGCACTACTTTCTCAGGATTGAGATCACTCAAACCTCTTCTGGGATCTCTCTTGTACAACCTAAGTATGATCTTGATCTTTTGTCACATTTTCATATGGCTAATTGTAAGCTTGCACTATCTCCCTTTCTTTCTAGATTTAAGCTTGAGGTGATAGATTCCACACCACTAGTTGATTCTTCTTTATATCGTCAAATTGTTGGGAGCCTCATCTACTTGACTCATACTCACCCTAAAATTTCCTTTTCAGTTGGCCTTGTTTCACACTTCATGATGAAACCCCATTAGCTTCATTGGAAAGCTACCAAACGCATCTTGCACTATCTCTAGTGCACTCCTAGGTACAAGATTCACTATGTAGCAAGCACAAGTTCATACCTACTTGGATACACGAATTCTAATTGGGTTGGTGATATTGATGATCGTAATTCCACCTCTGGCTGTAGTTTTCACTATGGTTCCGGTCCCATTTTTTGGTAGAGCAAGAAGCAACATGCCATTGCTCTTTCTTCAACTAAGGCTGAGTATTGGGGTCTATCAATATCGCCATTGAGGCTATTTGGCTTCAAAATATCCTCACTGAACTTCGTATCACCTTTCAGAATCCCTGAGTCATCTATTGTGATAACCAGAGTTCCATCCAGATCTTGAAGAACTTAGTCCATCATCAATGAACCAAACACAATTAGATCCATACACATTTTCTTCGAGAGTTGATTTAGGAGTAGGTCATTAAATTGCATTACTGTCCTACAACAGATCAGGTTGCAAATGTATTCACCAAACCCTTCACTGAGAGAAAGTATGTTCATCTTCGGTCTCTCTTGGAGGTGATCAAAATCTCTTTTGGGGGGTCACTTAGATCTTCTTCATTCAACCTCTCATAGGAGGGAGTTTTTTCTCACCAGGGTTTCTCTTTTTATAGTTGAGAGGTTATTATACATATTTGGGTACCTCATCAGGCCTAGTAGTTGAGACCCATATTTGTATCTTTGCATTATATACTTTTCCCTAAGTTGCACTTAAGGGGGGTGTTACTGTGAAAGGGATACTTTATCTAACAAGTTCAATTCCTAGCTAGTTCTCTACTTAGCTCCTCTTCACACTAGCTTAAGATTTCATAGGGATAAGGTCGTTAAGCCTTAATGACTTGAGTTATCACACCTCATAAGATGACAACACTTGTCTTAATCTGGTTACATCCTATCTCTCCCCTTGGCCTATATAACCAAGGCATTTCCTTTGTAATCTCCATTCTCAAGCTCATAGCATATTTGCATTCTCTTGAGAGGAATATAGTTTATTCTTTCTCATTTCTTATTTATGCATTTGCTTTCCTTCAGTCATTTACATCTTGGGTAGGCTACTTAGAAAAATCTTACAAGATAAAATACAATGTTATTCATAATAACTACAATTTACTTCTGAAAATACAATAGAACTAATATAAAATATTATATTATAATTTATACAATCTTGTACAAGATATCTTTCCAAACACATAGATAAATTGTCAAATTATTGCATACTTGCTACTTAATAGATAATATACAAGTTTTCAACTTATAGTCTTTCAATAATTAAATATGTCCCAACTTGACATAAATAAAAACTCTTATTTCTCATATTCATCCCATGTCTCATAAATATTGAACAATAAATGCATAAATTGGAGAACTCAACCACCAAATATTCACTACTTATAAAATAAATATATAGATGTGAGACTCACTACTTTAATCAAATCAAACAATCAATAAAATAAGTTTTAAAATTGCCTCTATCAATCCAACCCACCACCTCTTGTACGATATCAATCCATGATTTCAAATTCCCAAATAAACATTTTCAAAAATTAGGAGGCAAAAAAGTTATAAAAATAACCTACAGTGAGAAAGTTATTTACAATCTTGAATTGCATACAATCAGGCTTGTAAAGAATACTAGACCCAAGATTCTTGTACTTTTCAACTTTTATCTTTTGACTACATAGATTATCAAAGTGCACAAAAGAAAAAATTGCAAAGAATATCAAACTATTTTGCAATTTTTCATTTGAGTATTTTTCTTTTATTCATTATATTTTAACACAAGTTAGAAAATTGAAAGTTCTATTATATTTAAGATAGGGATAAAAATACACTTCTATCATCACATCAATTTCCATACAAATTATATATTGAGCATATTTGATTTTCTATTTCTAAACACTTGGTAGAATTTCTTAAGGATAAAATGATAGATTCCAACTTATATCGGTATGATAGATTCACACAAATCTAGCGAATCCTCTATTATGATTATTGACAATTTACAAGTTCATGGTATATAATATATCATATATGTCTTAGAGACATTTATTTATGTTGAGAATAAAAATCAACTAGTAAATCTTATTACTTACTCGAAACATTTAAGGGTGTGAAACAAATGGTAGGCATTTTTCCCAAGTAATGTTGGCAAATAAGAGTGCAAATGTGTAGTAGGCAACTCCTACCAGACGATATTTATCCTCATCCAACTATTTATATTCTAGTTCAAAGCTATATGATTATAAAGAATAATTACATTTGAAGGCTTTCAATTCTTAATAATATGTATTAAAACTCAAAAAAATTAAGGAAGCTCCTCTCCTATTTCAAGATAAGTTGCAATTTCTTAGACTAAAAGAATCTTGATTTACACTTATCAATCAAAGGCATGTCTTAAAATTTATGGTGTTATATATTTTCAATATTGTTGTGGATGGAGATAAAAAATTGAAAGGGGTGAATTTCCATCTTGGGGGGATAGGAAGATGTTTGATGGTGTATTTCGCTTTGACAAATTGATCCCTACAATCTTTTTTTACTTTTGTGGTCATTTAGGTTAGTTGGTTTAGGTCTTATTAGTTTATCTACAATGGAACTGAATGTTATCTTTATCAAAGAAGTTGTTAAATGATATTGTGTTCTTTGATCATGGGCATCTTAAGATTATCTAGTGATTGATTAGAATAGATCAGAAATAGTAATAATCAGTCAAATGGTCTAGAGAAGAAAGGTTGGTTGACAAGAAAAAAAACATTTAAGGTCCACTATGTAAACAAAAATAATTTATTAATGAAAAACATTGTTTTATTTTTTGTTTGAATTTTGTATGCGTGGGAGACCCAATTAGAAAACCCTTTGTACATAAAAAAAAGTGAAGCCAATATTCCAAAAATTTACAAACAAACAACTTTAACCTCATCCAAGAAGTTTAATAGAGGACTTTACACTACAAAAAAGATTATGTTGATGCTCAAACAAGCCCACAAAGAAAGTATGTCTTAAATAAATTATAAAATGGAATAATTTTCAACTATAAGCTTTTGTACTATCTTCTTTATATGGCTGATCCTTGAACCAGGGTATGTGTAGGATCATGGGGGTCCAAACTAGGCCCCTAAGTGGCAATGAAAATTCAGAAAAATAGAGTTAGGCAACTTGACATAAAAATTTTGAATAGGTTATTAACATAATTTGAAAAATATGTAAGAACAGAATTTGTAGAAAACTAAATGCAGTTTTGAGGCTACTTGTCCTTTTCTGGAAAAAGAAAATTTATTTTGCGAAAATTTGAAATTTCAATGCAGTAGTACTAAATTTTCGGGAAAAAGATAAGAAGCAGATGTATGTTTGACCACCCTAAGCACAAGATTTTTTTTTAAATTTTTTTCTAAAACTTTCAATATACATAGAGGACACATGTTCAGATGTGTTACATTTTTTTTGTAATTTTTTTGTATGTAAATAATTAGTTACGATTTTTTTATTAGAACACTTCAAAATTATTAAAACTTGTTTGTCTGACCACCATAACTTGGTCAAAAAATTATGAAATTCAAATTATTTTTTAATCCTATAGTATGCAAAGCATAGAATGTGACACATCTTTTAGATTCACAAAATGTGAAATAGTTTGGAAATTATAAAAGCTTTTCAATCAGCCTATCAATCAGGACTTTAGTCATAATGTATGTAGAAAATCAATAATATTTATCTATTAAATTCAAAATAAGGCATATCTTATATTGGTGGAAATCTGAAATTTTTTCAATAAACTATTTTCGTTTCATTAAATTTGGATAAAAAAAGTCGTCAGCCAAAAGGGCGAACTTCGAAAAACTAAGGAAATTTTATAAACACGTTTTTTCAATTGATTTTCTAGGTTTGGCAATTCAGAACCAAATCCTGAGCCTACTGATTTTGTCAGAAAAATAGATATCCATTTGAAACGGTCATGCGTTACCTCTATTATTTATAATACATAATCTTTATTATATTAATATATACTAATATACTAATATACTAATATATTATATATTATATATTATATATTACATATTACATATTACATATTATGTATTATATATTATATTACATTATATATTATATTATTATATTACTATATTATATACTATATACTACATATATTGCATATAGTATATTATATATTATATATAAAATATAAAATATTATATTAATATTATGTAGTATATATTAAATAATATATTTAATACATAGTATATATTATATACTACGTTATAATATATAATAGTGAGAAAGAGAGAGGGGGTGTGAGAGATAGAGGGAGGGAGAGACATGAGAGAATAAGGTGTTTGGGAGGGATAGAGGGAGGTAGAGACTTGAGAGAGAGAGAGAGACCAGAGAGAGAAAGAGACAAAGAGACCTGAGAGAGAGAAAGAGAGAGAGAGAGAGTTATCTAGGTAGGGTGCCCAATGGAGAGACCTAAGTGAGAGCGGGTGGGAGAGATAGAGGGAGGGAGAGACCTGAGTGAGAGAGAGAGGGACTAAGAGAGAGTTGTCTAGGTAGGGTGGGAGGTATAAAGGGTGGGAGGGATAAAGTGAGGGAGAGAAGGGGAGAGAGATAGAGAGAGACTTGAGAAGAGAGAGGTTTGGGATGGACAAAGAGAGGGACCAAGAGAGGGTTTTCTAGGTAGGGTGGGAGGGATAGAGGGAGCAAGAGACCTGAGAGAGAGAGAGAGAGAGAGAGAGAGAGAGAGAGAGAGAGAGAGAGAGAGAGAGAGAGAGAGAGGCCTAAGAGGGAGAGATACTTGAGAGGGATAGAGACTTGAGAGGGAGAGAGAGGGAGATGTAGAGTGTGAGAGAGAGAGAGGGAGTGGGAGACTTGAGGGAGATAGAGAGACTTGAGAGAGAGAGAGAGGGAGTGGGAGAGACCTGAGAGAGAGATTGAGAGAGGGAGAGGGAGAGAGAGTTATCTAGTTACTTCATCCTAGAGACTTGTTGGCGATGCTGTCAAGCACCAAATTTCAAATAATCCTATTAACATTGTCTTTGATGCCAAGCGACTCATTGTAAGGCGCTTCTTTGATTCTTGTGTGTAGGACAACCTAAAATTCTAGCATTTACCATCATCCAATGACCACTTACAAAGGATAAACCAAGTTATTTGCACTTGAAGAGATCTCATCCATGCCACTCATGAAAATGAAGACCATTTCTAAAAAATACTTTGAGTGCAAGGTGAAGAATACTGTTATTACTGTGCATGCTTATTTTAATGATGCACAAAAGAGGGCCACAAAGGATGATGGTAAGATTTTAGGCCTCACTATCATGCAAACAATTATTGAGCCAATGGATGCAACTATAACTTATGGCTTCCATGATGTATTCAATAGAGGAAGAAGCATTCTCATCTTCAATTTGGGTGGAGATATGTTCGATGTGTTGGTTCTTTCTATTCAAAAGGGTAATATTGCAATCAAGGACATTAGAGGGGATATGCATTTGGGAGGTCAAGATTTTGATATTAGAATGCTTAATTACTATGTATAAAAGTTCAATACAAAATACAAGTTGGATATGAGTAGTAGTGCCAGAACTAGAGATGGAGAGAGTATAATATATATAATATATTATTTATATACTATATAGTATAACAAATATATTATAAAATATATAATATATAGTATATATATTAAGTATACTATATATAATATAATATATAATATATATCATAATATAATATATAATATATTATGATATATTAATATATAATATATTTAGTATATATATTAATATATAATACATTTATTATATATTAATAATACATAATATTGGTTTTATGTATTATTTGGTTTATAAAATTCAAACACAAACACATATTTATTATTAATTGTATAAGATTTGAAGCTTCCCCTATGCATACATATTAATATATAATATAGTTTATATACTATATACTATATATAATATATACCTTAATAATAATAATATTAAAATATAATTTATTAATATATAATAAATATATTATAGAGGGGTTTGGAAGGGATAGAGGGAGGGAGAGACCTGAGAGAGAGGGGTTTGTGAGGGATATAGGGAGGAAAAGACTAGAGAGAGAGACCTAAGAGGGAGAGAGAATGAGAAGTACTTGAGAGGGAGATGGAGAGTGAGAGAGACCTGAGAGAGAGGGAGTGGGAGAGACCTGAGAGAGAGAGAGAGGGGGTGGGAGAGGGGGGGCAGAGAGAGAGAGTGGGGGATGGGAGAGAGGGAGTGGAGGGGTGGGAGAGAGAGAGAGAGAGAGCTAAGAGGGAGATGGAGAGTGAGAGAGAGAAAGAACTGAGAGGGAGATGGAGAGAGAGAGGGGGGAAGGAGAGAGAGATGGAGAGTGAAGGCCAGAGAGGGATATATATATATATATATATATATATAGAGAGAGAGAGAGAGAGAGAGAGAGAGAGAGAGGAAGATGGAGAGTTAGAGAGAGAGAAAGACCTGAGAGGGAGATGGAGAGAGAGAGTGGGAGAGACTTGAGAGGGAGATGGAGAGAGAGTGGGAGAGACTAGAGAGAGAGAATGGGAGAGACCTAAGAGAGTGGGAGTGGGAGATACCTGAGAGAGAGGGAGTGACATACCTACATTTTAAGACTATGAGAAACACAAAACCATTCTCATGTATTCACACCTTGTTATAAAAATAAATTTTAAGTTATTGAGACATCATGCTATACCAAAAACAAAGGAACTATGGACAATTAGTAGTGTTGATCATGAAACATTACTTGATACTCTGAAGGTAAGAGATGACCCTTCAGGAACACTTGAGTAGTTGATTGTTTGTTGTATGGGATAGGTATGATATTGTTCATCTTATTTTAATTAATGTTCATAATAAATAAATTGCTTGATCTACTAAGATTCATCATTTAGGTTGTTTAGAATAATATAGATTTGTTATTCTAAGCATCTTTTCTAATTTGCATTACGATTTCATCATCATTTAGGTTGTTTATAATAATATAGATTTTTTATTCTAAGCATATTTTCTAGTTTGGATTACCATTTAATTATCATTTAGGTTGTTTAGAATAATATAGATTATTTATTCTAAGAATATTCAGTCAAACAAAGAAACTAATAAAAATGATATAAAACTAATGATCATATAGATTTGTTATTCTAAGTATATTGTAATGTTCATGGCACGATGGACCGTGGATTTTCTATAACAATAGCCAACTTTGATCCTTTGGAAGAGGTATGCAACAAATTACTAAATTTGACATTATATTTGCTCTTCTATGGTCTATTATTGAAAATTTTCATGATACTTGTATGTAGTTTAATTGCTATCTTGATGATTGCTACATGTACTTGTCACTCCAGATCATCAACGTGCTAATGCTATGGAAGAGCGTGATGATTATTTGTTTGTGATTATTTTGTTATATTCCATTGAATAATTTTCAATTTCTATATATTAACATATACACTTATTATTCTATCAATTGCATCTCCAGATGAGTGAAGAGAGGACTAGTAGGCACATTCAAAAGACAAAAGAATCAATAGAAACTCCATCCAGCTGACCACAAAGGAAACACATGATCTATTTCCTTCCCCTAGTGGGAAATGACTGTGTATTAGGGTCACTTGTTGTATGCCTATGTGACATTTTGTAAATCCTATATTTGATAGCAATTCTTGAATGATGATATCATGTGTATTATGTAAACTGTCTCTTGAATGTTGTAGGCATGGGTTTTGATCATGACTTGTGACTTATGACTTATGCGTATTCAAGTGTATACTTTACAACTTACATGTATACTTTGTGACTTATGTGTATTCCAATGTATGCTTTGTCACTTACGTGTTTTCATGCATATACTTTGTATTCATGTGTGTACTTCATGACTTACGTGTATTTGAGTACACACTTCACTTATTCACTGGTTCCTAGCATAAATTTACCTGATTGAACATGTTACAACTGCCAGTTTAGTCGCACGATGAACAAAGTGAAAGTTACACCACTTTGTAACTTTACACTACATACATCTAACCCTTTTTCCATCAACTGAAAACTTGACACCACAGGAAAACACCTTAGAGATATCAAAAATTGAAAGAGGTTATTGTAGAGGGACCCTAGGTGATCCTATAGCCTCAGATGTATTTTTAACTTGATGCTTGGGAAAATAAGGTGGATTACCTTTGTTATGAGAGTCAAAAGGCCCCTTTGGTGGGGTGGGTTATTATCTGCATTCTAATTAGGTGGGACCATGTTGTTGGGAGGTGTAGATGTAGTGAATGGGCCCTTATTCTGATTTCTCAGGAAGTGACCACCTTTGGACTGGAAGGCTTGTGCATCATACACATCTTCCTCTTGTTCATGGTCTCCCTGCATGGGAAATTGATATTGTTCCTCAATGGTCTCATAGGTCATAGCAATACTTACTGACCCACCATCTTGATTGGAATTTCCTTGTGGAGGGTGGGAATCAACTTGCGCAATCTTCACCATTTTTTCCATCTATGGGAAATTAACCTCAGAATGTGCTACAGTATCGTGTAGTCTACACCAATTAGTCATGAAATTGAGATCTGCAACATTAGTAGTGTGTGGTTTATCTTCACCAAACTGATACTTATGGGGTACTCCCCTGTTGTTGGGTCCAGTGTTCCACTGCCTATTGTTGTTGTTGGACCTCTGATTGTATCCATTGTTCTGATTTTGATAATTTTGGTTAGAGGATTTTTGGTTCTGGAAGTTCCTATTGGTGTTCTGATTTGTATTCTAATTAGAGTAACTACCTTGGTTGTTATACCCTCCCTGATTCTGGTAATTTTGGTTTTGGTTCTGAGGGGGGTTATGTCTAAGTTGTGCCATGTTGTTGGACATTTGCGATAGAGTCATTTTGAGAGTTTCCACCTCATTGGTTAGTTGAACAATCTGTTCATTTTGCACAGTCTTCCCTATAGATGAAGAATGAACAGGAGTTGACCCTCCCCCTTGCTACTGGTAGTTTTGAGATTGTTGGGAAGAATCTTGAATGCCATTAGCAAAAAAAGACATGGTAGGCAAGGCTTGTAACTCAGAAATAGGTCCATATTGGGAGTAAGACATCCCTGAGACCATATTGAACAAAGGTGGATTAGGAATCTGATAACATAGGGGGGAGAACTCCTCCTAAACTTCCTGATTGCAGACTTATTTGTTGTTGCAATTTAATGGCTAGATGATAAAATATGGACAAAGATTCAATCTCATTGGCAGCATAAGTTCTCTACAAGAATAGGCCAATCAAGGGATCAACAACTCTTAAATATGCCAGAATGGCAATATTTTCAGCCACTAAGTAAGGGTCTTGTAACCTACGGAACATTCTTTGAAATCTAGTGTTGAATAATGGCAATGGTTCATGATGTTCCTTTCTTATGGTAGCGAATTGATGATACAAGATGGCAGGGTCTACATAGACCTTGAACTAACTAATAAAGGCATTTTCTAAATCTTCCCAGCTTAGAATAGACCCCTGGGGCAAATTCAGATGCTAGTTGTATGCCATGTCTCCCAAACAATAGGGAAACAACCTACATACAACATCGTGGTGAGCTACCTGAGCACGAGTATAGGCATCCTTGAATGCTTGTATATGTTCCTCGACACTTCTTGATTCTTCATGCATATAATTGGGGCAAAAACCTTTCTGGATTTTTGGGTAGATCATGTATACCACCAAGAATAGTCCCTAGTGGAGAGGGGTTATTTACAAATTAGGCCATGGGTGGTGGTGGGATTGGTTGAGCAGGTTGTGGTGATACTGGTTGAATCAGTGGTGATACTGGTCGAACTAGTGGTGGTCTGGGTGGATTAGGTTGTTGGGGTGGTAAAGATGGGTTTGGCGGAAGTCCTGGTGGACTAAGTGGTGGTGACAATGGTGGGATGAAAACTCTACAATCTTGGGGTCTTTATCTAACGGGGGTTTGGAGTTCTACTAATGGTTCAGGGTTCGAAGAGGATCTGAGAATCCTCCCATACTTTTCCGGTGAAAATGACCCAATCTGAGCTAGCTTGTTCCTTCAGGCCCTCCTTCTAGTGCCAGATCTGTTGATGGTCAAAATAGCACAAAGAACATAAAATAGAATATTTCTATTCTATTTCTCCTGAAAAAGAAAGATAACACATATATAGCAATCTAACTTCCAAGGTCCTAGTAGTTGGTTCTCAACTAGTTGATGTCACTCAATTGGCCAATGCAACTGTAATATTCAAGGGGCCTTTGATGGTAATCAAGAATACAAACTGTATCAAATTCATCAATCTATGTTTAATGGGGGGGTTTAAATAAATAGAAAAAGGATAGATCAAGGCACATATCAGTAAAACATGAATAAAGTTCCTTAACATCTAGACATATATTCTCAACAATGAGTGTTTCTTAACAAATTAAAACCATAACATGATGCAACCCACAGAACAATCCATACCATCACATACATTCACAGTGCTTAGTTTAATCATCACAACCATTCATCAAAATACTTCAAGATTCAAAACAGATTACTCATTTGTTTCCAACAATATAGATCAACAGAGATATAATAATTCCATTCATAGATAATTTAATGAAATAATCTTTAAAATATGGTTTCCCCTATTGATTTGCATCAATTAAGAAACATTTATGCACAAAAAACTCACTGGCATACAGAGTGATTATGGTTCATTAATCTCATCCAAGAAGTTCAACTCCAACATAAAAAAAACTTATATAATAAGTGTATCTAAATCAAACATGAACTTAAAAGTGTCTTTTGCTCAAAGCTCTAAAATTCTATCTGCTATCATCAGGTGGTTAATCCTACTTCAATCAGCTGACCTTTACAACATGGAGCTCAAAAGTACATATAGACATGCTACGCATAAATCCCTCTCAATCAGAAATTGAGATCCACTAATCAAGGAACCATAACCGCATCAAGAAACTAGACTGGTTGATCTTCAGTTCAAAGGTTGATTGCCCTATTGTGCAAAATATGACGCCCAAGGAAAGAGATAGGATTGGCTAATGAAAACCTTCAGTTCAAAGGTTGATTGCCCTGTAAAGTAGGAGAGAAAAGGGGAAGTCATGTGCCAAAAATAGAACATTTTTCTGCCAACTCACTACTGCGTTGTTTTCTCAAGAAGAAATTCATCATAGCTGGAGAACACTTTTTGAAGGATGTCCACATCAGGCCCACTGACCTAGCTATCTTCAAATTTGATTCTTTTTAACTCTGCTGAGGTGAATTCCTGCATATCTTTCAATTTGGTCAACTCCCTCCTAGCAGCTTTCACCTCCTCTTTAATATCCATCAGTCTATCCAACAAGAAATCCTCTCCATCATCTTCTTTTTGCATGACCTCCTAGAATCCGTTGTAACATTTCTCCTTCAATCGATGCAAAGGCATGCCTTCTTTAATCCGTATGTCTACATTGACTAAAATAGCTATCACAACTTCTAATTCACCAAGATGCTCATTCAAATCTTTACTAGTGTCTTGAACTTCATTTCTACGCTTATATATGAAGTCAGACCTAAACCAGATTATGCTTGAGGCCTTTTCC
Source organism: Sequoiadendron giganteum (assembly GCA_007115665.2). Lineage (NCBI taxonomy): Eukaryota > Viridiplantae > Streptophyta > Pinopsida > Cupressales > Cupressaceae > Sequoiadendron > Sequoiadendron giganteum. Next base: position 599,508,763 of record CM021106.1, on the reverse strand, counting down.
AAGAAATCTGCATTATCTTCTTCAAGGATTGATTGTTCCAAGAGAGTTGACTTTGGAACTTTGTAGATGTCCTTCATCTTTTTAGCATATTCTCTATATTCCTCTTCCTGTTCCCCTAGGTCCTCAGCATGATGATTCATTTCCTCTATCAAATCAAGTGCCTTCTTATGGATTTCAAAACTGTCTATTAGTACTTCTCCAACCTCCTGATTTAGTCTATCAATTCATCAGTCCAACATCCCCATTTTATTTCTCATTTGCACCAAGTCATCAACTTCTTTCTTACTGAGTAGGATCGGAGTTTCCAAGGCAACAACTTGTTGGGATATAGGAGTCGAAACACCTTTTAAGAAACTATGCAATTGATCCAATTGAGCCTTAAGCTCATCCTTTCTTTGTTTATCCTTGATCATCCTGGACTTTGTGAAGGAATCTACAATATCAATGAGATTCATTTGTTGATTCCTTGTAGGCCTCCCTAAGTTGATTGTGCCCAATTGATAATCAGTCACTTGCATATCTTCCTTCTCCTTATCTACCATTGGAATTGCACATTCCGTAATGATTTCTCTCGCATCTATAAGTTTGGTAGAATGTAGAAACTTGGCCTTTTTCTTAGGTCTCTCCTTTTCTATCTCCTTCATCATTTCATCCCATTTGAGGGGCTAAGGTTGATCTATTTGCTTCTTCTCCAAGTCGAGCTTCAGCCATGTAGGATCATTTGGGGTAGTAACCACTTGTGATGAAGAAGAAGTAGCAATGGCGATAGATATGGGTGATAACATGGTTGCCTTAGGCTGAGAATTAACTTCCTGTATCCTTTTTTCTTTCTTTGCTTCTTCTTGTGCAATCCTCTCAGACTCTTTCTTATCCTTTTGCTCCTACAGCCTTTTATCTTCTCGTTCCTTCTTCAAACGTTCTTTCTCTAACCTATTTTCTTCAAGAAATTGATATTTTTGTCTCTCCAAGTCTTTGAGCTTGTCCCATGCTTCCTTTTCCTTTTTTTGTTGCTTAGCAAGCTCTTCAGCCTCTTTTTCCTTTTGTAAGTGTTCTTCTTCTTCCCTTTTCTTATAGACCTCTTCAACAATTTTAAATTTAGCCTCAAGGGCTTCTTTTTTTCTTCTTTGTCTAGCCTTTTCTTCTTCAAGATCATGGATCTTTTGCAGAATTTCTAACTTTTCATTCTCCTCCTTTATTCCGAGCTCCTACTCCTTTTGTTGTTGCTGCTTGGCCAACTCATTAGCTTTCTGTTTGGCCTCTAATTGTTGTTGCTAGAGTAATGCATCAGTTTGGGCTTTTGCTTCTAATTCTTGTTGTTTTGCCAATGCTTCAGCTTGTGCTTTGGCATCCGACTCTTGTTGTTTGAGTAGTGCATTAGCTTGTGCCTTTGCATCTAACTCCCTCTTTGCCTCTTCAAACAACTTCCATTGGTCCTCCTCTATCAAAACATGCTCAATTCCTACATCCTTAATTTCATCAAGAGGTGTCTCCTCTAGTGTCTCCTTATCTGAAAGAGTATTCTCAGAGTTAGTATCAATGTCACGAATTTCAATCTCAAGACCCTTTCCCTTCAAAGTTTCAGCTTGCTTATGGAGAGTTCCCTTAGGAATTTCTCCACTTGGTTTCTCTGTAGGAAGGGGTTGAGTAGACGACTCACCTACAACTGATGTTGAGGCCCCACATCTTGTTAGGACTTCTTCATGTGCTTCAGGTAGATCTTGAGCCAAATCTTCAAGTTCAAATTCCTCTATATCAGGAGGCAAGAATTCCAAGGGCTCCTTAGGAGGCATTCTTCTTTTGGTCCTCTTGTACCCTATTAGAACAAAAAAAAATCCATTAAATTCTAAGCGATTTTCCCATTTTAAACCCATCATTTTCCTATCTTTCTCATAAAAAATCATTCACCACCCTAAGAATGGCTATATTGCTCCCATCAAAATCCGTTCTCCTACCTTTTTCATGAAATAATTCTTTTTTCCTCGTTCATAATGTTAAAATTTCTTGTGCCGCCACTGTTTACGCTTCATAGCCTTTTACCGCTATACCGCGGCCTTTTGAAAAGTGGCCTATGGTATTGCGGTAGCGGTTAAGCACAGTCATAACGACTATTACTGCTATACCGCACACATTCAATTCATACACCACGGTAGCATAGTAAATAGTCAACTGTCGGCGGAAACATGCAGTTAACAGTGAGGTAGCATCGAGGTGGTGGTTATGGACAATCACCTTAGTACCGTCGACGATCAAGTCTGAGACCGCAGTGACTGTGGTAAATAGTTAGCAAGGAAGCAACGGTGTTCAAAGTAGTTACTGCTCAACCGCATGGAGTTCAAATGAAGACCGTGATGACAGGGTTAGCAACCGGTGAGGCAGTGAGGTGGCAGTCAATAAATGATTACCGTGGCACCGCCAGTGTTCAAGATGATAACCGCAATAATGCGATAGACAACAAGGGTAACAGTTAATGGGCCACCACTATACCACGGTGAACAAAACTCAAGACTGCAGTAGAGTGGTAAGCATAAATGAAGACCTCGTAGCAAGACGTAAAGTGAAACATAAAGGTGGGAAAAGCATTAAAGTTAAAATTAGATGCAGAACTATAGTTGAAAATATTAATTTGCCAATAAGGCAATGCAATTAATATTTTGTTACCGCTAGAGAATGCAAACGGTTTTAACCGGTTAATTCAAGGGTCACACCCCTTGAGTTGTGATGTATAAATTATTGAAGAAAACCAGTCAGAGGTTGGGTTCGAGGGTAGTGAGAGATTTTTCTCAGAAATGAAACTGGGAATGAAATAATGTAAAAAACCTTCTGGAAATGGTGCAATGGATATTATTTTTTAACCGAATTCCTTTCTTATTTTTTCATTGTTGTGATGTGATTGTGATCCTAATAAAATGCTACTCCTAATGTGAGATGCTAGATAAATACTAATAATGCAATGAGAAGAAGTAACAAGATAAAAGAGCACCTCAATAAGATTAGCCTAAGAAAATGGACAATATGAAAGCAAGATAAAAACAAACGGAATGCTTCTTATACCTTCATATTGTTGCTTCCTTGGTTGGCCCTTGATTTTTGAAGTCTTGTGTGCTCCTTGGATGACAATGAAGTGAAGTGGATGCAAGATGCAAGATGCAAGATGATGCTAAGTGCTCATGATAGATGAGAGCTTGAATAACAAATTTGCAAGAGTTTTGTTGCAAAAGACTTGATCCTCCAAAATGAGGGAAATGAGGGGGTATTTATAGGCTAATTGGAATTCTCTAGAGAATTCAACAGTTGAGATTGATCCAACAAGATCAAGATGAAGGGCTATGGTGAGTTGAGGACTCACAAGCCCTCACATCTTGACATGTGGAATGTGAGATGTCTTAGGGTGGAGTGATGTGGAAATGAGGTGGAAGGAAGGACAATGAGGTGGATCTTGGGGGATGAGAAGATTCCTTGGAGGAATAAAAGTGAATTAAAAATTCACAATGATTAGAAGAATCTAGTGGATAAGAGAGGGTCTCCAAAAAGCTGGAGATTTGTCACATGTGGGTGATGTGACAAGTCCAAGGTTCTAGAAGCCCTTGGCACATGTGAAGTGACAAGTCAAGGCTTCTAGAATCTTGCATGGGGGATGGGGAAGACCTTGGAAAGATAAAAGTGAATTAAAAATTCACATGGGGAAGAGAGGAACTTTGGGCAAATAAATGTGAATTAAAAATTCACATGGGGAAGGGAGTCCAGGCTGAAAATGGTAAGTGGGAAGGTTGACCAGAAAAGGTAAGCCAAATGTGGCTAATGATTCTGATTAAGGTTGTGCAAACATAGGATTAGGATAATTAATTAGAGATTAGAGGCAAGTGGGAGATTATGGAGGATGTGACACTTAATCTTGGTGCACATCCTAATCACAGATTAATTAATTTAATCTAGATTAAAAGAGGGTTATGGAGAATGCGACAAGGAGAGAGAAAAAGGAGAATTAAAAATTGATTTTAATCCAAATGGGTTAAAAGACTAAATTAAATAATTTGTCATATTTATTTAATTCAGAGAAGAGCAGGGTGTAAGGTAAAGTATTTAACTTATTTAATTACATACTTTAGGCAGAAAATGAAATAATGATTAAATAAATTATTTAATCACTATTAATGAAATAGATGAATAAAGTAGATGATTTTGATCATATGGAAGTGATCAAATTTGGATGTCTACAGTGATAATTGTTAATTTTTTTGCTTGGTTCTCTCCACTTTGAAGTCTTTCGATCATTTGAGTTTAAATATCAAGTATATTTTAATTCATCAAGGTGCATTTCTTCATTCTCTGTGATTTTGTTTACTGGTGTCTGCAAGTCAGAATCAAATAGCTTTAAATGAGTCATAGTGTTTGCGAGATTTGTTTTGGATTGTTGAAGGAGAGCTAAGTAAGAAAATATTTCAACACTATTTATGCCAGTTATAAATTAATGAAGTCATATGCCAGTCATTAGAACTTCATCCCTAAAAGTGTCTAACAATATGAATTGTGTCAGAGAGGAAGATGTATATGTAGTTAGTAATATCTTTTGACTTTGTTGCCTAATAGATAAAAGGCATTGATCTATCATATCCCAGAGGATAGAATTCACTATAAACAATTTATTCAAAAACCTTTCATTTGTGCAATAGGAGTAGGAGTAGGTGTAGTAATTTTCTGTCCACTACCCATTGCCATTGTGGATAGATTGATCAACCAGGAAACACATTTAAATTTACATCATTCATTAGGTACACCCGCCTTGGTCTAGCAGAACCTAAAGAGAAGAAGGTTCAATTGCATCGATTGGCCTTGTACGTTGGCCAAAAGCATTGTGAGAGCTTGGAAACCTCTCGTGGTTTAAACCTACTTTTTTGAGACCCAACATACCCTTGAGTGGTACCTGCACCTTTCCTTTTCTTGAAAGTTTGACCCCCAGGTTCCTTGGTTCTTAGCAAAACCCATTGGATGCTTCTATCCAACACCGACCTTGCTATCTGTTGTATATCTATGGACTCCTCTGCATCCCATCCACAAGATCCAAGCTCTTGGTGCCTATATTTTGTGCCTCATATTGGGGATCCAAAACCACACCATCATCTGATAATGTTTCAAGAATGTCCACCTTGACCCCATACTCCACCATGAGTGAGATAGGCAACCTTTCATACTTTATTTTCCTCAAGTCATACTCATCCTGAAGATCACTCCAAAATTCCTCCAATAAATTGAAGTGTTTATCAAAAACAGAAGCAAGCAAAACATTCATCTTCTTTTTAGGATCATAATGCTTCCTAGCAGTATACAAGCCCAGCTTCAGGTGCATCAACTCATTGCAAACTACCTTGGCTCCCACAAGGTGTGTACAACTATATTCACCCAACTTCATGGGGAACTTATGACAATCGGGCTTATGTTTTATAGCAAATTTGGAGTTAACCCCCAAGGCTTGATAAATGAATTCCATTAAAACAATCCTGTTACTACAACATCTAGGGAGTAGGTGAGGGTGACCATCAAATCCAGCCAATCTAAAATAAGTAAACTTGGGGTATTGGATAAACCAACATCCCCACTCTATAATAAATATCATGGCTTGTTGACTCAATCTATATCCTGCATCCCTTGTGAGCTGGTTAATAATGACATATAAAAATGCATCATTAACCCTTCTGTAATGCAGTTCAGAAGTCTGCAAGGTGAGCTGATCATAATGATTCCACACCTTATTTTTTCCATCAGCTTCTCCCAAAATCCCTACTTTGTTTAAACCCAAAAAGATGCCTCTTCTTGCTGCTGCATAAATCACATAAGAGGTCATGAAGAAACTCTTGGTTTCTCTCACTCTAATCATTTGGTTGTGTATGCATTCAGACATAATCATGGGCCAATCAGATTGTTTCCTGCCATCTAGGATAGTCTGAATGAAAGAAACATTCATTCCTTAAAGTGAAGAGCATCCCTTTTCCCAAACACTCTGGATAGCATCATTATAATGTCCCCAATCTCCTTGTAGAATTCTGCTCTTTTAGGCTGATCTGGAAGCTTAACTAGAGAATTTTTCTCAGCTCTCATCCATTTCATATTCAAATGAGTTTTCTTGGCCTCCTTATGATTACTATATATTTTCAAGGCCTCTACCTCATTGAGTTGCCTAGGGTCCTGTGGAGGGGGCACATTGAACATGAATTGAAACATTTGTGAAGTTAGATCAATGATGACATTGCCATGCGAATCCACACACTGTTTGGTAGCGGGATTGTAAGCTCCAGCTGTTGTCATTATTAATTCAAGACATTAGACTGACAGAGGAAATATAGTAACATGTGCCAAACCAGATTCAACAATTCTTTGGGTCCTCCCAGTTACCTCTTCTACAAATGTTTCCAAGTACAACTCCTCGCAATGGAATGGGCCCAGATTGGTATAAGTTATATCTTCCCAATCAAAATCCACCTTACTAGTAGTGATGGAAGGACCTTAATGCTTATACTTCAAGGTATAAGGGAGTTGTTTCGGCTTAATCTTTTTAGGCTTTCCTCCTAGTTTTGAAGTCTTTGCATGTTGACTCCTTTGAGAAGCCTCACCTGATGCTCCCGACATTTCTTAATTTCTGCAACAAAACCCAATATTAGATCCATAAGAAGTATGAAAAACCAAGTCAGAGATCTCACCTTTCATATACTTACTTCATACTTAGTCAAAATTTCATACTCACCGGATGCGAGACCAGGCAAAAGAACACCCCTAGAAGGCTTTAAAGCACTGTCGAGGTCAGGACTGGAATGGACATTGGAATCACAACAAACCATATAGTGGGATTAGAGACAGAGTCAGAATGGTAATCGAGACCGGGATCGGAATGAAAATCAGACCCAATACACACAGAAGTTCCAAATCCACATCCTGTTCTGCTTTTGCTTCTGACAGAGTGAAAGATATTTTGATAATTTATAATTCATCAGAAGCGAGCTCGGAGACGGATTCGACATCCATTACAACTAAAGGTTTACAAACATAATCATTCTTGAATTCGACTCTGGATAAGATGAAACATGACATATAATTCAAAGGTTCAATAGTAAATCGAATGATATTATGACTTAAAAACAAGGTCACCTAACAAGCCAAGGAGGCTTAAAATGGTAGTACTAACCCATCCCCCATACGACCAAGGGGAAAAAAACAACTAGGGCATAATTTTAAAACTAACAAGGATGCGTAAAACCCTAGTTTATTAAAACCCTTGACTGAAGCAATTAGGGTATAATTTAAGCCTACTCAAAATGAACAAGTCAACATGCGAAAAGGACCGTTAGGCAAAGCAATGGATTGAAGAACACCTTGTAACCATGAAATATATGATCAACACCCTAAAACCAAGAGCACAACGGTACAAACGTGAAGAAAACGCGAAAACGACCGTTGCAAAGCGAAAACAAATGAGAAAATGACAAACAATAAGTAAAACAAAAACAGAGAAAGAACCAAAGACAAGGAAAAGAAAAGAAAGGAAAAGCAAAGGAAACAAGCAAGGATTCAAATGAAAAGAGTCATGAACCCCACAAAGAATGGCATACCAAACAAACACAACGCAAGCAACAAAGGAAAAAAAGAAAAGAAACCCTACCTTGAAATGCAATCTAATAGGCTAGCTCTTGATGTGAATCCGCATGCAAATGATTGACCTTCAATTGAATCATGCTCCCAAATACTCTACCTCAATTCTGGTTCGATATTACTTGTTAAACAATAATAATAACCAGCGAGTTGACCTTAATTAGGGTTAAAATCCAATTTCATATGTGTGAGGTACCTATAATTAATGTCATTAATGCGGCAGGTCAGATGCGAAATCACAGTGAGAATAGGCACAAAACATCACACAACTGAAGTAAAATCAGAAAGCAACAAGAAAGGTGGGAGCGGAAGCGGAAGCGGAATGAGAACCAGGTTTAAAAACTTTGTCCAAGTTTCGAGTTTGGTTATGGTTCCAGTTCCGCCAACGACGAAGAAAAGGAAAGAAAGAACTAAAAAGAAGACACTGAGATCAAGACAAGGTAAACAACATCAATCCCAAGTCCAAACGAACAAACCACAAAGGCAGAGGCGGGATGGAAACAAAGTTTAGAAATTTGTATAAATCTCGAACTTAATATCCATTCTGGTTCTGGTTCCGCGAAAGGAAAACAAGACAGACCTAAGAGACAAACAAAGAGACGAGTGGGATCAGAATCGGGAAGGAGTCAGAGAATGAAACTCAAAACAAGTTTCTGTAGAAATTGAGAAAATACTTCACAAACCGCGAACATCACCTACATGCAAATAACCTGTCACAAAAGAAGAGATGGAGACAAACAAGCAAGGGTTCTCTGAAAACTGAAAATGTATATATCAGAGAGAATGAGAGAATGAATTGATATGAAATACAATGGGATCAATCCTTATAAAAAGGAGATCATGCAAACCCTAATAAAACCCTAATAGGAAAAACCCTAATAGAAGCCCTAATAGGATAACATTTAATAATTAATATAATTATTAAATGTCACTTTATGCAAACTAACGTGAAATCTTAAGAAGGGAATAAAGGTAACTTAATCAACATAATTAAGTTAAAACCTTTACTCTAACACCCCCCCTTAAGATGAGCAACAATGTAGCTACAAACAAATGCAAGAAAGCAAAGGTAACTACAATGCAAGAAGGCAAATATGGGTCCTGACAACTAGGCCATGTCAGGTACCCAAATACAACCAAATCTCTGTAAAATGGAGAAATAGAGAAAACCTCATAGGAAAAAGCTCTACTCCAAAAAGAGATGCAGAAAGCCAAGAAGAACATCATTGAAGCAGAAAAAGCTGCAAACAACTGTCGAAAGATGACTGCTATGGTGCTGAAGAACCTCCGCTGAAGATAGGATGATCAGGAACAAGAAGACAACAATCTGCATAAGTGCCCATACAACACTACTCGAATCAGATGGCAAACAAAGGCAAACACCTGGAACGAAGATACAGATGGCACAAGAACCAATAGTCTGAAACACTGATCAACTGAGAATGGAAGATCCCTTCCAAGGCGAAACCAAGGAAGAATTAGCACGAACAATATAATAACCCCCCCATAATGCTGAACTAGGAGAGCCTAACAGATCCACTGAAATGATGTGAAACACCCTGTAGTGCATGAAGAAGAAGATACAACATCTGAAAGTGCACAAGAAAGCACCTGCAACTGAAAAAGTGGCGTGCAAAACAAAGCACACATGCATGAGGCTGAAATCATATGGATCCATGGTCGTTGTGGAGGGACACTCACCGAAAAAAGGTGTGATGGAAAACAAAGGCAAACTACACAACCCCCCATGGTATGGATTCATTGTCGTCGTGGAGGGACACTCACCGGACAAAGATGTGATGGCAAAACAAAGGCAAACTACACAACCCCTCATGGCACTTTATAATAATAGTGTGAGTACAAAATATGGCACAACCTTATGTGCAAAATCTCCAAAAATGCATGTACAATAGTCTGGCACTTTATCTCAGTGCGTTTACATAAAAGAAATTGCTTACAAATGATGCTCAAAATGCCCAAAAAGGACAAAGTTGGAAATACATGAAGAACAGCCAAAAAACTGACTGTAGAATTCACCAACAGATAAAAAAAGTGATGTAACCCACACCACTAAAAAGATGAGAAAACTAGCTTTCCGACGATATCTCGTTTGCCAAAAAACGATATCGTATGCCCAAGTTACGGCCTCTGGAATAAAACAGCTCCAAAGAGGGAAAAAACCAGCGCTAGGTTAATTTGACGGTCATATGGCTGTCATAGTGAAAATGAGAGCTTAAATTTGACAGCCAAACGACCGTCACCATAAAAGTGCAATAGGGCTTATTTTTTAAAAAAAATATTTTTTATATAAAAAAAAATGCACATAATTTTTTTTTTTTTTAAAATTAAAAAAAATGTGTGGTGGGGGAGGCACGTGGGCCCACCCCCACCGCACCCTATGTGGGCGCGGGCTACCTGCGGAGGCCTACGCAGGTACAAACCTGTGCAGTAACCTGTGTAGGTACGGACCTGCGCAGTACCCTGCGTAGGTACAGACCTGCACAGAGCCTGCGCAGGGAGTGTACCTGCCTGCGCAGGGGCGGCAGGCCTAAGCATGCCTTAAAAAGGCTTTTTTTTTGTGATTTTTTTAATAAAATAAATCAAAAATTTTACAATAAAAAAAACTGCGATTTTTTTGCGGGGAAAAAAAATTATTATTTTTTTGACGAAAAAAAAGGTGGAAAAATAAATTCCGAAATTTTTTCTTACCAGGCAGGCGGATGATCGTACCAACAAAAAAATTTTGCTCCAAAAATTGACTTTGTCCAAAATGGATGAATGAACAGTCGATTTAGTGGTTTTGGACCACTGCAGATGCAATGGTGAGGTCCGTTTGGGCTCAAAGTGCTTCAAAATTGCAGGTATGCCCTGGATCAAAAAAACAAACCCAAACCCTTGAAGCTCCAAAAATCTTCAAAACAAGAACAGGAAGCAGCAGGTCTGGAGCTCTGATACCATGTAAAAGTTGAGAAAATACAACTTCACAAACTGCGAAGATCACCTACATGCAAATAACCTATCACAAAAGAAGAGATGGAGACAAACAAGCAAGGGTTCTCTAAAAACTGAAAAATGTATATATCAGAGAGAATGAGAGAATGAATTGATATGAAATACAATGTGATCAATCCTTATAAAAAGGAGATCATCCAAACCCTAATAAAACCCTAATAGAAGCCCTAATAGGATAACATTTAATAATTAATATAATTATTAAATGTCACTTTATGCAAACTAACGTGAAATCTTAAGAAGGGAATAAAGGTAACTTAATCAACATAATTAAGTTAAAACCTTTACTCTAACAGTTTCAACTCCAGATTTCGTTCCGGTTTCGGTTTCGGAAGAACAAAATAAATAAAAACACAGTGTTGCAAGAAAGAACAACCCAAACTTTGTTGAAAAGACCCAAGGAAAAAAAATAAAAGAGGGGGACCCATTTTGACCAAGGCAAAAGATGGGGTGGTTATGCAAGGCATAACAGGTACCTAGAAAGCATGACTATTATAAGTAGAGATGACACACCTTATTTTTTTGTTCTAATGGTGACGGTAAAGATTCTATAAATATATTCATTGTAAGAATTAAAGAACTATTACATTGAATCATGCATGCATCTAGTTGAAATAGAGTGCTAATCTAAATGCCTTGAGTAAGAACAATAACTCCTTTGACCATCTTGCATTGTAAATTTGAGAAAATAACCTACACATCTACATCATTTAGTTTAATTACAAAAATTAGATTTCATGTCAAACCAAGAAATGTAATACACCAAGGATCCCCTCTACTCATCCATTAAAGAATCAAATCAAGACGCTACCACAACCAACAATATTTATATGAGAATCATCTCCAAGATACACCTTCCCACCATATTCTTTAAATTTTGTAAACCAACCTTGATGTGAGGTCATGCAGAAAGAGGCACTAGAGTCTATCAACCATGCACCTTTTAATGCATCAATAGCCAAGGAAATGACAAAGGCACCACCTTCATTTTGAAAGGATATTTCAAACTCATCATCAAAATCTATCTTTTTCTTCTTCTCCTCCTTATATTTTCTTCTTATATTTCCACCTTTGCCACAATTTCAATTTGTTTCCTTAAACTTACTAGGAGATTTGAATCTCCCATAGGATTTGGATCTAAACTTATCTTGCTTCTTGTCCTTCTTCTTTCCTTTTCCTTTGATTCTTCCATGAACCACTAGGGCCTCCTTGGCTAACTAAAAACTCTTCCTTCTAATTTCTTCAAAGATAAAAGATGTAACCACTTCATCCATCTTAAACTTGGTGGTAGTGCTCCCAATGACCATAACAAGGTGGTCTCATGAATCTAGAAAAAAATGCAACAAAGTCATACACCAATCCTCCTCCTTCATTGTCACTCCCATGGAGTGAAACTAGGTAACTACCATATTGGAGTAATTTAGATGTTCGAACACATACCCACCATCCTCCATCCTGAGGTTATACAACATATTTCTCAGGAAAATTTCTTATGCATTAGGGATTTATCTCGATAAATTTCTGCAAGATTCTTCCAAAGATTCATTGCGGTAGTCTCATCATGCACATTTAGCAACATTAAATCATCCAAGCTAAGTATATAATAAGACCCTTTTATTTTCTATATCCATATTGTTTCAATCTTCTTGTGATGTAGTTGTAGATTTAGATCTACATACTACAACTCATAGATCTCAATCTATGAGCACATCCTCCATCTTGAGCTTCCATGACTCAAAGTTTGTGCCTAATAACTTCTCCATATCTATCCTTGGTGTGCTTGCCATATCATCTTATAGTATAATAAAAATCCCTATCTACATAACCTCCCACACAAATGAAATTTAGAATTAAAAATCTCTTCCCAACACCTAGAATGTGAGCTAATCAAGCTTTAATACCAAAATGAAAAGAAGAAAGATACACAAAAACACTTCATACACTAATAAATTATGAGACTATTATGAATTTTTTAATCTTTTTAAATTATAAAAAGTATAAATATATTTAAACATATAATAAACAATATATTATAATATGTGTATGTGGGGAAAACCCTTATGAAAGAAAACACCCACACTCCAAATAATCTCAATGTATTATTTAGTAAAACATGGTTACAATACACTTGTAGATTAAGTCTACACAAGAGTTTCACAAACCAAATATCTAGATAAATTATTACAACTTAACAATATCTACAAAACTCTACAACCTCAATTTCAAGCACGTAACATATTAGAGATATAAAAATTGAAAGCATAAAATGGTAATTACAAATTCATGAGCTAAAACCACCCAAAAGTGGTGCCTAAATCATCCTCCAACAAAAAGTACCTTATGAGATGTCATAATATGTATCATACATTGGTCAGCACGAGTAACTCCCCTATACAACTCTTTTTATGTGTCCACCAACTTGTTCCATTTCCTATGCAAACTTTCAAATGCCATAACTTTTGATTTGGCGGGTTGATTGAGGTCATTATTTTTTAAATTAAAGTAATTGAAGATATATAAGCAATATAAACCCCCATAGGTAGTGTTGAACAATTGAGAATATTTATTTTAGCCAAAAACTAACTCTATAGCCCATAAATTGACATTTTTTTCTTACTTTATAATTGAAAATTACACTTTTTGAAATCTTAAAATTAGGAGCAAGGTGGGTACACCTTTCTCAAAACTATTTTTAGATAAAGATCATTCCTAGAAGACCTTGCATTAATAAATCTCCATATGCCCCCTTTTGAAATCTTAAAATTAGGAGCAAGGTTGGTACACCTTTCTCAAAACTATTTTTAGATAAAGATCATTCCTAGAAGACCTTGCATTAATAGATCTCCATATGCCCCCTACACACATAATTTTTTGACAATTGTATAGTCATATATACCTTCAATTTTATTCAATTTTTTGTAATCATTTCAAATAGATTGTGAGATGTTGCATTCTCCTTAATTTTATGAATATAAAGTAGATGATATTGGTAGACATGATTTTTTATAATATGTACACATGTATATACACCAAAGAAGCATTATCTACTACTTTAACTTCATCTAAAGATAATGTAAAATAAAAGTTGACTATTTTTTTTTTCTTAAATCTATCATATTTTTCATCTTAGTAAGATAACTTGACCATTTCCACCCACTATTTATTGATTAATGAGTGCTAGGAAAGGTAAGAATCTATATAAAGATAAAATTATATAGTATTCTAGGTAGTCTATCATAGGATGCCTCTAGTCAAAACATGAAAAATAACAATTGATTGAATATTTTTTATCATTTATATTGCTCCCATAGTCTTTGCAAATTGAGTTTGAATTGTACTTGCAAATATGCAACAAAATTTACTTGTTTTTTAATATAATCATGATATTGTAAGTCATACTTAACATAATATGTTTTTCCTTTTTTTCCATCCTATCACTATAATTTTTCCTCTCTATCTATAATTTTTTCTCATAAACTTTAACATATTTTTCTATCGTGTTAACTTTTAGTTGAAACTTCTTGTCCCTAAAACATTTCTAATTATAAATATTACACCTATACTCTATGGGATGTTTATCTTTATTTTCATTCTCCACCAATTCAATGAATGAGTACTTTGACATCTAATAAATTTAAAAATTCTTTAACAAGTCCTATTCACACTCGATTTTTATTTGGTTTTTCTTTTCCACTTTCAAGAAAGACGTTTATTTTTTTGATCAAATTTTGAGGTAGGTTTATTGATATTATTATTCCCACCATCTAAAGGGGTAAGTGCAAAAAGATGGGGGACCAAAAAGTAACCACAACACTTTTTGGTGACATTTATATATGGACATTTATTTTCTTATAATTTAGTTATATTCCATGTATATAGTTTCAGGATGTTTGAGAATGGTTTTAGATCTCTAGGAGTTATAATGTAGATTTTTGGTTTCGGAAGATCTTATAGTTTTTTAGATAGTCAAATTTCAGTAATTTGTAGGCTCTTATCATCTTACAATTAACTAAGGGTAACTTTGTAACTATTCAAAAGTATCATCAAGCCTCTCCTTAGATATCTCTTTAAATATATTCATTTCCCCTCTCTGCCTCTCTCTCTGCCTCTCTCTCTCCTTCCCTCTCTCCCTATCCCTTTAAATATCTCTATATTTCTCTCCCCTCTCCCTCTCTCTACCTACCTCTCCCTCTATCTCACTCATCTCTCTCCCTATCCATCTAGATCTATATCTCCCTCTCCCTCCTCTGCTCCTTACCTCTCCCTCCCTCCCTCCTTCCCTCTTTCTCACATATCTCTCTACATCTCTCCCTCTAGAGAGAGAGATATATAGAGGGAGAGAAAAATATGAAATATAGAGAAGTGGAGAGGGAAGGAGATAGGGAGAGATGATGAGATATAGATAAAGAGAGGGACATAGGGAGGGAGTGAGAGGTAGGTAGAGAGAGAGAGAAGGAGAGGGGAGAGAGAGATATAGAGATATATATCTAGAGAGAGATATCTAGAGGGATATGGAAAGAGAGGTGAAATAGAGAGAAGTAGAGAGGGTTGGAGGGAGGGAGAGCAATGAAAAGAGGGAGAGGGAGAGAGAGAGAGGAAAAGAGAGGGAGATGGAGAGATATAAAGAGATACCTAGATAGAGGGGGAGAGAGAGAGGGAGAGGTGAGAGGGAGAGATATCTAGAGAGCAAAGTAGAGAGAGATATAGAGAGATATCTAAAGGGAGAGAGAGAGAGAGGGAGTGAGAGGTAGGCAAAGAGAGGGAGAGATATAGAAAGACATCTAGAGAGAGATGGGGAGATAAGGAGATAGAGAAAAATAGAGGGAGATATGGAGGGAGTGAGAGGTAGGCAGAGAGACAGGGGGAGGGAGAGAAATATGGAGAGATAAGGATATAGAGATAAAGAGAGAGAAATAGGGAGTGAGTGAGAGACAATATATATATATATGTGTGTGTGTGTGTGTGTGTGTGTGTGTGTGTGTGTTTATAAGAGAGAGGAGAGAGAGATCTAAGGAGAGGCTTGATGATGCTTTTGAATAGTTAAAAAGTTACCCTTAGATAATTACAAGATGATAGGAGTCTACTGATTATTGAAATTTGAATGTTTAAAAAACTATAAGATCTTCCAAAATATAGAATTTGCATTATAACTCCTAGTGATATGAAACTATTATCAACATCCCAAAACTATACACATAAAATATAACTTAAATTATATAAAAAATAAGTGTCCATATATAAATGTCACTTATACTTAAATGTTTATTCCATGTATATAGTATGAGGAATCTAAGGAGAGTGTGAGCTATATATAAGGAGGTAGTATGAGATGATAAGAGAAAGAGAGTTATTTTTTCTTCTTAGAAATGCGAGTGTGCTATAACATGCTCATATTATTATTTTATTTAGGTATTTCCAACCCTTAGAGTTGGATTTAACTTGGGCATCCAACCCAAAGGGTTGGACTTACATGTCAATGCCCATATACGTGTTTTTATGCACATTCTTAAAAAAATGGTACAATATCGAGCATGATCTCCATCAAGTTTGCATGTCTTTCAACTTCAAGTTAAAAAAATAACATAGTAATGTTGAGCTCTCTCTTGGCTTTCTAACAATGTAATTTTTTCTAAATTTCAATTATGTTAAGGTTTTGATCTTTAATTTCTTTTGCTAGCTCTCCATTTTTTTAATCAAAAACCTACATACGGTATTTTTGGCTTCTTTTTTTTGATATATGAAAATGGATTAAGGGAGCCATACCTGTAGTACAACCTAGGGGGAGTCCCATCCTATTTTTTGTTACAATGAGTTTGCAACCTTCCTATCCTACCCCAACCCTTGCAAAGTTCCCCTTCTAGGGCGCATGTTTCTTTTTTTGAGTTACATATGAAAAATTAAAAAAGTTGAATTATCCCATCACTACTTCACACGTCCTCATCCTCTCCTTTGTCCAGAGCACCATACACCATCATTCCTACAACCATCTCCATTCTAGGTGATCTCATCCACTCTAACAAGAAGCCTATACTTTTCACAACTTGTCCATACCTTAGGTTCATGCTCATGTTGGATCCCCATATGAGGAATGAAAGATTAATAGTGAGTTGTAATTGTAATAAAAGTGTGGGACAAAAACTCCTTCTAGTCAAAAACCCCTCCCACCACCACCAAATCTAGTACCTGGGTAATGCCTACTCTCCATTTTCTCTCATGAAGAATTCCATTATGCTTCACACTATCTCCTTTTCTTCTGATTCTAGAAACCATGCCATGAAAACCAATGCCACATCCATGTTCACATAATATTTTTGTATCAATCCAATATACTCATGGGTGATCCCACAATATTGGTTTACAATTTTTGGCCAAACTGGACACTGAAATAATTTTTTCTAATGAAATATTCGTTTTGGGCACCTATAGCGGCTAAACTGTGAGGAATTTGAAGATGATGCAAACTAGTGATTTGTGACATTTTGTTTGAAAATTCTAAATATATTTTTTTCAAAATTTTTGGAATCAGATTGCACTTCTTTTTCCATCTCCTTCGAAAACTAGTTTTTTTCAGTAAACAACATTTTTAAGGAGTGACACTCACCGTATACAACATAAATTTTTTCCATGAAGGATAAAATTCTATTTTTTTGAGTTTAGATTTGTAACTACGATATCTAGTGGTTCCAATTGGTTTCATAGTGTTTCATTGAATATTTTTTCCTTAATCAAGTGTCGAAGTCAAACCAATTATAATTTAGACATAGGCGAACCGCATACAACGTAACTTTTTTGTATGTGTCAAAATTCAATTTTTTTTGTTGGATCAAGGACTTCACTATCTGGGGCACTCATATTTTTCAATTTTTTTTTTGATAATCTACTATTTTTCCACATGTGCAGAACAAAGAGCTTGGTTTTTGGTAAAAAACCTATGTTTAATAAAACTAAAACAAATACATAATAAAACCAAAATATATTAAAATTCTATTCATTGGATAGCTTGTTCTAAGGACTACCATCATCCAGTTGGGTCTGTGAAGTCTCCTCCATTTTCATCCTCAACCCGAGTTTCAAAGGGAAAAATTTTGGAGTTTGTTTGGGCCAAAAGGTGAGAAGGTGGGAAAAGGGGGGTTCGCTCGAACTAGGGGAGTTCAAGCGAACCCCCAAGGGTTTGCTCAAACTAGGGGGGTTCAAGCGAACCCCCAGGGGTTCGAGCAAACAAGGGTTCGAGTGAACCCCCTTTCAAAAAAAGGTTTTATTTTTGTTTTTTATGGGAATGGTGGGCCTAGGGAATTTAATGGGTTCGCTTGAACCGGGGTTTTAGCGAACCCTCTTTTGGTTCACTCAAACCAATAAGTTTGTTTGAACCCCCAAAACCAATTTTTTTGGCATAGGGTAGTTTTTTGCAACTTTTCCTTCCTCACTCAAATTGTAAACCACTTTTGTGGGTTTACCCTCATCCCCTAGCACCATCTTCACTACTTACATAACCATTGGCGAGTGACATCTAAATGTTTCTTAGTTACCCATCTGCAATTCTTCCCATGAATTCCACTTGCTACCCTTGGTATTTCAAGCAAAAAGGGGCCTCCATTATTGCACATGTCTCTCTCCACCCTCTTGTCTGATTGATAGAGGAAACACATTAATTTCCACTCATGCAACATGCCTTCATTGCTAATATTGAAATGGATTACATCTCAATCATATGCTTTTAGCCTGCAACATCTCTTTGCTTCATTTAAACCTCTTCATCATCATCCTTCTTTGTACTTGTCAAATTGTGCCAAATTTATTACTCACTTAATTCACTACCTTCCCTACTCCCATTTATCACCCAATTAGCTAATTGATCCACTATCTTATTGCCCTCCCATGTGGGTAATTTTAAAGTCATCAAATTCCTCTAGAAAACTCCAAATTGACTTAATAAATTTATTAAGCTTCCATTTTGGGGTGTTTTTCCTCCAAATAGTACTGACCATTATGAGTGAGTCCCCTTCTGAGTCCCCTTCTAAGTGTATCTTCATTAGTTGCACAGATAAACATGTTTTCAAACCTAGCCAGGTCGCTTGGAACTTGACCTTAGTATTTGTCCCCTCCTTTAGTTTCTTCATTTCCATTGCTATGATTTTACCTTATCTCTCACTTCACATATTTTTCCCAACACACTTGGGTTCCCTCTTGCTGCCTTGTAAAAATTTACTTTTTACCATCCTTCAACGAGAGGAATCTAGGTTTGGTTTCCTCTTCTTTTCAAAAATAAATTAACTTGTCTCACCATTTTGGCTTCATTTTTTACCTTTTCATTAAAATTGTAAAAAAAAAAAAACATTTCTCATGATGTGTTCACTTTGAAAATTAGTAAAAAATAAAATTTCATAAAAAAATTAGCAAAAACATTGAGCATAAACTACATGGTGTTAGCTAATTTCTCATTGAAGCAATTTTTGAAATACTAAAAAATGTTAACATTTTAGGGGCAACACACTAGACACTATGTTATATTTTTTTGATAAAAATAGGAGAACTTTGTGTGTTGTCCCTTTTTTAACCCCTTAATTTCCACCATTTTAAAAAAATAGTTTAGAAAATAGATTCAGAACACTATGACTCTTGTTCTTGTTGTGCCTTAAAATTTTGAGCATAACTATCTTTAATTTTCATTCAAGATCAGTCTTTCTTGATTTCAAAAAAAGTGGCCACTTAAGACCCCTTTTGGTCCCCCATTTCCATGCACATACCCTAAGACTCCCTTTGTAATATAATTTTTGACATTGTTATGCACCTCATTACAATATTATTTTGAGGTATTCTCTTGTTTGTTAATAGATGGTACAAATCTTGATATTCTAAGTCAATATATTGAACCATGCATATTATCAAAATACTATATTATGTTTCTACATTTTAATGAGCACCCTTATACCACTTCCAAGAAACTAGTTGTTACTTGATGCAGGTCTCACAAATTGAAATTATGAAAAATAATATTGTTTTAATGTCACCATAAAAAGCACAACACTAGTAGTTTTTGTATCATGTGTAATAATTCAAAACTAAATATAAAAAATCACAGATCTGTAAAATCCCCATCTTGAGCACAACAATTCTTTAACAATTCACCATAACTACCAACTTAATCAACCAAGCATCTTTCATCTAAATTTGAAGTGCTAATTTCAAAGGTTCTTTATTCATCTTGGTGATAACAAAAATCAACATTACTAATTATATGCTTACACTCAAAAGTGTTAAGCTCATACAACTAGGGTCATTCCTAGATCCAGATCTAAACCTCGAGGGTTCATGGTGACCCTACCTATGTATCCCCTTAGGGGAATCAGAGGCTTCGTAGTTCGCCCCACAATGTTAGAGGGATTTCATTATCGCCTCTTGCATGAGCTCTTTGATATCGCTTTTAACCCATGACTATTAATTAAGTACATGTAAGCTATGAACTTAGCCAATTATAATATAATGATAATAACTTTGCCATCAAGTTTTGGGTCCATGCCAAGAAATAGTGTACAAACATTCACAATATTCACAAGGGGCATATCATACCATAATCCCAAAGATCATACACAATGTAAGTCACAAGCATACCTCCATATACACAAGTTGAATAGCTAGTACACATCACTAGTATAACAGTGACTAGATCATACACAAATCATAAGTATAATGGCAATTAGCTCATATGTACATCACAAATACAATAATGATTATCTCATACAAATATCACATTTACATTAGTGATTGGCTCTAACATATATCATAAATACATAGTGACAAACTCTTACATCAGCTATACATAGTGATGAGCTCCACCATACATCACGAATACACAATAACGATCTCCAATATACATCATAAATACATAGTGGCGAGCTCCAACATACATCACATACACAGTGGAAAGCTTCAACATACATCACATACACATAGTGACGAGCTACAATATACATCACATCCACAATGAATGATTAACACATCACAATGATTGATTGACACATCATAATGGCTAACAAATGTCCATAATTTGCATCCTAAATAGAAAGAATATTAGTTCATTGTGCACTACATCGTGGGTCCTATCCTTTCCTCTGATCTTCTACACCATTGGACAAATGGGAAGATGATTCGATGCATCCATACTACACCACAGGTCCATCCTCAACCGCACAAGCCAAGTATATAGTCTAACAACTAGGAAGGGGATTCAATGCATCCCATAATACACCATGGGTCCGTCCACCATACCAAGGCTTTCCACAAGTAGTGAACCTGCTATAACCTGATGGATTCTAACTTCAATTGCTTATAGGCCACTTGTGATAAGTCTGTCCACCCAAGAAGAAGTAGCTCTTGATATATAGCACCTTGTGACCTTAGTGATATTGTCAGCTATCTTCTTCACAATCTTAGGTAACACTAGCATTGGTCACTTCCATGCCCTCAGTGACAGCTAGTGAACCCCCTCGATACAATGGTTAGCCCTAGATTACCGTTACCTACATAGATGGGTCTCTAGTCATGCAACCGTTATCATATCATAATCATAACTAGGGTAGCCCATAGCAACCTTCACCTCTGTGAACTAGGTGGACATTGGCTAGTCCCTAACAGTAGCCTAGACATCGGTCATTGAAACGATCCAATAATTGACTATTATTGATCAAATATATTAGAGGTTCACACTTGTGTGGGTCATACATAACATGAATCACAATCACAACCAACAGATACACATGCCTATACATAGAGACCTCTAGATATGGAGTCAGTTTTCACAACACATACAAGTTACATGGAGCCAACATGAGATGGAATTTACCCAACATATATAGATATTCAAATACTAATTATAAAGTAGTCAATCTCTTACTTAACTCAAATTAATATTCAAAAGCATATTATGTATTAAATATAAGTTATTAAATTTCCTTAACTCATTCATGTACCCATATGGTACCCATTTCAACCTTAAACTAAAGCCTACAAAAGAGATAAGGTCAAACCATTTAGGAACAACCCCAACCCTTGGAGTTATCCACTTAAACCCCCTCTACAAACTTGAGGTCATAGAGGCATCCTTCACCCAAGGACCGCCTATGTACCCGCTTCCAAATCCATATCAAAGTCACACATAGTTCTCCTCACAAGGTCTCTCAACGAACACCTTCACATGGGCATCCCATAATCAAGGTTATCATATTTAAGAGGTTGATAGACATCATCCTATCCAAGACCAAATAAAAATCCTTTGAACATCAACAAACATAATACCCTAGTTATGAATTGGCTTTAAGCATGATCAATGATGGGGTTGTTCTTAAGGCAATTGATGATCCCAAAGCAAGAATATTATCATATGATATAGTACACTCATTAATATAATCAGTAGTGATACTCAATCTTTGATTTCATTTATATTGATTATAGAAGCACACATACTTCTATTGCACTTCTAAAGATCTTGAGGAGAACATGTATTATGGTTAGGTACTTAATAGTTGAGACATATTATTGATTATAACCATCATGATACAATTATACAACATAGCTCATCCTAACCTCTTAAATCTCCCTAGAAGAGAGCTACATAATCATATGACATAGCTTATTGTATTATTTACATGCAATATATTTTAAAGAAAAGAGATTAGATTACTCAACTACTCAAATGACTATCTTTATTGAAGTCATCCCCCCTACTTCTATTATTAAGTAATAGCAGCAAGCCTAGGATTAATCCTTACATATATTCTAATACAAAGAACATTCAATTACATTATTTGATTTATTAATGCTTAATTCATATATACTAGCATCATTTTTAAGGAACAATGACCTATACAATTTTGAGGTTTAACACCATAGAATTTCTTCTTGATTTACACATGCATTTGCACATTAGTGTTAAGAAACCTAGGGATATCAAGTGTTCCATAATTCAATTATATTAACTTTGAACATATATCTTAAGGGCATTAACTTTAAAGGGTTTACTCATTAATACCTCACTTTTTAACATAGTTAATTCATTTTCACCTTGTAAGGTGTAAATTCACGAGTCACCCTACAATCATGTAATAATAGGTTTCTTGCACATGTAGTTTATATTTTCAGATTTAGGACTTCTCATTTAATGTATAAATGTGATAAAATTCCATGACTTATTATATCATATCAAAATTCAATGCTCACACTACCAAGCACCAAGGTACCCAACATGATTGTTATTCCCTTAATAGTGATAAGCTATCTAACAATATGTAATGAACAATCATACAATTTCCTACCCTTCCACCATTATAGTGCTCAATAGTGTAGTAAAATATCAAGAAGAATAACTTTCAACTTTTAGATGTGGCACTCTAGAACAAATATTTGTCTTTTAGCATTGATAAGGTAATAAGATTTTGATTCTCCCTAACTAGAGGAAGAGTAAAATAACATGATATCATTGCACTATTAACTCCCCCAAAATGTCGAAAGACTGTCATATAATTTCATAATAAAATCAAATAGAGCAAGGATTCTATGAAATCAATATCTATTCAAGAATACCGAGTGCTCACCAAGAAAACATTTATTGTATTGGCTAAATATGCTAGGAACTTAGAATACCTTTTCAATTAATATCACCATGATCAAACTATTTGTCATATCCTTAGTTACAAAATACCCATTATAAATTATGAAGAAAATTAATTACAATTTGAGATCATTCAAGAAAACTTGGACATAACTTTTGTTTTACTACTTCCATTCCACACTAATATTATTCTTAAGATCAACTACTGGTGTAAATCAAGCTCTATCATCAACCATAAATTACTTCCTTGCACAAGAACAAGGTGAAGGGAAAAAACATATCTGATGCAGATGCCTTTGTCATCGGAATCTCTCTATCTTTTATACTTCACTAGATGTCCATACCTTGTTCTAGAACTCTGACAGTGACACAAGTGAGGATAATGTTGACAACGGTTGTCAAATTTGGCTTCACTCTCGCCACTTGGTTGGGTTCACAAGTTTCTAAAGCCTTTTCAACAAATTTTCTTGATTTACACATGCATTTGCACATTAGTGTTAATCTCTAGGGATAGATCAAGTGTTCCCTAATTCAATTATATTAACTTTGAACATATATCTTGAAGGCATTAACTTCAAAGGGTTTACTCATTAATACCCCACTTTTTAATGCAATTAATTCAATCTCATGCCCTCTCCTCTTGAATGATGATTGTCTCTTGCATTAATTATTTGCTTCTAAGTGCAGCCTCCAGTTCGTTCATGCACGTTTCCTCCTTCCTTACTCCCACCATGCTTCATACATATGAATTATCTCCCCAATCGTCCCTCTTTGAAAAAGTCTAATCTTATTTATATTTTGTTGTTTTTTTCTTCGTAGTAATCCATCGTGGGAGGGGGTGATGTGGGGAATGTGACAAGATCTTGAGGTCTAGATGTATCAGTACTCAATATCATTTATAACAATAAAATTAAATAGATAAATAAATAAGAAGAATTTTATATCCATAAAACAATAAAGAAATTATCATTTGCTTCCTACTAACTCACTAATGCATGTTGTCAACGACTCACTAAAAATAGAATTTTAAGTAGGAAATATGCATTAGATATAGAAAAACCAAAGAAAGGAGTTAAAAAAAAATCTTCAAAAGACATAATGATTCAAGAATATTGAGACCAAAAAATGTGTGAATGAAAAAATTAGATATTTAGTTGTATTTATCTAAATTAAAATTTGACAAAACCTACCAGGATATAAAATGGAGGAAAAATGTGGCAAAATTTGCATGATTATGAAATAGTTGATGTAAGTATTAGGCAATTGGGATCATGATGCAAAACATGACTGATAATTTCAAGGCAAGTATGGTCCCAATGGTAGCATGGAGTTATAATAGTAGAAAATGGTCCTCACACCATTTAGAATTTTAATGGTAATGGTGAATATGTTGATTAACCGAAACATGTGTTTGAAATTTCAAGTGATTCTTAGTAAAAATGCAATCTACGATGACAAAAATATTATGATATAAATGCTTCATATATAATTTGATGATGATTTAAAACCTATTGGACCAATAAGTTGTAATTGAGCCCTCAACTATTTCATTATATTCACCAAAATCAAATTAATCGATACAAATTATTTACCAATTGACAAAATTTTGATGTGTATCCATTAGTGTATTTGATTCATGTTCCTTGTATTTTTTTAATAAAGTGTGACTCTTAACATTAATATTTATTAGTACCAAAGCTTTATATTTTAACTAGTGGCCTTTCTTTATTTAGAGTCACAAATTTATTCTAGAAAATAATTCTTCAACAATAATTTATATAATTAACTCTTCAACTTTAACTTATTGAAATTGGAAAGCATTCTCTATATTTACCATATTTTATTTATCATATTTTATTTAAAGATAAAAAATCGTTTAATAAATATATCAATTATTTTCATAAATATCATACAATTCTATGATTTTGTTTGCTGTTTTGCTATAACATTATTATTTTTTAAATTGATAAAACCAAATACTATTATGGCGTTGGATTTATCATCCAATAAACTTAATTATTATATATTAAGATGAAAACACATTAATTTATTTATTTAAATTAATCACTCCTTTAATAAAATATCCACCCAATGAGATGTAAATTGCTTTTTTCATTCTTTCCTTCTATTTAAAAAAGCTAGAAAAAGTAGAAAAACAATGGCAAACTTGAGTTACATTTCATAAACAGCAAAATTGTAGGACTGAATTTCATAGAGTTCCAACTAAGAATGCAGATTGATTTTGAAGAAAAGGGATAAAATTTCAATCTTCATGACATACATTTAATTCACAAGTGCTGCACAGCAGCATAATTAGATCTTCAGGTTTGTAAGGAAAGGTCTTTAATGGATGCTTGGGTGAGTCCAAGAAATTCTATAATTATTGATTTGGTGCTTTAATCTTCCCGGCTTTATTAAATTGAAATAAGAAGTTTCTATATGCTGAATTTTTTTTCCTTTTGCAGAAGCAAATGGGTCGAGCAAAGATTCCCATAAAATGGATCCCCAAAGACGCTTCAAGGAACGTAACATTTTTAAAGAGGAAGAGAGGATTGAGAAAGAAGGTTGAGGAGCTGAGTATTCTGTGTGGAGTAGAGGCTTGCATGGTATGCTTTGGTCCTCAGACAGACCAACAGACATCTCAAGATCAGCCTCCTGATGTATGGCCTAACATATCCAAAGCTCTAGAGGTCATTGAGAGATACAGAAGACTTTCTAAGGAAGAGCAAGACAAGAAGAAACTTGATAACTCCAGTTTCCTAGAACAGAGAATTAAGAAACTCAGGTTTGAATTAAATATGAGGAGGAAGGAGAACAAAGATCTTGAAATGGACATCATGTATCCTTGTTGGGATAACTGCCTGGACGATTTGAGTGTTGAAAAGCTCAGAGATTTGTTGGAGTATATAAATGTCAAGCTAGAAGCTGTGCAGGATAGAATAGATTTTTTTACAAGGCAAGAGCATGAGACTTCTCATGCTGCTGTTGCTGGAAATAATATAATTCCATACATGGAAATGGATCATGCTGATAGGAAGCCATTGAGGGAACCATATCACCCTTCAACCTCCCACATAATGCTTCGCAATCTGTTGTTGTCCATGCCCTATCAGAACCCAGAGAGCTTAAGTCTAACAGCAGGTCATGTCCAGCCCTATCTAAGCCTAGAAGAGCAGTGCTACAAGAACCATTTTGGAACAACAGCCATTGATTATCATACTAGGGGAAATCCCATCATTTTCACAGCTGTGAAGGACTCTCAGCATGCAGCTAATTCCTTGGCCTTTGGCAATAACTACAATATAAACAAAGATAAGGTGGAGATAGCTGCCATCAATAATATACAGCATGATAGAATTTTACTTGAGAATGCCCATCTAGTGACAAGGAAGAATTTCCCTTTATTGTCTGATCATCATGTCCTCTCCAATGCTTGCGTATTACCTAACTACTCAGCCCAATGGACAACCTGCTGTACCATGTATTGCCCTTGTCCTGAACATAACCATATGGGTTCATATGGATCACAAACTGCAATCATTCATGAGTTGCAAACCTCTGCCGAGACTCAGCAGCATCAGCGAATGGTACATAGCTTGATGGATGGACAAAATATTCATCACAAGCAGCTTGTAGGTGAGGGAATAGATTTAGCTCACAGCAGCCCTAGAGCAGCATCATCAAGAATCGACGAGGAATTCAACATAGAAAGTTAGCAAGGTTTTGTTTCAAATTTTGTTTTTGATTTGTTTATCTGTGTGATTGATTTACATTTTCATTCAAAGCTTTTTACATTATTATGAGTTTTTCACTTGATTTTGTAGGTGGGTCATCCTGAATCTCTTCAAGCCTTGCTCTTCACCATGCGAATTGAAATGACAAGTTTTTATTTGTCAAGTACGAATCTATAAGGATATAGATATACCGTGATACCAGATTCTCTAGTATGTATTGAGAAGCAAAAATTTCTGTACAATTTTCAATTCTATTTGCAAATGCTTTCACATACAGTCAACCAGAAAGAACAAGAGGATAATGCCTCCCCAATGGAGAGAACTAGTAATTGCCAAATTGAAATGCTATCTTATAGATAGGCATTTTGGAGATCAAAAAACTGTTATTTTGGTATTCTTTCTCATAAACTTACAACACATGCACCGAATGTACGCCGAAGGCAACAGACTCTTTTTTAATATTTACTATTCGAACAACTACAGTAGTTTTTGAAAAATTTGTTGTCTTAATTGATGTTTTGCAAAACATTAGCAACATTTTCCATGAGTTTTTATTTTTATTGAATATAGATTTTACTTATTTCTTTCGGAGACTTCATCTTATTTTTCAGATAAAATTTTGTGCCAAAATGGGGCTATGATTTAAGGGTTTTGAATAGATTTGAGGGAACCTAGAGCTTAAAGCAAAAAGGAAATGTTTATAATTTTTAAATATCCCTCACAAAATTGTCCTTCTCATAAATTTCTTCTCTGAAATATTTGGAATTTTTTTGGATGCTCATTTGGGTGGTATTCCACTCTGGAAGTGCTAACGTTCCTAAGGTAGTCAAGTCCACATTACAGGAACTCTGAGATAATATATCAATTGGAGGTCAAAATTGTTCAACTGGTAAACAGCTTTCAGGGTCTGAAAGGCAAATAATGGAGTCAATGATCAAGGCACATGCAATAAACATTAATATGAAAGACATGGGAAATAAATAGAATTGGAATCCATGATCCATTTGAAACTGAGGTAATGACTATTTCTCGTTTGTCACTTCTCTTTGCTTCGATGCTTTGAATTTCTCAAATTGGGATTGTAGAAAAATGCACTATAATATTAATAATTGAAATCTATTGTACAATTTTAAACACTGTATACTGTTTTAAATACTTTATTATCACTATACTCTTTATAATTGGAAAAGTTCCTCCTACAGATAGTCACTTTTAACAACAGATGCATTGCAACAAGTTTCTGTCGGTTCATTGTTCATTTAGATTTGTTTTGCAGTTGGGGTTTGATATGTGAATTGAATGAAACCAGGCATATTTAGATTCCTCTTTCCATATTGGTTACTCCTACTCCACACAATCCCTTTAATTTATTTCCACTCTGTTCTGTTCTTCCTTCCACGCATCCAGCTCTCTCGTACTCCTCTCTTGACCATCCTTGCAGCAATGAGATAGAAAATAAGACCTGTCCTCTACCTTGTTTCTACGAGCCCTCTTATTACTCTTCCCTTTTACTGCTACGCAGCTGCCTCATCTTTTCTCTTTCTCCCTTTGACTGGTTAACTTCTTCTTCTCTTTTCTGTTGTTCGCATACAGTCTCCAAAACTTCCGAAGAAATCCCAATCAAAACTTGACTTAGCGACAAGAATGGTGTTTCTCATGCCAAAATGTGCCAAATCCCCCTTCCAAAACTTCATTCAAATCCCCTTTAATCCCTCATAGGCGCCACAAACAAGTGGACGTGTCAACTCATGGATCTCGATTTCAGATTTGATGCCCAAATCTAAAGATTTTAGCACCAAATTGATTGTCAGCATTAAAGAAAAATGTAAATATTAGCAAGTTCAATGGCTATGTGTAGCAACATGCGGCAAAATAGAATTCTAAAGTTACGGCATGGAATATAAGTTGTTTGTGTTGTGATGACGTGATGCCTCTACACCAAACCCTCGGGTTACAAAATTGTCGGTTCCTGCTCACTACCAAAATTGCATTGCTGGAGCTCGTAAACTGTATTATTGCAAGTGAATTTGTAGCTGAAATCTTACATTGTTTCTTCCACTTCTGTGCTTTTAAAACGAGCCACTCTTCTTCATCTCCATTCCGCCTAATATGCTACCAGATCTCCTTCGTATATCCATAATACCTGTTGTCTTCTACTAGCATAAATCTCTTTTTCCGCCTTGCAAAAGTAGCATTCTTTGATGGTATATGAGGGGTGAGTAAAATTTTATATGTTAAAACATAGAGAACAGCTGAAAATGTGGCTGTTCAAAAAAACTATATAATTCATAGCTTCCCTGCAACTGACAAGTTATTTTTTCACTCTAAAATTTTCTCTCCTTTTGTTGTAGCCACTTAAACATGTCCATATCCAATAGATTCATGTTCATCCTTTCCATGGTATTATCTAATAACTCATCTATTATTGTTGCAATGACATTTTCAGCATGAGTCTCATCGTCATGATGGATTTACAAGGGTTTGGGTTTCTTCTCCTTAACTCCACTTATCACTTCTTCATCTATACATTTCTTCCTTGTGACTTCATTCAGTACCTAGTATCATAGCTTTTGATCTTTGGGTGTAAATTCATTTCCTAGTTTCAATTTCGAATGCATTATGAACTCAAGTGACTTTATCCATTAGTTCCTCATTCTCACCACTTATCTTTGTTACAAATTACACCCATTGGTGTCTTCTGCGTTAAGCACCCATTGTTCAATTTGTGCCTCCTCATTTTCTGTCGCTTCATGGTACTCCTCATTACCTTCTTCTCCTAACAAATTCTTCACCTCAGAAGGTCCTTTTCTGCCCTCGCCTATTATGTTCACTTGTAGCATCATGTTATTGTCAACTTACAGCTCTATCACTACTGGTAGCATCTTTCTCACAGACCTTGTTCACTTTCTACCCTTACTTGCAACACCACGGAGTCTACTGTTAGCACATGCATCTCCACATCCAATTCTCTTTGATGTGAGTACCTGCAGCATGTCAAGAATTACAATATCACTACTTTAGCTTCATATTTACTTTCTTTTGCTACATTTACTTGCACCTCTTAAATAATCATTTCTGTAACATGTGCAGCTTCATAATCAACCTCTTTCAAGAATTCTTTGTCTATAAGAAATACTGTTCTCAGCATATTTCCCACCTCTTCTTCGATAATTGCCAACAATGTGAGGGTATGTCTTCTCCCATTCTTCACTAAAGTATGAATATTCGCCTTAGCCATTATGGACAACCCTCCTATCATATTGCCATGACCTCCTTAGAAGTATATGACATACGTCCATGGGTATTATGTCACACCATACTTTATCTTCATAAGTTCTTATCTGAAATCTCACTAAACATTGTTGATTCACCAAGACTTGGTGACACCTTTGTAGCCAAAACACTCTATATGTATTTGGATGAGCTATCCTTCTTAGCCCTAATATTTCTACCGTCTCAAATGAAACTAAATTATCCTTGCTGCTACCATCAATTATAACATTCCAACACTTACCTTTTTCCTTGCACACGGTCCTAAACAAACTCCTTCATTGCATTGCTCACCATTCCTTCTTGCTAGTTTCAACAATATCCTCTTCACCGTGAGCACTTCCCCATGCTTCAATTTCTTCACACATTCCGATAAAGTATTGCTCCGTTCATTTGGCCAAGTAACATTTCTTCAGGATTCACTTCTCCTACGTACTACTGCTTTTGTGTGCATTCAACCATTCTCTGACACATTACTCTGAGGTATATCATTCTCCATGAAACCTCTTTGTCTCGTTTAACCAAATCTGCTTTCTTCACTTATAGATTCCACATTCTTCCCTGCTTCATATTGGTTTTCTGATCCTGAGTAGTGCTAGCCTCTTTACCATAGCTGTACCTTCTTTTGGTTGTATGGATAAGTTCTTCTTCATCGTCGTCTTCGTCATTGACAAGTACTTTTTCTTCCTCAAGTCTTCTTTTGCTGCTAATTGAAACTTGTTGTCTCTGACAATTTCTCCTCGGGTTGAGTGCATATTGGTAGGCCTCGTCAATGGTTTGCAACCTGATCATACTCAACTCATCTTGTATGCTCAGCCTTAGGCCATTAAAAGGTTGTACCACCTTCTCATGTTCAAACTCTCGGTGACCCAACCTAATGGAGAGTTTTTAGATCTCCCTGCTATAGCTCTTTACACTCAATTCATTTTTTGCAAGTTCTGCAACTTCTTAAGCAACTCCAACTGGTAATATACTAGCAGGAACTCGGCTTTTACTCTTCTCACCATCCTATCCCATCGGGAGATCATCTTTCTCGTTCCTTCTTTTAGCCTGCACCTCTTTCCACCAAAGTGCAGCAAGTCATTTGACCCTTATATGTGCAACTCTTACTTGGGTCCTCAACCTCATGGTACTCAAAGTACTCTTCCATCTCTATCTCATAATCTATCAGCTCATCCAATGGCAGCTCAATCTTAACCCTTATCCTTCTTTCCCTACATTCATTTATCTTCTCGTTCTGCTACTACCGCTTTTTCATCTTCATTATCAGCACCTTCATGTGCCCTGCCTCTTCTCATGTCTCCTTCTAGGACATCCATCCTCGTTTGCACTCCCCATAAGACCTCCACTACCTCGTCTATTCTACCTGCAGTATCTGCTTCTGCAGCAACCTTCACCACTCTCCTCCTTGGTGGCATCCTTTTACCCCCAAATCTCTTTCCTTTTCTCACCTCTGAAACTCTCCTAGCTACAATCTTCCTTGCAAGTAACACAAACTCATAGCCACTGCCTTCCTTTAACTCTTTCTAACCCCACACTAGGGACAACAAACCTGTTTTCCTAGAGCAAGAGGCCTACTCTGATACCAAGCTGATGGCACCACACCCCTATGACACCCTGTTTTGGGCTCACAACCCACACACAACCTTCATATCTAAAAATAAATTATGGCTTGATGCGGGCAATGACACAACTCACAAATGAACAAAAAGCGCTGCATTCTTACAGGCAATACACGCAGCGTTGAAGTAACCCTTGCTGCTGGTGAACTTTATGTTTAGCTCTGTTACTGTAGATAATGGAAACAAACAAACACAAGCATATACACGCACCGATATTCACCTCCCAATGTACCATTCAGCCACACATATAAGCACATCATACGCAATTAACAAGGACCCACAGATACACATAACTCACAATGGAGTTTACACGATCCAGAGTAATATTCAAATAAATATTTCTTTACTATATTGACTGAACACAAACTTACAGATCTATGATCTTACAACGAAACATATTACACGAGGATTTGGGTTTTCCCCTGACGTTTCTTTGCTCTTCTTAAAAATTCATAGCACTAACCAAAAGCCAAGAATTCCTCTTTTCTTATTAGCTGCTCTTACTCCACACTGTCCCTTTGATTTATTTTCACTCTGTTCTACTCTTCCCTTGAGAATCAAACCCACCAACCGCGTGTGGTCTTCCCTGTCTGGCATAGAATGTAAATAGTAGCATGTTGAATGGCTACGCGCCACAAAATTGAATTTTAAAGCCATGACTGGGAATATAAGTTGTTCGTGGAGTGGTGATTTGATGCCCCTGCATCAGCCAATGTTCAAGTTAAGAAATTGCATAAATTAAGCTTTGCCAACGATCAAGTTGAGATGTTGCATAAATTAGTAAAAATAGATAGATACTGATTTAATGTTTTTAGACTTGAAACTAGGTAGGAGTGTAGTAAAAAAAATCCAATTTGAAAATGTAATGTGCACAACAATTCAAATCATTGTGAGCAAGTAGTGCAAGTACATTGTCTTCAAAATTTTGCAAAGTTGCACTAACATGCATAAG
This sequence comes from Sequoiadendron giganteum, assembly GCA_007115665.2. Taxonomy (NCBI): domain Eukaryota; kingdom Viridiplantae; phylum Streptophyta; class Pinopsida; order Cupressales; family Cupressaceae; genus Sequoiadendron; species Sequoiadendron giganteum. The sequence goes on along the minus strand of CM021106.1, from coordinate 599,475,931 downwards.
GCCTTAGGGGAGAAGATTGAGTATCCGCCAGGGCTAACTTCGCGCAACCGTAGAATTTAAACTGTACGTCAAATCAATTTTTTTTTTAATGGGTTTTTTTCACTCACGTGTTAAGTGCTTATAACTAAGGTTTTGGCTTCTGGGCAATTCGGTAAAGTGTGGGAGCGTTGGATATGCGCGCGAAGGTCAAAAAGACACCTTTTAGAGGTGTCATCCGGTTGTCGCCACCTAATGTCCTAGTATCCACCCGCTATAATTTCAATCAATTATAACTGTTTTATGCCTTAAATCCACTCAAAAACATTCACTTTAACACTTAATGAGCAACCATTGGTGTTTTTGTAATTATTTATTCAATCAAATTAAGTTTTTTAATGGATCAAAGTGAATTTTTTTTTGGAGGGTTAAGTGAGCATGGAGGTGGCGGTTATTCAATGGGGGGAGGTAACTGGATCTTCTCCCCTAGCGCATTAATTTTTTGAATGACAAAGTCAACAGTTATGCATAATGGACTTTCTCATAGTCTATTTTTTTTTTCACCATTGAAGTACCACAATTTTATGACTAAGCAATTGAATTTTCAACTCATAAGAATGTAAGTCATAAAAAACTCCCAAACAATTTTTTTTCTTTGATTGAAAGATTTTTTTATAAGAATGTGCAAATAGAGACTAAGCATATTATTTTTGTTTATGGATACTATTCACCAAAAGTAACAATACAATGCTTTCTATTATGAGGCATTCCAATCATAAAAAGAGTTGGACAATGTTTGACCTTGTAATGTATGGAAGTAACATGGTGTTGTGCTCGATGATGATGACACTGTAATACATTCTAATGTCAAATTTCAATATAGAATACATACTCTTAAAACATATTAGAAAAATGGATAATTAACGAGGATTGAAAATAATATTCACTGAAGAAAGAAAGAGACATTTATAGTGTAATATGACAAATACCAACATGCTAAATTAGTCTCTTTATGTCTTACACTCATACCACTAGGATCTATGAAAATAATTCAATCATATTTTTTGAAGTGCCAAATTTTGCAAAGTAGTAATAAATTATTCTCAACAAGTAAAAATAGGAAATCTTTATTTTGATTAAAGGTAAAAGACGGCTTTTGAAGGGGCCCAAAACCCTTTACATCAAAAAGCAGTTGTTGATAAGAGAAAAAGACATCAAAAATTAGAACAACCCACCCACAACAAGACCATAGTAATCAGTCAGCCAAAAAGACGAAACCCACCTAGCGACATTACATATTATTTAGGATATCTGCAACTTCAACGTTACAAGCCGTATTCTTACCACCTTCATCCCCAACAATAGGCATCTCATTACCAGTAGCATTGACCTAAACCTTGGTCTTGTTGCGCGTACGAACCCCAGGTCCACCCAAATTTACCTCCCCAATCAAAACAAAACTCGCACCCTTGTCAGCAGGCATCTCGCCTTCCATCAACTTACCTTCAACATCTTCATCAACATCTTTGCCCTTAGAAACATTATCCATAGGTGACGTCATGCCAGCAAAATCGGCAATGAAGCTCACTTTAGTCCCCTCTTTACCTTTCTCCAAACTAACAATAATCCTTTCCATGAGATTCTCCAAATTAAGGATTCTTCCTTCAAGATTTTGCTTCATCAGAAGCATTTCCTCCACTACAATCTTCAAGGAGTTCATCAAATCATCAATTTGATCTTGAACAGAGGAATCCTCCTTCTTATTAGCAATACCCCTCACTTTCACACTGGTCATATTCATCTCATGGAAGGTCCATTTAAAATTCTTATAAAAAGAATAAAGCCCTCTTTAGTAGCTCCCAAGACATCAACAATATTATCTTTCCCAATATAATAAACCTCTCTACCCTCAACATCCTCCTCATGAAAGGAGCAAACCCTCTCAGTATTAGCAACAATCCCCTTACCTTTTTCAACAACAATTGGCATCATAGCTGGCAATTTGATCTTTCAGATGGACTCCACAATCTCAGCCACCACTGCCATCCTCTTCATCCGCCTCTTTGGGTCCACCACAAGAGTGTTCCCATCAACATGCCCAACCTGATGCCAACCAGAAGAAACCCTAGCTTCCTTACCATTCAGAGACCCCATTGCATTCTGACCACCATCCCCTTTAAGAGGAGTTTCCAGCTCGAGCACAGACCACACCACCTTCCTCATTCTATCCCCCAGAAGAAAGGATGTGAAAGATTTGGTGGGGGAGGAGATGATACCTCCCCAACCAAATATTTCACATCCTTTCTTCTTCTGCTAAGCATTTCATTTGTGGGATTACCACTGCTGGTCTCATAACCCTTGTCAGGGCTTAACCCCTCTTTTTTACGCTTCCCTAAGGCAGGGGATCTCATGTCCTCATCCGCAATAGCAAGGGAATCTAGCACGAAATCCACATCCCCTGACTTTGACTCCTTCTGTAGAACCAACTTTCGTTTCTTCCTATTCTTATAGGCCACTTCCTCCTCATAAACTGTCTCATATCCCTTATCAATTTTCACATCCTTGGAGTCGGTACATGTCTAACCACCTTGAAAAAGATTTGCAATAGTCAGAAATGAGGAGAATTAACCCCACATGAAGAACAAAGTTCTTCAATTTTTTCTTGTGGTCAATGATACTAGCACCAATGAAGCCAATAAATAGAAAGGAAAATAAATTCTTTTCTTGTGGTCAAAGTGATTGAGAAGGATGAAGTGATAGGCATTCACAACAGAGTAACAACCTTCTAAAGAGGCATACCTCATTAACTCCTCAACCACATCACTCCAAAGAGCCTTTATGGAGCTTAAATAGGAAATCTTTGTTAATGCTAGGCCTAGTTGAAAGTTAAGTTTTTTTTTGTCTCTGAAACTTTAGACTAGAGATCTAATTTCATATGCACATCCAATTATTTCTCTTATGGCAATCTCCAAGAACATCTAAATATTGATTGAGGTAGGAAAACTTATTAGAGTGTTAATATTTCTTTGTTAAATAGGCTGATGATATGCACCTCTATATTCCATGTTAGAATGCTTCAAGCTATGTAAGAAGATCATTTGTTAAAAGGATAGTTCCATCAAAATTTGAGTTTATAGGGTAGGTGATTCATGCTAAGAAAGAGCCTTTCATTTTGGTTCTCCCTAAAAAGAGAGTGTCTAATTTGACTTATTCAAGGATCTTAAGGAGTTTTTTCTGAAGTCCACATACAAACTTAGAGCTTCATCGAATGGGTCATGTATCTCAATTTGCTAAATACATGTTATTGGTGGCAATATTTGAACCATAAAATCTAAGATTTCTCCCTAATTATTCAACATCTTAAGCCCCCACCCAAGTAGCCTTTGATCAGCCACATTAAAAAAGAGGGATGACTAGACTAATATCATAAAATAAATCTTGCAATCCTAGTACTCAAAATATTGATCTATAATAATTGCCAATTGTTGGACCATAGGTCTAAAATCATATTAAGGTGAATGAAGTTGACAACTCTCAAATTAAAGAGGAATTATGGCAAATGGGAGATAAACAAGTTGTTTAAACATATTGTTGATTGTTGGTAGTGACTTTTGAAACACTCATATACTCAACTACCTTATCCTCTTACTTCTCACCATCCTTATAGTTTTATCTATGAGACAAAGAGTAGATATTTTATGCCAAAAAAAGAAGGCCTTTATTGGGTTTTGTTTCCCAAATTTGGTGAAACTTATAGAAAAATATTTTTTGAAAAATTGTTATGGAGCTCTTGATGAGATTAATGATATCATAACTCTTGATTTCCATCTTCCATTAAAATTTCATTTCATAGAATGTTAAGGTTCTAATTGATCTTAGAAGAAAGTAGGATGTTTGACAAAAAAATCTTGAACTTGATATCTTTTTCTATATGACTTGGATATTGTAGGTTTCATGCTTTCTATAGTTTTCCAAGTCATCTAGCCAAAAAATACTTTTTACACAATGATCATGAACCTAGTTGAGGAGGACTTACCACTTTCACTTTTCCTACGTGGAAGCCAAACATGGTGGCTCATGTATGTGAACCCACTAGCCATGCTCTACATGGGTCATCTATAAAATTAATGAACACTCTCTTGGGGTTGTTAATAATTATGCCTAATGATGTTGTTGAAAGATCTCTTCTTTGGCACTAGATTGTGGAGTCTCTACCCATTTTCTCTTGAATAGTGTGTGGGGATTTCAATATGATTGGCCTAGAATCTAATAAGTGTGGCCACTTTCCTATGTTTTGGATAGTAGAATGTGAGGATCTCGGTACTATATGCACAATACAATATGCATTTTTTATCCTAATGTTGGCTATCATTGCCTTAATTGTTCATGGTATTTATGGAATAAGATATGGGAAGGTATGTAAAGTATTCTTAAAAATCTTGATAAGGCCATGTTGTTAAGAGATACTCTTTACCTTTCTCGGTTGTTATTAATTATTCATGTAGCTCTTGCTAAATGTTGGGCTTTTAGACAAACTTTTATCTAGTTTTGTGTTGATTGGAAAATGTTGACCTATCAAAAGGACCTAAGATGCAATTCTTTTTTAACATATCTTTGTTGAGTTAGAAAACCACACTGGCTCACATTCAATGCATCTAGAATATTGAGTCTTCTTATCCATGGGGTTGGCTAGATCTAATGGTGGAATGATGCCATCAAATAGATGAACCATTCCTTGTGGATTTATGGATGCTAGTAAGAACTATTCCACCATTTCTCATATGAGGTCACTAGCTTAGAGCTTCACCATATCACTACCAAGCTAGAGATATTGCTATTTCTCCCTCTCTATAGCTGTGTGTTACCCAACTCTACTAGTAAAAGAAAATTATCAATAATCATTCAACTTGGGGAGCTCAATTGAAAATTCACTTGCATTGGCTCAATATTAGGGATAAAGTATCCAAATAATCCTTTTAATGCCTTTGAGCTTACTAATTGATGTAGACCTAAATCAAGACCTCAATGAAGGGTTGTTGATTCAAGTAGCTCACCTAAGGATCATCAAATATTACAAGAACAAAGTAACATAAACAACTTAAAATTATATTAAATAAAAGATTCATAGTTGTTTACAACAATACTATTGCATATAGTTGTTCAAATGATAACTCCCAACACCAACACTCAATTTTTTCAACCTCCCCTACCATACAATATGAATCATTAAAATATAGAAATAGATAATAGAAAAATACACCCACATATATTGGTCACTTAGAACTCACACTTTCATCCACAATGATACTAATTACATGCTTGAAGGACACAATATTTTCTTCGAAACACCACCAAAATGACTAACATCCTAAGGATTCTACACCAACTATGACTTAGGAATTAAACTCTTTTCCCACAAAAAACTATCTCTCTCTACTTGTACCAAAATTAATCTAGCCCTTATCCTACCTCATACTAGGAGAACATAAACAATTCTTTTCCCTTTCTCAAAATCCTTGATACTTTTTTTTCTACTTTTCCCTCCATCTATTTTTTTAAAGAAACTTTTGAATAGAGAATACAAATCTTTCACTTAGCTCATTAGAGCTACCACCTTTCATTAAGACTCTATTTAAAATGATATCTCCCTTTTGATTTTCTCCAAGGCTCCATCATAGGAAGTAAAATTCATGCTGTGAATAAAAAAGTAAACTATTGTCAAAATGTCTCCATACATCCATAATAAGATGTGAAACAATTAATTATGATAGACAATAGTGCTTGAATGAGGAGTGTAATCGCCACCAAAATTTAGGAAACACCTATCAAATGGCCCACCCATCATTAAAGGAAATTTATTTTGAAAGTGAAAATTGAACTAATGCTCCTATATTAGACTCATTAGGTAAAAATAAATGTTCCATAGGCTTAAGATTTTAAAAATTTAAAGAACCTTAGGACTGAAATCCCATATTTTCCTTTGATCCAAAAAAATTCGTCATCCTTCTAATCTTTCTTCATTACTCCACATTCCTTATCTTCTTTCATTTTTGTCTTCTTCATTTTCTTATCCATTTATACATCGAAACACTCATTTATTTGTGTATTCATTTGTCCTTCATAATAAGGATACAAATTCTTTGCTTTAAAAATTGGTGAGATATTTACTTCTTCTATAAGCTCCATTTCATAAACACTTGATGTAAATTCATTCAAGACTTGACATGGTCCTAGTACCTTCCATTTGAATTCATCATAAATCCCCTTCATAAATCTCTCCTTTTCTACATGAGAAAATACAAAATCTCCAACTTGAATTTTTTGAAATTTACTCTTGAAATCAACATATTTAGTGTCTTCTCTTGAGAATTCTTTCACCTCTCTAAAAAATTGATGCTTACCTTCAATACCACTTCTCTCTTTCATTAATTGCTTCATGCGGATCACTCCCAACCTCTTTTTCTACCTTTAACAATTGTTTATCTATGCTCAAACATAAAATATGACTAGTATCTATTTTAACTTTTTCCTTCAATGAGGTTAAAGCAAATTTATTTTCATCCTTCACAATCGTGTACATATTTTTTATTCCATTATACATAGCCTCTCTATCAAATTTCCATGGGCTACCCAAAAGAATGTGAAAATCATCCATGGGCATTACATACACATGATTTCATCTTTATAGTTACCAATTTGAAAATTAACTAAGAATTTCTCACTTCCACTAATTGATGTTGATTCCTTGAGAGACTAGATTATCTATAATTCCATTGTTGACAATCGCCTTGCAACACTTGCCACCTGATTTTCACATAGTCCTAAATAAACTTCTTATTTATTCAAATTCTTGTTTCTCCTTCTCTAGTTTTAGTAACACTCTCTTGAGTGTTAATGATTCTCCTTGTTCTAGCTCTTTTATATGTTGAGGCTATAAAACACTTTTTGCATCTTCTTGTGCAACATAATTCTAGCCATACTATTTTTACTACTGTCTTCTTGAATTTGAGGACATCCAAATTCCTTGTTCCCAATTTCTCCACATTGGTAGCACAAGCTTGTAAATCATCTTCCTCTACCTCTTCCATAATAACCTCTTCCTCTTGAGAAATCTCCTCTTCCTCTTTTACCTTGATTAAAACCATTATTTTGTGAAGTAACAATTTCTTATTCACATGCTTGTTGTTCCTTGCTACTATCTTCTTATTCTTTTCCAATAGTGGACCTTCCTCTTCCTCTTGAATCATTTTGTTGCTTTCTAGATAACTTATCTTCTACCTTTAAAGCACTTTGATAGGTTTCCTATATGCTTATAAATTTTAACAAACTAATCTCATATTAGATATTTAAATGTAGTCCATTCATATACCTTGCTATCTTTTATGGGTCATCTTCTACATGTCCAACCCTTATAGTGAATTTTTAGAACTCCTTAGTGTACTCCTTCACATATGCTTCCCTTTGTTTTAAGTTTTGTAATTTTTTGAATAAACTCAATTGATAATCTGAAGGTAAGAACCCGTCCTTCAATTTTGTTGAACCATCTTATCTTCTATTTTAATTTTTTTATTTCCCTTATATTTGTATTTTAGTTTGTTCATAATGCCACCATAGAGTTGCACAACCTTTTAACCTTGTGGATTTTTTTTACATTCTTGGGATCTTCTATAGATTCATAGTCAAAGTATATTTCCATCTCTACAATCTAGTCTATTAGTGCCTCACCATTTAGGCTTCCATTATAATAAGGTGCATCCAATATAGGTGTACCTCCAATATTTTCCATTGATCTAAGGAATTTGGTCTCCACAACATCCACCACTTTTTCTTCACATCCTTGAGTTTATTGAGGACCACTTATCTTTCATTACTCACATATTCAAGGTGAATAACCCTTCTTTGGGGCATCTCTATTACAACCAATCTTGCTAGGATCTCCCTCATTCCTTGAGCCAAATCTATAGTTCTTTGTGTTTCATCTTTGCATTGCATCTGCTAGTGCCTTATTTGAAGTTCACTGTATCCAATATCTTTCTCAACACTACTAGATATATTCTCACACACTCAAACCAAGGATGGAAATTCATTTGACACCAATTGATGCAGACCTAAATCAAGACCCCAATGAAGGGTTATTGATTCAATTAGCTCACCTAAAGATCAAAAAATATTACAAGAACATAGTAACATAAATAAATTTAAAATTATATTAAATAAAAGATTCATAGTTTTTTAGAAATATACTACTACATAAAGCTATTCAATTGATAACTCCCAACACCAACTCTTAGATTGTTCAACCTCCCTCTCATACAACATGGATATTAAATTGTAAAAATAGATAACATAAAAAACCCCACACATAGAATTCTCACAATGATGTTAATTACATACTTGAACGCTACAATATTTTCTTCCGAACATCACTAAAATGACTACCATCCTAAGGATTCTACACCAACTATGACTCAATAATTAAAATATTTTCCCATAGAAAACTATTTCAATCTACTTCTACCAAAGTTACTTCAACCCTTATCCTACCTTAGACCAAGAAAACAAAAACAACTTCTTTTCCTTTTTTCAAACTCCCCAATACTTTTTTTTCTAATTTTTCCTCTGTGTTTTTTGTTTTAAACAAAATTTTGAATAGAGTATATAAATATTTCAATCAAATCCTTAGTTCTAAAACCTCTCATTAAGACTCTCTATTTAAAATGATATCTCCCTTTTGATATTCTCCAAGGATCCATTATGGAAAGTAAAACTCACACTAACATTAGAAAAGGTCAATGCAATGACTGAAAAACTTGACAAAGCCCAGCAGGGATCCTTGGTGGTTGATCTTGAAGACACTAAAGATAAAAGCTAGGAAACGGATGGAGGCATTTCTAAAAGAACCCGCGCTAATTTGAAACGAAAGACCCTCTTAACCCCAAATATGGTTCAAACTTTTAAAAAGGGGGTGATTGATATGCAGGCCTTGGAGGTAGAGACAAAGACTGTCCTTAGGTCTCTGAAGTAATCCTGTGGGCTTTTTTTCTGCTGTCCTTTTCTTTCTGACCCTCCTGGTCTTTTTTGTCTGCTTGCTGCTGTTTTTTGTTGGACAGTTGTATTTTTTTGATGGACCTTTGGTGGTCTTCTCTCTCTCTTGTAAACTTTGTGGTTTCGGGTCCCTGTAAAACCCATTTTACCCTTTTATCAAAAACATTAGAAAAGGTCAGCTATTATCAAATTGTCTCCATTCACCCATAAAAATCTATCTAAAAAGTAATTATGATAGCCACTAGTACTAGAATGATGGGTGTAACCGCCACTAGAATTTAGTAAATTCCTCTCAAAAGGGTTATCCAACATCAAAGGAAACATATTTTAAAAGTGAAACTTTTACTAGTGCTCACACATCACCAATTTTATTAGAAATTTGAGAAGGTCAGCAAGTCCTATCTAATTTTTTGGCATTCTCTAAGCTTTTCTCTACCACTATCAAGAGGTATTCTAGGAATATTTTTCTTCTCTAGAAACTAAACAAGCCATTCAATAGTGTTAGAGTGTGTTTAAAGTGTTTTCCTTGAAGGCTCTTTACTTCATGGAAAGTTTTTTATGACTTATTTCTCAATTTGGAAAATCTTTGTGAAGTGGCACTTTCTATGGAGAATGATAAAGCCCCTAGTTGTAATATTTTTCCATGTGAATTATATAAAGTCTTAAAGGAAATTATTGCACCTAACATCTTCCAATTTTTCTTGGAATCCTTTACCATAGGTTCTTTAGGGTCTACCATAAACAATGGCAACAATGGGGGACCAAAAATTGGCCACACCAATTTTTTTAACATATAAGACATAATGTGAACACACTATACCATGTTCACAATTTCAAGAAGAAAAATAGATCTCTCTCTTTCTCTTCCAATCTATCTCTACCTCCTTCTATAGCTCACACTCCCCCTCTTCCTTCAACTATATACATGAAATACAAATTTAAGTATAATAATTTAAGTATATAGTCTTAGGATGTTTGATAATGATTTCAAATCTCTAGGATTTCTACTACAATTTTAGGTTTTGAAAGATCTTATAATTTTCTATACTTAGTCAAATTTTAGTAATCAATAGGCTCATATAATCTTTCAATTTTTTATGGGTAATTTTTTAACTTTTCAAAAGAATCATCAAGCCTCTCATATATATATATATATATATATATATCCTACCCTCTCTACTTCTCTCTACCTATATATATATCCTACCTATTTATCCTACCCTATCCCTAAATATATATCTCTACATCTCTCCCTTTTACCCTCTCTCTACCTACATCTCCCTCTCTCTATCTCTGTTTATCTCTCCCTCCCCCCTTTTCCCTTTTTAATTTTCTTTAACTCACCTCCCTCCCTCTCTCTCTCCCAATCCCTCTAGATATATCTATATCTCTCCCTCTCCCCTCTCCATATCTCTCCACCTACGCACCTCTCTCTCCCTCCTTCCCTCTCTAGTTCTCTCTATTTAACATCTATCTATCTCTCCTTATCCCTCTAGTAATATATTTATATCTCTTCCTCTCCTCTCTCTATATACCATATCCCTCCCTTCCTCTCTCTTCCCCCCTCTCTTTATCTCTCTCTCTCTCTCTCTCTCTCTCCTTCCCTCTCTACTTCTCTATATCTCACCTCTCTCTCTCTCCTCCATCCCTCTAGATATTTCTATATCTCTCCATCTCCCTTCTCCCTCTCTCTCTACCTACCTCTCCCTCCATCCCTCTCTTTCCCTCTCCATTTAACTCCATCTCACCTCTCTATATCTCTACCTATTCCTATAGATATCTCTCTCTATATATTTCCCTCTTCCCTCTCCCTCTCGTTCCCTCTTTAATCACCTCTCCCTCCCTCTTGATGAATTTTTAAATTTTACTATCTAAATAACTATAAGATCTTCTAAAACCTAGAACCCACATTACAACCCTTCAAGATATGAAATCATTAAAAAATCCTAAAAATATATACATGAAATATAACTTAAATTATAAGAAATTAAATTCCCATATGTGATGTTTATTTCATGTATATATCCTCAAGAAGAGGGAGAGTGTGAGCTATATAAGGAGGTAGAGACTTATGGGAAGAGAAATAGATATCCTTTTTTATTATTGGAAATATGATCACGTAATAGTTTACTCATGTTATAACACACTCACATTATAGTGCGAGTGTACTATTACACACTTACACTATTATTTTCTTTGGTTATTTTTGAACCTTAGGGTTAGATTTTCCTTGGGAATCCAACCCAAAGGGTTGGACTTACGTGTTAATTCCCATAGATGTGTTTATGGAAAATTCTAGAAGATTGACACAATGTCAAGTGTGCTCTCCATTAGGTTTGTAAATATTTCAATGTAAAGTTAAAATACTAACATAGTAACATTGAGCTCTCTCAAATTGTTTTGGCTCCCCTATTTTTGAATTTTCTCCTACTCCTCTATGTTTGAATTTTTTGTGTGCATGGTGGACTTAGTCTTGGGGGTACCCAATGGTCCCCCTCTGTCTCCCTTGACCCGTACTCCTCTCCATTGGGCCTATATCTGACGGGTACCATCCATGCGGGTTAGTGCTTTCACCATCGGGCTTTTCAAAGACTTTTGCGTCTCCGGGCGAATCTTCTGTGCCGGCGGTGAAGATCCCTCTGACTGTCGGTTGGAAGGATGTGCTTTCTAATGGAAAACAAGTCTCCTCCTTGTTTTCGTCTACACCTGAGATTTTCTCGAACTCTGGTGCTATGTTTGACATTCCTGATTTAATCAATGACAAGATCCTCTCCTCCATGGAGAATGCTGTAGTGGGGAGATTTCTTTCTTACCATCCAATAGTGGATATGGTTCAGAAATGGGTTGCGGCGAAGTGGCACCTTAAGGGTAGTGTGGAGATTTGCGCTATGGTTGGTAGTCTTTTCCTGTTTAGATTCACCGTAGCGGAGGACATGGTGACTACTCTTTCGTCGGGTCCGTGGGTTTTTGGTGAATAATTTTATTTGGCTTTATGAATTTATATCTTATTTTGTCTTATCTTTCTATCAATTTGTGAATAATTCCGGTTACTAGCTTTCTCAAGGATGTCCTTTGAGGGATTTAGAGAAGCAAGGATGTCTCATGACTCTTTTTCTTTGGCTGCTATTTGTCAACTGTCTGTTTAACTTTGGATTTTGAGTTATGTTACTACTTTCCTCAAGGATGTCCTATCAAGGATTTAGAGGAGCATGACGTCTCATGAATTGTCTTTTATTTGTTTGCTTTCTATGGTTTGTTAAGACAAAACGACTGGGGCAGTCTTGTCCTTAGTATGAGTTAAGATACTCCTTGTCTACGACTGTCTGTTTTTCGTAGATGGATGACTTTGTACACCATGGTCTATCTCATATCATGGTGTGTACTATCCATTTGTGTCATGTCCCGCCCAATGATGATAAAAAAAAGAAAGCTTAGCATATTTGGAAAAATATCGAAGATCATATGTTTTTCAATCAACCACCTTTCTTGTTTCTTACTAACATTTTGAATTATCCACACAAACATTTCTTCTTTTTTGCATCTGCTCGTTTTCTCATCCATTTCGAGAGCACACTCTTGTTCTTTGAACCCGCTTGTCCTCTCGAGGGGGCATACCACTACCTCCTCGTCATTCTCCCTTTCACTGGGGCATACCCTAACCTGTTTCATACTGGGGCACAATTGGGGCATATTTTATTTGACACAACACCGAAACAACATTGTATCAAAGAGGGGCAAATTGTAGACACTGAAAATTGGTCTAGGCCTACGAGCACCACTTTCGACATAATTTTCTAATATCCATGGTCATGATTAAATAATGTTTATTATTTAATTACCTTTCTAAAACATATTTCCTCTATTAATTAAATACCCCTTTTTAATTAATTCATTAATTCATAAAGACCTTTATTCAACTTGATTAATTAAATAAATTATATTTATTTAATTATGTCGCTAGCTAATTAATTCTTCTTCTTAATTAAATAATTTATTATTTAATTACCCCCTTTTGTCACGTTTCAACTATAATTAAATATTTATTAGTTAATTATTCATTAATCCATTTCAAATGTCAATTAAATAAATTACATTATTTATTTAATTTAATCTTTCAATTTCGAATGTTGAATTAAATTAACATTTAATTCATTATTAATTCTTTATGTTGAACATTCTTCTGTCATTCAGTTGACTAATCATTCACTCAACTTCTGACTCGAGATCTATTTTAAATCCGTTAGTTATCTCCGGATTCAATATCTAATCATCTCTGCGAGAGGACTTTCTGTCACAAATAGTCAATTAACTAGTTCTAACTCATATGCATGAAAGCGTTTATTAATTAAATATCTTTAATTTAATTAATTAATTCATGTGTGCATTCAAACTCTTTATTCTTCGAGTTCTAAATTTGTCTTTGAAATTCAAATTCTATTTCTTCTATTTTTAAAGACTCTTAATTGAAGATTAAATTGTTTATTTAATCTTGAACTCCTTTTCTTTCTATTTTTGAACAATATTGACACAAGATTAAGTTATTGTTCTAATTTAATATTTATCTTGCAAAATTTTCTAACTCATGTTCTATCTGACACATAACTCACATTGCACGAAATTCATCAATCTCGTCTGTCGATCTCTCTTTGAATATGAGCTGATCGTTCGAAAACCCAAAATCTATAAAATGGCTTGTCATTATCATTATTCCTCCTCTCGAAATCAATACTTTTGAGAAGAAACTTAGTCTTTGATATTTTTCTTAGACATTCAACAAGGTTATGCTTGCATCAATACTAAAAAACTGAGGGTGAGAATAATGATACAACAAAATGGAGAAGCACAATCGAGATAATTCGAAGGAGTGGATGCATATTCGATGAGATATTTTCAGTTATTTGTTTTGATTGTTTTGTGTTCATTTACTCGTTCTTTTTTATTTTTATTTAGATTATTTGTTAGATTTGATCATCTCTATCTATGCAACAAACTCTCCAAAAAATCTATGTTATAGAGTGCATGATATCATTCAAGACATTTTTAAGTGTCTATAAAAGGAGAGAGAAGTAGAGAGCGAAGGAGGAAGGTGGGAAGATTGAGAGAGAGAGGAGGGAGGGAGAGACTTATGTAGGGATAGGTTAGATAGAGAGAAGTAGAGAGGGAAGGTGAGTGGAAGTAAGAGAGGGAAAGGGGGGGATAGATAATATTAAAGGTAAGGAGGGAGGGAGGGAGAAAGAGATGGGATAGAGAGAGGTGAGATAGAGAGAGGATGTAGGCAAAAAGAGAATGGTTCTTGATAGAGAGTAAAGTTGGAAGGATAGAGTGAGAGATAATGATAGGAGAGAGAGATGAAGGTGGGGACATTGAGAGAGAGGGAGAGAGGGAAGCGGGAAGGAGGGAGGGAGAGGTAGAGATGTAGAGAGGGATATAGAGAGAAGTTTATAGGGAAGGAGAGATAGTGAGGGAGAAGTAGACAAAGAGAGAATGGTGAGATAGAGAGTAGAGAGGAAACAAGAGAGAGAGAAATATGGAGAGAGAGAGAGGAGAATGATTGGGATATCGAGAGGGAGAGACTAGGAGAGAGAGGGAGAGAGGGAGGGAGATGTAGAGATTGAGAGAAAGAGATAGAGATAAGTATACATGAAAGGAGAGATATAGAAGGGGGAAGAGGGAGGGAGAAGTAGATAGATAGATAGATAGAAAGAAGGAGAGATAGGGAGGGAGAGAGGTGATAGAGATAGGTGATATAGAGAGAGAGAATGGAGGGAAGTGAGATAGAGAGAATGAGAGATGGAGAGAGGGGGGAAGGAGGAAGGTGGAGATATTGAGAGAGAGGAGAGATGGAGAGAGTGAGGTAGAGAGGGATAGGTTAGATATATAGAAGTAGAGAGGGAAGGTGGGTGGGAGGAAGGAAGAGAGAGGTGAGATGGAGAGAGAGAGGTGATATATATATAGAGAGAGAATTAAAGAGGTAAGGAGGGAGGGAGTGAGAGATATTGGTGAGATATCTAAGAAAAGTATATAGGGAAGGAGAGAGAGAGAAGGAAGGTGGGGAGATTGAGAGAGGGAGAGAGAGAGAGAGGGAAGGAGGGAGGGAGAGGGAGATATGGAGAGAGAGATCTAGAGAAGTATATAGGGAATAAGAGATAAAGAAGTAGAGAGAGAGAGGGGGAGAGAGATGGAGAGAGAGAGAATGATGAGATAAAGAGTAGAGAGGGAAGGAGAGAGTTAGAGATAAACATGGGGGAGGGAGAGGGTGTGTGTGAGAGAGAAACATAAAGCAAAGGAGGAAGGTTGGGATATTGAGAGAGGGAATGTGGGAGGGAGAGGCAGAGATGGAGAGATATCTAGAGAGAATTATATAGGGAATCTAGGAGAGATAGATATGGGGAGGATGGATGAAGGAGTAGAGAGAAATGGAGAGGTAGGGAGGGAGAGAGAGGTGCGATAGAGAGAGGGATGGAGAAAGATAGAGAGAAGTAGAAAGGGAAGGATGGAGGGACAAAGGGAGAGAGAAGTGTGATAAAGAGAATGAGAGAGAGAGGGGGGAAGGAGGAAGGAGGAGAGATTGAGAGAGAGAGGGAGGGTGTGATGGAGCTCTCAAAATTGTGAAGCATTTTAAGGGATAACATGCTTTGGGATAGGTTCAACCAAACTAAGGACCATATTGTTCTTGATCCTAGTGATGCAAAAGAGTACATGGATAGCAAGCGAAGACCTAAGAAAATAGCATGAATGGAGGGCTCATAACTGTTAGGGGTAGCAGGAATAATAAAGGACAACTATTTAAAACCATACACTCTTCCCCATGTGCTGAACTATAGAAAGGTAGCAATGGAATCATACAGATTGTAAGAAAATATTTGTTTGAGAAAGAGTGACACCATGGAAACCTCATAAATGGAAAGAAAAGTCACAATGGAAGAGGGGATTGAATAAAAGTTCCATAACCTAGACCTAAAGAAGGGAAGTTAAGGTATTCCATATGAAGAAGGAATCAGAGATAGGGATCTCAAGGAACTTGTTAATTCTATATCAGAAAAAAAATGAATTTGCACAAAAAGAATGGTCTCAAGAGACTCAAGATTCAGAAGAATTAATGATAACTCAGAAGGAACATTTTATAATGAGTTGGTTAAAGTGATAGATGCATCGAATGTATTTGTGGAGGTCCTAGATGCTAGAGATCCTCTTGGATCCTGATACATAGACATCAGAACAAGTGTGACTCACTCTTCCATTCTCCCTCTACAACTACTTGTGTTCTAATGCACACTATGAAATCTATTTGCCTTATGTATTTGAATTCAATGCTAGAAACTTTGGAGAGTGGAGTGCCTAGTGATTATCCATCAAATGTGTTTACTGCTCTATCAATGGTAGATAGGTTGGAGAGCTTAGGGATAGAAAGATACTTCAAATGTGAGATAATGCAAGCTCTAGATAAGTTCTATGATGACGAACCTAGCTTTGCTGGTAGTTAAAAGAAAAGTAGGGAACTGTTGACCATTGAAAAAGAAGAATTCATAATCAAAGAGAAAAATTCCAATCATGATATTATTGAACTATGATGCTATGGGGAAATCATTGGACATAGATTGTCAGAATGTTGGAGACATTGTGTGGCTTGGGGAGTCACCTATAAGTTCTATCTCTAAAGCCCCTATTTTCACTCCATGTGCAAAGCTTTAGTTTATGGTGATTGTTGGTACAACTACATTTTAGAAGATGTATCAAGAGAAGATAGGCAAAAGAGACTCCATGAAGCATGATGAGGGTGTAGACTTAGCAAACCCGAACAATAAATATAAAGGTGATTGGGGATAGTAATTTGAAGCTAGCAAGGATAAATGAAATGTGTGAGAAGCAATGCATTGAATGAGGCAACCAATCTTGAGAAGGCTAGAGAACTGTCTTGTAAAGTGTTGACACATAAACCATAAAATATTTGTCACAAATGGGGTAGCCATTGTGCTAGCTAAAGGGGGTCAATTTGGTACTGATTTTTTTTTTTACACATGTTTAAGAAGCTACTACATGAAACATCTCTATTCAGATGCCTGGTGTGTGGGTAAATCTAGCATAGGTTTACTTTGCATTAGGACAGTTTGTGCTTGCAGTGCAAATTTATCAAAATTATTTGAGAAAATTCTATTTTTGCATTGACACCCAAAAGTTATTATATTTAGCTCAAACACATTATGAAGCAGAACAGTGGCAAGGTTGTAAAAGAACATTATTAAGTGCAGTGCATTTGGCGCCCTCAAATTACATGATATGTATTGATGTTGGGGTTACAATGCAGAGGTTTTTAAATTCAAAACTTCAAAAGAAAAAATGTATTGCTGATGAGGTTCATTGAGTAGTCTTTGAATTAATGAATGCACTCCTTGTGTTTGGTTGACTATCAGCTGTGGCAATCCCTCATACATATGGATTTAATGAGAAGAAGATAGAGTTGCATGTTAATTGTACTGTAAAATTTTTCTTGGTGTCGCCAAGATTCATAGAGAAGAAGCAAAACGTAAAGAGTAGAAAATCCATCGAAGGATAGGAGTGGCATGCCAACTTGTCCTAGCTATGAAGTAGAATGAAATGTTAGACAAGAATGGAGGATTCATATGAAATGATGCAGCAGGAGGAAGAAATTTTCCCATCGCAGTTTGTATTATCTTTTCCCTTCTCATATCTGCGATGGCGCTATGCTACACTTTCTTTTATCGCCCATTGCTAGTTTGCAACATTTTCTCCTTAGTGTATTTGCGATGCACGATGCTATGTTCTCTCTATCACACATCGTTTTTGTCTATCTCCCTCTTCACATCACATCCATGATGCATGATGTTGGAGTTAAGGCGACAGTGGGCTCGTGGAAAATGTCTAAGGTAGTTATTTGATGATGAGGAAATAATAAAAGGTGAAATGCATGGGTAAAGAGATTTTCTATAACCCGATTTAAAGAATTAAAGCCTTCAAAAGTAAAAACAAAAACTTTCAGTTGCAGAACAACAAAAGGTAAAATGCATGGGTGAGAGAGGGTTTCTTACAACCCGATAAAGAGGAGTGAAAGGATGAATGGAAAAAATCTCAGTTATAGGGTAAAAGTTAAAGCAAGCAAGAAAAAAGTAAATGAGCTTTTCCATAGCTTGGTGGAAAAGAATGGAGGTTTTTCACGGTAAAAACAATTTTTTTTGTTGTAGCGTGGGCAAGAAAATGTAAGGAGTGGGAAAGCAAAGTGTAGAAGGGGATTTTTTTTTGTGGAATTTTTTTATTGATCAAAGGCTCACCTGATGCCAGTTTTCAATAGAGATTTTCATTTCGGGGTTCTTTTTTTCCCTTAAATGTAATTTATGCTTCATTTTTGTGGGTGTTGCTCATAGTTTGGTCTCACAGGGGAAATATATTTTTGTAACAAGTCTTAAATGAATAAGTGTTGATTTCAAGTTTTGGATGATACTGAGTCTGATTGAATTGTCATATTTGTATGTAAATGATAATATATTCTAAGTTGGTTGTCTCCTGAGTAATCAAAGATTGCTAGTATTTATCTTCTTGTCATTTCTTGAATGTTTTTTTAGTGTTATTACTTTCATTCAAAGAATGAGTTAAATTTTATTAACATAAATAGAGGTTTATGCAACTGTGTGCTAGGATTATTGAGTATGACTAGCTGAATTTATGGTATCAATAGTGTAAGGCATCATTTGGTAAGCATATTTATGACAGAGTGAATTTTGTGATGAATTTTTAATTACATGGTTTAGGTGAATCCACCTTAGATTGTGGAACTGGTCTTTTAATGCTATAGTCTCTTGAGATTGTTTGTGGCAGCTACAAATAAAAATCAATTTTACTTTTCTATCTTAGTATGACTCCATGTGGAGTTTAATGTATTATATTTCTCATATTTAAATTAGACATTACCTTGAAGGTCAGCCAAATATTTAGGGTAGTATGCCTATTAAACAATTGAACGAGAATTATCCATTTATAATGTTTTAGATGCTTTGACACACAAGTATCTGCAAGTACACCATCGGGATCACTCTGTCAGGTTTCACAGATCTTGAAGTGTAGGGGACAAAGATTTGATATCAATCTCCTATTTGTTGGCCAAATCTCTCCTTGAATTTGATCATTAGCCTTGGTACCCCTTTAGGATTTAAGTGGATTCCAGATTTAGGAACCAAAAAATTGGCAACTCTACTGGGGACAACTCTAGAATTATCCATTTGGAAAATACTCTATATGTTTGTTGATCTGAAGATTTGTTTCAAATATTGAAAGATTTCATACCTGAAAAAAAAAAATTGTTGCTGCATACTTGAAATTTTGATGATCTATGGTGTTGTGCTGATGAAAAGAACTCAAAAATAAATCTCATTATTGAAGATGTTTCAATTGTTGAATATTTTGTCCTCTTAAAGGATGTGGCGACTTTGCTAAAGAACTTGGTGAAGATGTAGAGAAAGTCTTAGATCTACAAAGATTTACAGTTAGGAAGAAGAATTTACAACAACTACAACATATCCAAGTATTCTTATGTTTTGGTTTTCATGAAGAATAAAGTTGTATATGAAGACCATGTTTGAAAGTCCTAGAAAACTTTGGTTCCCTTATTTAGTGAAATTGAGCACTACAAGAAAGGGATAAAGGGATTTTGAGAATTAACTAGTTGTAGAGGAAATAAATTCTTGTTTGCAAACATGTATGGATATTCTAGTTCTCCCTCTACAACATGTAATGTCATGCCTAAAACACAACCATGTCCTCAAAGAAAGGTGTTCACTAGTGAAAGATAACACTCTGGATTTTAGTAAAATCCAAGGTTATCCAGACTCTATCCCAAGAAGAATTAATGAATATTTTCCTAAGTTTAGAGGAGATCTTGAAGAGTTAGCATCATAATATTTACAAAATTCATTTATTTGATGGAGGATTGTAAAATAATAGAAGAGGATGCTATCATGAATTTTTTTATAGAAGAAATTTAGAAAATTCTATTGAATATTGGTTTTTTGGTTTGCCATTGCATTCCATATGTTCGTGGAAAGAGCTTAAGATACTGTTCATGGATCAATTTGGTGAAGTGAATAATGAATGTTCATCTAACAAGAGATTTCTGCACACTCAAGAAGATTTTGAAGAAGAATACGAGCATGTAGTTGAACAAGAGTTACCTATTGATGTGTTGTATGATATAAGGAGATTTGAGGGTGAATCCTTCTATTATTTTCATAGTAGATTCATGGAAATGTTGTTTTTTATACCAATGATAAATAGACCTAATGAATCAATGTGTGTTGATATTTTTTGTGAAGGACTTGAGCCAGGTTTGAGTACCATGCTAGCTCACTTTAGGTCCCCTAACTTTGAATGCTTATATCAATGAATTTTAATAATTGAAGAAATGATAGAGAAATATGGAAGTCGTTTATAGACTAGACTTTGTGATGGTACCTTTTCTAGACTTAATCAAATAGATCTAGCTGGTATAGTAGAAGACAATGATAATGCATCTTGTAATGTTGAGGATTTTGTTTCTAATCATCCTATAGAAATAATATATGTAGATGAAGATTGCAACCATAGTAGTGAAGATGTAAGACATGACGAGGTAAGTGAAGCATGTGAAGTCACTCCTATTTTCTTTGAAAATATGGAAATGGGGACTCAATTTTTTGTATCAGAAGAAGGCTACAATGATGGAGATGATACTAAAAGTATTTTCTCATCTATGGACTATGGAACTATAGTAGAAGTCTATTCAAATTTTGAAGTTTCAAGTCTTCATAGTAATTCCATTAGTGTTGTAGATGTAAATATGCAACCAACTAAAAATTATTCTTATCTTGGCCATCATGATGATTACAATTCTTCTTGCAACCTCAGTAACTATGAATCTTTTCAAAATGAGGAAGCATAATTAATTTCTTTGAGTGGAAAGTGTTTCAACAAAGAAAATGATGATAACATTTTTGAAGCCTCACAATTCCATGATGATGGATTTGAATTGAATTGAATTTTCAAAGAAGAGATATGTGATTACCAATGTTATGGTACAATTGGTCATGCCAATTCTACATGTATTGAGTGTAGCATTGATGCAAGTTTTCATGGTGGAGAGATAAATGAATTTGTTGATTTATGGAATAATTTTGAGAGTGGTGGTATATCAGATACAAATGAAAAAATCTGCAATGATTTTTATTTAGAGAAATCATCCAGAAGAAGTTACAATGAAGAAATAAATGATAATTTGTAGTTTGATAGTCAAGGATATGAACCTGCTAATTATTGTAGTGTAGTATGAACAAAGAAAAGGGTATGCATGCAAGATATTTATTGAATGAATCAACTCAAGTAGTTGATTGTGTAGATAATTTATGTGTTGGTGATGTAAGTGGTGAACATGGAAATCCTTTCTTGTTTGACGCTTCACATTCTTCCATTCATTTTTGTGATTTTGAAGTTATTACTAAATGTCTGCATGATGATAGCATAGATGTAGTTGTACATGAAAGTGAAAATGTAGAGACAAATATTGGTACAAATAATGAAGATCTCTATGATGAGTTTTCACTTGAAGAATGTGATTGTATCAATCACATGGATGCATATGAGGAATTTTTTTTGGACTTGTAACTCATAGTTTTCCTCATGAGCAGTATTCTTCAGGTATTCATGTTGATGCAATAGGAGGTAATGTTGAGTGGGATACTCCTTGCAATAGTGAATGTGTTTTGAAAACTCATTGTGAGGGATTTATTACAAACAAATATTTTGAGTCATATGAACCCGCACTTGAAGATTTTTTGTGTGATAAGATGATGAGTGTTGATAATCTTGCTTATGAACCTGAAGTGGAAAACATTATTTGGGATGCTGATGCCATTTTTGAATGCTATGATTTGATTGTGGATAATAGACTTGTGGATGTTGATAGGTCATGTTTGTAGAACCTTGAGACATGTGATAATGTGATTAGGTTGTGTTTTTGGGATGATGATAAACTCGTCCATGATGAAATTCAATTGAAGGAGTTACAAATGTGTAAGCATTATTTTCTTAATACATAGGAAAATTGCACACTATTTTTGAGGCATGATATATTTTCTGAGCCTAATCATTATGAGGGGGTTAGTAAATGTGAGAAGACTATTTCTTCATATAGTCTTGATCATTATCCTCAGAATTTTTCACTT
Organism: Sequoiadendron giganteum; assembly: GCA_007115665.2. Taxonomy (NCBI): domain Eukaryota; kingdom Viridiplantae; phylum Streptophyta; class Pinopsida; order Cupressales; family Cupressaceae; genus Sequoiadendron; species Sequoiadendron giganteum. The sequence continues at coordinate 599,453,705 of CM021106.1, read as the reverse complement.
ACCACAAAATCAGAAAATGAAATGAGGGGTAGTGATATGGCCTATATGATTTGGTTGCCATGTGACAATAAAGCTAAACACGGAGCAAGTTATCACTTGTTCAAAGGTATCTTGACATTTATTTTTGTAGGAAAGAAGTTACTCATGTTGCTATGGTGTGATAAAGTCAAGTATGGATTGAGGGAAATAAGTTCCTTCAATAGGTTGGTGTTTGACAGAGGTAAACACTAGTTGTCTTTTTTTATTCGGTGGCTTGGGGCCACCGAATGAGGTTTGAAAAAATAAAATTGATGACAATTGCTAGTCGCCCAATGGTTCTAGCACTCGATTTTATCTTCCAAGAGATATCTGAGATCTCGCCATGCCCACAAGGGGCATGTGTCCCTAAACATGAGCCACTAATGGAGCTCTCAAAATCGTGAAGCATTTTAATGGATAATATGCTTTGGGATAGGTTCAACCAAAATAAGGACCATATTGTGCTTGATCCTAGTGATGGAAAAGAGTACATGGACATCAAGTGGATATCTAAGAACAAAGCATGAATGGAAGGCTTATAACTATCAGGGGAAGTAGACATAATAAAGGAAAAATATTTAAAACCATACACTCTTCCCCATTTGCTAAAAATATAGAAAGGTAGTGATGGAATCATATAGATTGCAAGAAAATATTTGTTTGAGAAAGAGTGAAACCATAGATGCCTCATAAATGATAAGAAAAGTCACAATCAAAGATGGGATTGCATAAAAGTTGCATACCCTAGACCTAAAGAAGGGAAATTAAGGTATGCTATATGAGAAGGCATTAGAGATAGGGATCTCAAGGAACCTGTTAATTATGTATCAGACAAACAAATTGAATTTGGATAGAAAGAATTGTCTCAAGAGACTCAAGATCAGGAAAAATTCATGATAACTCAGAAGGAACATTTTATAATTAGTTGGTTAAAGTGATAGAAGCATTAGATGTTATTGTGGAGGCCCTGGATGCTAGAGATCCTCTTGCATCTGGATACATAGACATTGGAACACGGGTGACTCACTCTTACATTCTCCCTCTTTAATTTCTTGTGCTTTAATGCATGCTATGAAATCTAACTACCTTATGTATTTGAATTCAATACTAGAAACTTTGGAGAGTGGAGTGCCTAGTGTTTATCCATCAAACGTGTTCACTACCATGTCAATGGTAGATAGGTTGGAGAGCTTAGGGATAGAAATACATTTCAAATGTGAGATAATGCAAGCTCTAGATGAGGTCTATGATGATGAACCTGGCTTTGCCAGAAGTCACATGAAACGTAGGGAATTGTTGACCATTAACAAAGAAGAATTTACAACCAAAGAGAAAACTACCAATCAAGATATTCTTGAACTATGATGTTATGGGGCACTCATTGGATAGAGATTGTCGAAATGTTAGAGAAATTGTGTGGCTTGGGGAGTCACCTATAAGTTGTCTCTGGAGTCCCTATTTGCACTCCATGTGTAGAACCTCTAGTTTATGGTGATTTCCAGTACAACTGCATTTTAGAAGATATATCAAGAGAAGATAGGCAAAAGAGACTCCATGAAGCATGATGAGGGTGAAGAATTAGAAAAACCAAACACTCAATATAAAGGTGATTAGGGACATTCATTTGAAGCTAGGAAGGATAAAGGAAATGAGTGATAAGTAATGCATTAAATGAGGCAACACATCTTGAGAAGGCTAGAGAAATGTCTTGTAAAGTGTTGACACCTAAACCAACAAATATTTATGCTTCAAATGGGGTAGCCATTGTGCTAGCTAAAAGGGGCCAATTTGATACTACAAAGGAAAAGTTACATAGGTTTAAGAAGCTTATGTAGGAAACACATCTATTCAGATGCCTAGTGTGTGGGTAAATTTAGCACAGGTTTACTTTGCATTGGGATAGTTTTTGCTTGCAGTGAAAATGTATCAAAATTGTTTTAGGAAATTCTATTTTGGAATTGACACCTAAATGTTATTATATTTAGCTCAAACACATTATGAAGTAGAACAATGGCAAGGATGTAAAAGAACATTATTTAGTGTAGTGCATATGGCACCCTCAAATTACATGTTACATATTGATGTTGGGGTTACAATGTAGAGGTTTTTAACTTCAACACTTCAAAAGAAAAAACGTATAGCTAATGAGGTTCGTCGAAGTCTCTAAATTAATGAATGCACTCCTTGTGTTCGACCGAATATCAGCTATGGAAATCCCTCATATGTATGGCTTTGATGAGAAGAAGATAGAGTTGCATGTTGATTATTGTAAATATTTTCTTGATGTCGCTAAGATTCATAGAGGAGCAACAAAATGTAAAGAGCGGAAAAGCCATCGAAGGCTAGGAGTGGCACACCAACTTGTCTTGGTTGTGAAGAACAAAGGATTCAGATGAAATGATGCAACAGGAGGAAGAACTTTGCCCATCGTGATTTGCATTATCTTTTCCTGTCTCATATTTGTGATGGCATGATGATACACTTTATTTTATCACCCATCGTTGGTTTGCAACCTTTTCTTCTTAGTGTATTTGTGATGCACGATGTTCCATTCTCTCTATCATGCATCATTGTTGTCTATCTCCCTCTTCACATCACATCCGAGATGCACAATGTTGGAGTTAAGGCAACAATGGGCCCGTGGAAAATGTCTAAGGTAGTTATTTGATGATTTTTTTGATGGTGAGGAAATAATAAAAGGTGAAATGCATGGCTGAAGAGGTTTTCTATAGCCTGATTAAAATAATTAAATTCTTCACAAGTGAAAACTAAAACTTTCAATTGCGGAGCAACAAAAGGTAAAATGCACGAGTGAGAAAGGGTTTTTAACTGCCCGATAAAGAGGAGTCAAAGGATTTCACGAATGGAAAATATCTCTCAATTGTAGGGTAAAAGTGGAAGCAAGCAAGAAATAGGTAAATGAGCTTTTCCACAGCTTGATGGAAAATAATGGAGGTTTTTCATGATAAAAATAAATTTCCTATTGTAGTGTGGGAAATAAAATGCAAGGAGTGGGAAAACAAAGTGTAGAAGGGGCTTTTCTTCAAGCGAGGTTTTTATTATTGATCAAAGGCTTGCTTGATGCTAGTTGTCAACAAGTATTTTCATTTGGGGATTCTTTGTTTTCTCTTAAATGTAATTTCTGCTTCATTTTTGTGGGAGTTGCTCATAGTTTGGTCTCATGGGGGAAATATATTTTTGTAACAACTCTTAAATGAATGTGTTGATTTTAGGTTTCTGATGAGTTTGAGTCTTGTAATAAGGAATTCAATTATGACATTGCCATATTTGTATGTAAATGATAATATATTATTAGTTGGTTGTCTCCATAGTGCACATTGTATGGATTATAAATATGAGTAATCAAAGATTGCTAGTATTTGTCTTCTTTTCTTTCCTTGAATGTCTGTTTAGTGTTATTACTCTCATTCAAATGATGAATTAAATTGTATTAGCATAAATAGAGGTTTATGCAACTGTGTTCTAGGATTACTGAGTATGAATAGTTGAGTTTTTGGTATCAATGACACGTAAGAAATCATATAGTAGGCATAGTTATGACAGAGCGAATGTTGTGATGAATTTTTAATTACATATTTTAACCTTGGAATATGGAACTGGTCTTTTAATGTTGTAGTCTCCTGAGATTGTTTGTGGCAACTACAAATTAAAATCAATTTTAAATTTCAATCTCAGTATGATTGTGTGTGGAGTTTAATGCATTATATTTCTCATGTTTAAATTAGACATTACCATGAAGGTTGGTGAAATCTTTAGGGTACTATGTCTATTTAGCAATTGAAAAAGAATTGTTTGTTTACAATGTTCTAGATGCTTTGGCACACAATTATCTGCAAGTACACTATCAATATCACCCTCTTGAGTTTCATAGAGCTTGAAGTGTAGGGGAGAAATATTTGATATCGATCTCCCATTCGTTGGCCAAATCTCTCCTTGAATTTGACCATTAGGTTTGGTACCCCTTCAGGATTCAAGTGGATTGCAGATTTGAGAACAATAGGGTGAGAGATAGGTAGAGACAGATAGGTTAGATAGAGAGAAGAAGAGAGGGAAGGTGGGTGGGATGAAGGAAGAGAGAGAGAGGGAAGGATGAAGGTGGATAGATTGAGAGAGAGAGAGGAGGGAGGGAGAGAGAGGTATATGGATAGGTTAGATAGAGTGAAGTATAGAGGGAAGGTGGGTTGGTGAAAGGAATAGAGAGGGGGGAGATAGAGAAAATTAGAGAGGTAAGGAGGGAAGGAGGAATGGATGGAGGGATGGAGGGAGAGAGAGAGATGAGATAGATAGAAGTATAGAGGGAAGGGGAGAGTTTGAGAGAGGTCTAGAGAAAATGAGATAAACAATGAGTGAGATAGAGTGAGAGAAAGATGATACAACTTGTTGATTACTGAAATTCGACCTCCTAATTATTGATATTTGACATGCTAATTATTGAAATTTGGCTTTCTAAAAAATTGTAAGATCTTCCAAAAACTAGAATTTGAATTATAACTTCTAGAGATCTAAAACCACTCTCAAACATCCTAAAACTATATACATGAAATATAACTTAAAGTATAATAAAGTAAATGTCGATATGTAAATATCAACTTATACTTAAATGTTTATTTCATGTATATAGTTTCTTTGAAAGATAACAAGAAGAAAGAGAGAATAAAAAGAGAAGGAAAACATTCCCATGCAAACCAAAACATGAGTGCATTATAACGTGCTTGTGTTTTGGAAATTTTTTTTCTTTAATTTCAAAAAATGCACATTTTTAAATTCAAAATATGTGCATTTTTTAAATTTAAGCCATAACGTGAGTGCATTATAACACACTCATGTTATGGCTTGGTAATGACCAAGCCTAGGCTTGGTCAATACCAACCGTCATAATGGAAGTGTATTTTACTATAACGCACTCACGTTTTTGCTATTTCGAGATGAAAAGTAAATTGGTCACTTTTTGGCGCCCCATATTTTTGCACTTACCCCATTGGTTTCAAAAAATCTAGGGGAGTCTTTGCTCATATTTTTATTTTTCAGGATGAGTCCACTTTTAAAATTGGTAAAAATCATATATTTATTAAATAATTTAGCAAAAAATTAGGTATAAACTACATGGTGTTAGCTAAGTTTTCACTAAAGTGATTTTGGAAGTACTACAAAAAGTTAACATTTTAGGGGGCACTCACTAGACATTATGTTATCTTTTTTTTTTATAAAAATAGGATCACTTTGTGTGACTCCCATATTTGAACCCCTTAATTTCCACCATTTTAAAAAAATTACTTTATAAAGAAAATTTAGAGAAAAGAAAATCTTGTTCTTGTCGCATCTTTAAATTTTGAGCATACCTATCTTCAATTTCTCATCGAAGATCAGTTTTTTGTGATTTTTAAAAAGTGGCCTCTTAAGAACCCATTTTGGTCCCTCATTTCCCTTCAAGACTCCAACTCTCACACATTTATCAACCATCTCCTCATACTAGAAGGCAACTTGTGTACTTGTCTCTATCAAAATACAAACTTTGATAAACACTCATAAACCTATATTAGAAATCATCAAACTTGATAAAATTTTGTATCATCATATTGGTACTATAAAAAATACACTCCCTCTAGTTTTTGCCCATAGATTTGACTAGATACCCACAAAATCACACCCTAAATTTCAAAATCCTAGAAGTGATCAAATAAGTACAATCCTCTCTCTACTCATCCATGTGGAAATCCCCACTTGATGTACTATGTAATATATTTTAAATTCTCTCCATTGCCTATTCAAAATATTAATTTTGATTCCGTAGGCACAATATATCACTTGTTGAATATTCTAGAGTAATCTATGATTCATGGCACCAAATTATAACAAAAAAAATAGAAAAATGTGAGAAATAAACCTATACCACTATGTAGTTATTAGATATATTTTTTTGATAGCTATAAAATGTCAAAAAATTAAAATTTTATGTGAAATTTATGGCTCGAGAAGAAAGCAACTCATTTAAGGCATTCAAGTTGAACATACATGGTAGATATCTATGGCGTAGGAGTAACACCACTAGTGGTTGTGGTGGAGGTGTTACTAGGGTGGTAACCAAGTGGTGATGATGCTCTAACACTATGTAGGCTACCAAGGGTGATATATTTTAAAAATAAGTTAATCTTTTTATAATCCAAAAATTGAGAGCCTTTTATATTTGGGTTAATTTTTTAAATTTCATAGTGCTTAGGAGGGTAATTTGGAGCCACACTCTATTGAAGGCTAAGATCAAGGACTGAGCTCCATCAAGCTAATGATCATTGTCTTGGGGCCAACAACCATTGGTGGGGACTAACACCCCCACGCAACACTATTAATACATTTTGTTAGGGTTTTTGTGGGGGGCTATGGGAATTTGCAAACCCCCACCCCCTACCATAAATTTTATAAATTAAAAGAAATATTTTCATAGTTTAATACATTTTAAAGATATTGTTAATTTTTAATTTTTAATTCTTTTTGTCCAAATGACTATAGGATCATAGATCAAACAAAGGGTTTTTTTTTCACCTCTAGGCACAATGGACCAAAATATGCTAAATATTATGTCAATTTATATCTCTTGACCTCCTATATTCAATGGTGAGGTACAATTTATTCCACGGGATCATTTGTGAAACTTTCCCAACAAAACCCTCATGGTAAACACCTAGAAATAACTCCTTTCAAAAATAATTTTTTAAACCCTAGATCTACCAAAAAAAACTATATATCTATAAACCCAAAAACCTTAAGTTTACATTGAAATGTCTAAAATTTATCCAACATTTCGATGACTTAAACTTTTGATAGCTCTACTCAGATAATAGTTAAACAAAAATAGGGATCCCTCACCTCCCTCAAGTAAAAAAATGGCTTTCATACCATTTTTTTGGAAAATTAGTAGGTTGCTCAACCCAATACCTACATTACCATATGAGATAAAACTATGGACACAATATTATATAATAACCATAATGCAAAGATAACATAAATACCACCATATCACACAAGATATAACCTAGGAAAAACTTCAAGACGAAAAAAACTATCCTCTAAGAGGATCCAAAATCCTTATTATTCAGCAATGAAACATTACAATACACTTACAAAGTCTTCATGAATACTTCTAAAAAATCAAGCTCCTCCAATGTATCCTCCATGTATACTAACATAATGGATAACCATGCAAACACCCATTGCATGGCATGCTTCACATATGTATTTATCAAGAGAGTTCAATACAATGAAAACCAACCTAACTAGCCAACCAACCAATCCCAAGTACTGTACATGTGATATATTTTATAGATCCAAGATCACAAAATGCAACCAAGTGGTAAAGGAAAAAGCATGTTAATAAAAACCATGAGTGTACAAAACCATTGACTCCAAATTTACTTTTTGGTACTAACTTTTCTTAATATCAAATATTTTTCTAATGTACAACCCAACAACTAACCAATACTACATACAAATTTACAAGTGGATGCAAACACATATTTAATGTGGCTAAACACATCTCTAAAGATGCACCATAAATAAAAATTTATTTTACATAAATAATTATTTTCTTAAGCAAGATGTGCACCACCCTTTTACCAGAGAGAAAGTTGTAATTATTTAACATGCTTATGGTCTAGCTCTCTACATTAATGAGAATATTAGGATTTCTAGACTAGTTATTTTAAACCAGATATGTAGAATTTTAATCCTTTTTCCTTGATCACTTAGTCCATAGGAGGGATTAAAAATTAGTTTGATACTTTTGGCTAAGATCTACTGTGTGCTAATTTATTTCCTTGGTGTGACATGTTCTATTTCCCCATGAAAGATGTGCCATAGTTGAATTATTTATGATAAAATAATGTGATTGTACAATAGGGGCTAATTCAAATGTATTTAGAATGAGTTTGATTTTATATTTATTAGTTAGTGTAATGATAATATGGATGAGGTCATGGGAGTTTGTAATGGATTTTTTGTACCATAGTTTAATTTTTAGGTTGATTTTTGTAACAATGAATTTGGTTACATAGATGATTCAAGCGCTTATAAGTATATCAACTTATGCGACTGAAAATCTTAAGTATCCATTTTTAAAATAATAATAGTGACACTAATAAATATGAGACATTTTTTATTTATCATAGAAGATGATAATGTTGCTCTTAATTATGAAAGTTTTAATTGGTAATTGAGTATAAATTTGGGAGGAAACGAGTTTACCTACTTAAGTATCTAAAAGAGTTTCATATTCTAATTCATTTAGATTAAATTCTTGAATATGAGAGCTTCCAATAGGAAAAACCTAGAATTTTTTTTTGTTGAAGACAATTGCACAAATAAGTGTGTTATTCTAAAGATTTTTAATAAGGCATTCAAGTTTTTCCTTGATATGCCTAATGAAGCTAGAATTCAAAATGATAAACGAGAACATTTTGATTTGTTTAAATTTTTTGATGTTCTAGGATGAGCTTAATAGCTCTGTAATTATAAACCATAGGATTTGGGCTTGAATTATGAATCCAATATTGACTATATTAATATTATTATTTGTACTTGTTTTGGAATGAATTATTTGGTATAGAGGAATAGTACTTGATTTTATTTTTCCTCTCTTTTCTTCTATAACAATTTTATGTTCATATAAATGATTGAAATTATTGTCCATATGGGAAAAAATATATTATCATAACAAGAATAATGAAATCTATTGAAAATGGTGTGATGATAGTCAACTACATTTTTTTAGGTTTCCCCATGGCTTAGGGTCATAAATTTTCTCTTTAATTATTTGTGATACACATAACCTTGAAAAAATTAGGTTTCCTTAGTTTATGCTTCCATGTCATTGGTTTCATGTGATATCTTTGATCTTCTACATATTTTTGCCTTGGATTCCCTCTATTCTAGTCTATCTTGGTTTTATACATCTATTTTTTGGGTTTTCATGTGGCTCCCTATTATTTTTTCTATTTAATTTTGATCTAGTTTGTTTCACCTGGAGATGCTTCTAGCTTCTCACTACACCCATAGGGATACATGTCCTCAATTAGAGCCTATGTTCACACTATTCATGTTGTACCCCCTTTTTGGTTGCTTATGGTATGTTGATGTCCTAACTATGATAATTATTCCAAGAAATACACAAATTATGGTCTTTTTTTGGATTTAATGATTGCAATCTATGTCCTAATTATTTTCTCCCTAAAATATCATATGATAGAAAACCAAGTTTTTATCATTTGTGTTGGAGGGATCAATAGGGAAGAAGTGACAAATTGGTTAGTCCTTTTAATAATTGACCCCCTAAAAGGTGCATTAGTTTCAAATTAAATTACCTCATACTCTCAACTAATTTGGCCCATCTTGTTCAAAACCTTTATGATGTAAAAAACCCAAAAAAATCCATAAGAACCTAGCATAGATTGCCTAAATATCAAATCTACTATATATGTTAAATATATGATTTGTTATTTTATTTTAATTTTTTTTATGTGTAAAGATAAAAGTTTTTCATATTTATTTATATCTTCTACTGTTTATTCTTAGGTTTTGATTTTAATAAATACACACATTGATTAAATTTGATTATTTTGGAAGTAAATTGTCTTTAATCTTGTAACCAATTTTACGTTTAACCTTTTTAGATTTTAATACTCATATCCCACTTTAGTCCTTACATTTGATCATTGTGATTTGTTTTGCACATGTGGTATTGTCTTTTTAATGCTGTTGTGTGCAATAGCTTCCACAATGGTCTAAAGTCGTTTTCTTCAATTTTGATTTCTAATTTTCCACTTCACTTCACATGTTCATCTAGTAGTTAAAAATAGTGGTTTATTGATTTGTAAAAAGGAAGAAGTTAAGAGAAGATAAATAAGAAAAGTTTGGGAGGGTAAAATAGATAGGAAGTAGTAGCATACAATATTGTACACAAGTAGTCATTATTACTTGCAAGATCTCTATTAGTGTACCTAGCTTGACAATTAATATTCATTTTTCAAATATTTGTGGTACATGACTCTTGACAAGGACCTTTACCATTCAAAATCTTTCAATTAAGTCCCAAAAAGTGAATATGACACCATCTTTTATTTCAATTTTGATTAGAAATACAAGTTACAAGATCATATAAGATGCTTTTTTAATTTTATTAAACACCAAAACAAAAAGAAGATAAGACCACTATCATATGAATGCAACAACAATTAACAAAATAAGAATGCTCATAGATCACTTTAATTTACAACAAACTTAAAAAAATTATAAACAAAAATAAATATTAAAATTATGACTCCTCTTCTCAATTCAAACAAATGTCAAAATCTTCATCAAACATTAAACAAACTACATATTCTAATCCTCACTATAATTTACTTTCTAAATAACTCTTATATTTTTCCTTAAATGTATAAATATTGAGATAATTTTTATATTACTATTAAATTAGACTATAGAATATTATAAAAATAGAATAAATATTTGGAAAACAAACTTATTTTTTACCTTTCCATAATGAAATAATAATGAAATGCCAAATTCTCTTGTAAATTTTAAATCCTGCATAACTATTAGATTCTTTCTCCTAAATGTAAATAGTCCATCGGCTGTAATCTTTTATCAAAATAAAGTATTGGAAGCTATTTACTTTCCATTGTTAGTACTGGAAGAGCCACGGAGCTAGATAACTAATGGATTGCACTTCTAACCATTCAAATGCCATTTAATGTCTCCAAACAGGACTTGCCATTCAAATCTTAACACTGTTACACATATAGCCTAGGTCTTCTTAAGTTGCAGAGATAATTACTAAGTTGTGATGAAGCAATCTCCCCGGAAAACTCACTGCACCAAAAGAAACAGCAACCAAAGTAAGAAAAGTTACAACCCATCGTGCCTGCCTTGCATGCGACGCCATACACATTAAAGCCATTAAAGCCCTTCAGAGCATCTGACATTTCACAACTTTTACATAGGTTTCAAGACATTCTTATTTCGTTAAGACAAACATAATATCTTATAAATAATTATATATTAGGCACTCGTCGTCTAGTATCCACCGTTGCCACCATGACCAGCTCCACCATCCGCACCTCCACCACTACCAGAAGCATAGCCTGCACCCGAAGCACCTCCGCCACCAGCGCCATATCCGACCCCTCCACCAGACCCATACCCAACTCCAGATCCAACACCAGCACCTCCTGCACCATACCCAGAACCTCCACCTGAACCATATCCCGCACCAGTTCCACCTGCACCATCTCCAGCACCATATCCTGACCCGCCACCAGAACCACCACCACCACCAGTTCCATAACCACCAGCTCCACCGCCACCTGCGCCATAACTACCACCACTTCCAGAACCAGCACCATAGCCGGCTCCAGCTCCACCGACTCCCACTCCATGCCCTTCACCAGCACCGCTACCTGCACCATGACCAGAGCCGGCTCCTCCAACTCCTACTCCATGCCCTTCTCCAGAACCGCCACCCGCACCATAACCAGAACCAGCTCCACCACCTCCCACTCCATGCCCTTCTCCAGCACCCCCACCTGCACCATAACCAGAGCCAGCTCCACCAACTCCATCTCCGCGCCCTTCTCCAGCACCGCCACCTGCACCATAACCGGAACCGGCTCCACCAACTCCCACTCCATGTCCTTCTCCAGCACCACCACCTGCACCATAACCAGAGCCGGCTCCGCCAGCTCCCACTCCATGGCCTTCTCCGGCACCACCACCTGCACCATATCCGGAGCCCGCTCCTCCAGCACCATAACCTGACCCACCACCGGCTCCAGAGCCTATGCCGGTTCCGATGCCTTCCCCTACTCCACCTCCATAACCGCCACCCGATCCGCCACCTGCTCCTCCACCGTAACCGCCACTTGCACCTCCACCATACGTCAAAACTGATCTGCGTGCAGTGCAGACAGTAATGCTGATTACCAATATTGTTGCCACAACAATAAAACTACGCGCCATGTTTAGAGCTACCATAACTTGATGAGTGAAAAATGAGTAAATGGGTTACCTATTTATAATGTGAAACGAAGCACTATCCAGCTTGGTGCACTGTCTGCCAACAATCTGCTGTCCTTCCTGTAACCCATTCTGTTGAGATGATGTGGGGACAAGAGAACGCGTTTATTGCACACAGCACTAGCGGTATACCTAATCCTTGTAGTTTCTGTATGTTCTCATTACATTGGTTTGTAGATTAAAAATTTTCTGAATGCATTGCCGGTGCCATTAAACCCCAAACTAAAACAGAGTTTTCTCCATATTTATCCAAAATGACTTAATTCTAAGAAGCTTTTGGTTTCGAACGTCAGCTATGACTAAGTGATCTTTTTCTTTTCAATTTGTTTGTTTGGTTTCTTTTCTTTATAGTAATGTTAAGATAGATTCATTCTGACACTCCACTATGGCTATCTCAAGCATATTCGAATTCGCACCATGACATGCGATATAATGCTACGAGTGGTGGGAAACATATGATATGCAGACATGAGATAATTTTCAACGTTTCGTCATTACCATCACTGTAAAGAGAGCCAAATATTTTAATCAATTTAATTATTTCCTGTATGATTGGTATTTCCTCTATTTACTTTCTATCTAATGTGTTTCACAATAGATAGATTTTTTTCCAATGGTCATAAATAATGTTTATGTTATAGATCTTAGCCTTAAGATTAATCTCATCCAGTTGCAAGGTGGTACAAAGCTCGGTGCCTCATGAAATATGTAGTCAACCAAACATGTGAAAGGATATCCAAATATGAATAAAATAATGATGGATTAATGAATGTTGATGTAGTTCACACCATAATATTCCTTGCATCCAATAAACCTTAAAATGTGTTCCTTTCTTGTTATAAGCTTCAATAAGTCATCACAAGCCACGACGAGTGAAACTAAACACCAGTATACATACTATGCCTTATAGAAGGTAAAATACCAAATTAGGCCTTCGTGCTGATTGAAATCTTCTAAGAATTTAATGTGACATTGAAGGATCAATGCTAAACATTTTTTGCAAGGTAAAAGTATGAAAGTGTGGCGATATGTGGTAGGATCTATAATTATTAATTTATTATTGAAATTTAAATTGAACATTGCAAAATAAAAAGAAAAGGATAGAGAAAAACATTTTTTTGGGTGATGTAAAATTGCTCTTACATTCCAAGGTGCTTCAATGTTAGACACACAATGTTGTTTTAAAAGCGAGTCCCCCACTTTCTAGTTGATAGATGAAAGCCAAGATGATCTATCTTGATGAATATCTTTTAGGTATTTGTCTTCATTTTACCAAATATTCTTCATATTGTCTATTCCTTAAGCTTATCACAATCATAATATCCAAAAATTCCCCAATCTCCTCTTTGAGATATTGTCATATCTATTTTTCCCATTGTCATTATAAGTTACTAGATCTCTAAATTCTCCCTCGTGACATTGATACAAATATATGACATTAAATAATGGTGGCATGGCCAATATTTTTGGTAATTCTATTTCATATATTTTTTGAATCAAAATTCATGATAAATTTACAATGACAAAAATTATTCATCTTCAACTTATTTTATGTCATAAAAGGATATATTTCCTTCTTGATTATATCATCAATTTATCTCCAAGAACAAACTCCATATGTCTTATCTTCTCATTTTCTTTCTTCTTATATGTCAAGTGTCATCATTTTCAAGTGATTATTTACTTTTTCATACACTTTCTTCATGTTCTCTATAAGTTTATTTGCTTCTACATTCCTAGTTTCCTCACTAATTATATCTTTAAACTCAAATACATTCTTTAGAATATTGCCATATATATGTAACTATCAATGGTGTTTTTCATGTAATCCTATTTACTAAATTATTTTACAAAAAATATTCCTGTAGTAGAGCTATATTCCTAGTTATCATCTTTTCTTCAAATAAAAATATCAACAAATTCCCCAAAATCCTATTCACAACTTCTATTTGGCCACAAGTTTGTAGTTGACATGCTATTTTTAATTTTTTTTAATTTTTATAATGTCTTCTAATTATTTTTATGTTTATCTTAAAATATACTCTTTTACATGCCATACAACCTCACAAATTTCTTGAAAATGAAGTTAGCTATATGTACTGCAAATCATTATTTTTATTACATGGAATAAAATGTTTCATCTTAGAAATATGTTAACTACCACACATATTAAATCATCTCCTCTCTATGTTATTGAATTTTATAATATAAAATACATATGGGTAAGTGCAAGAAGTTGAGTCCACGAAACGTGTAAGTTTTTGCCTTAGCCAAAAAAATGAAATCGACATTGCAAAAATAGGATCCCATTTAGGTTCGAGATCCTGAGCCTAAACTCAAAAAATGGGATCTCGTTTAAAATGGGATCCTGCTTTTCAAAAAATGGAATCTAGTTTTGAAAATTTCTATTTTTGGAAATTTCGTTTTTGGAAACTGTCCATTTTTGAAAAAAAATCATTTTGGATTTTTTCAAAATCAAAAATACAATTTTCAAAATGGGATCCGTTTAGTAAAAGCATAAATTTTTTTTTATAAAACCGGATCCCGTTTTTTAAAATATAAATTTTTGGTCGGGTTTGTGCTTTGTTTTTTGGTTCAGGAAAAGGTTTGGGGATCCAAACCTAGGCCTTGGACTTGGTTTAACCCGCGAGTTGAAGGCCCTACCAATGTCACAAGAAAATAGTGACTTTGGGCATACTTCTAAAGATATTTTTTGTATAATTTTTTGACGAAATTAAAACCCATTATAGATGAGACAGTGTAGATTCCAAATATTTAATATTTTTTACAATTATATTAGATTTTTTATTTTTCATTTAATTTCTAATGAAATAGGTCCATAAACTTGAATTATCAAGGTTTTTTCATATTTTTATAACTCTTGATTAACAATTTTTTTTACGAACGAATTGTACAAAAGAGTACTTTAGACAATTATTTTTAATTTTTTAAAAAATCAAAAAAGGATAAGTTTAGGTCATCTTATGTGTAACGTACATGACGATTTTTCCAAACACCAAATATGGCCAATAAAAAATTAACAAAAAACAAATATTCAATAAAAAATTACAAAAAAATATGGAAAGCGTGTTTCAGTGAGTTACAAATCATTTCCCAAAAGGATTTAGAAAAATATGTTTATTTAGGTCAAAAATATGGATGACGTACACGTGTATGGTATGGTTAAAAAAATGACTTTTGAACAGTGGTTTTTAGAAATGCCCATTGAAAATCAATTTGTATCATCTGGGTATTGAAATAAATTACATATTTGGAAACTAGACTCTGACTACTACATTTTAGGATCAGTGAATTTTTCCAAGATTCCATCTCTAAGTTCTTCAAGTTTTAAGGTCAAATATGTCGAACCCTAAAAATAAGGGAAAACACTTCCACTAAATGGCCAAAAAGTGGACTCAACTTCTTGCCAGCACCCATATGTATATCCTCCCAAAGTATTTTTGAAATTAGTAATGGCTAGTACATATCAATGTTTTGATTACTCTGCTACAACTTAACAAATCCTACAACATTTAATGAATTCTTATCACATCCTTGTATATTTTTGGTCAACATTAGTTCTTATTTACTAATGATACTATCTTATCTACTCCCTAATATCATATTAAAATTTCATTATGTTTCTTCTTGATCAAATTATTCATCATTTAGATTCTTAGAATGTAAAAATAAATACTATTAAATTAACTAATCCAATCACTTATTTGTATCCATACTTACCTGTTCATTACATGTCTTCCATGGTTCTTATAAGATTGGATCCATCTTTATATGAATGATTCAAGTATTCAAATCCAACTAAATCTACTCTTATCTTTTTTAGTAAGTTATATCTCCTACTCTTGATGGATTAACATCATCATTTAATTTTCCACCCCTATGATTCAATAAAATATATAACTCTACATAAATTTATCTCATCTCATGTATTTGTGGTTCAACTTACCTTGGTCATTCAAGTACTACAATTCTTGATGATTAATTCACAACACAAAGTCATTTGGTAACAAGTAATTTTTCCACTTCTTCAGTTCTTGTCCAATATACCATAAAATTCTTAGTCATAGACTAAATATCTCACTATAATATTTAATATCTCACTAAAATATGCTCCTGATATTCTTTCTTGGCTTAATACTACCTTGTTTTCACTTTCACTTGCATCACAATAACTTTAAAAACCTTGTCAAAATTTGACAATGACAACATTCTTGTTCTATAAATTCTTTTTTAGAACCTCAATTTTTTTTCTCTTGATATCTACTTTAAATATTTCTTATCTCCCTTCACTAACTCAATTAGTGGTGTGAAGTTACCACTTTTTGATTAAATTCCTAGAGTAACATTCCAAACCATTAAAATAACTTATCTATCCAAAATTCACTAGTTGAGGCCACTCTATAATTTCTCTAGTTCTACCAAATCTATCTTAATCCTTTAGCTAAAATTATAAATGCTAAGTTGTAGACATATTAAATTGACTTAACACCTATCGCACACCCTGAACAACATCGAACAACATAAAACAACATTGAACATCATCCCACAACATCTCGTAATGTCTCAGAATGACTCGAAACATCTCAGAATTGTCTTGAAATGAGTCGAAATCATCTCGAAACATCCCATAATGTCTCAGAATGACTCATAAATTCTCAGAATTGTCTTGGAATGACTCAAAATCATCTCAAAATATCTCGTAATATATTGGAATATCTCAAAACATCTTGGAATCATCCCAAAATATCTCAAAATCATCCCATAATGACTTAGAACATACCAAAATCATCTCCAAACATCTCAGAATCATCTCGTAATGTCTCAAAACATCTCAAAATTATCCTGTAACATCTCATAACCATTTCAAAATGACTCGAAACATCTCAGAATCATCCCACAATGTCCCAAAACATCACACAATATCACACCACATTGAAATGACATCCAAAACCCTAATTCCTCTATTAATTGAATAATACAACATTATTTAATTAATTCAATTTTTCATCATTTTTGACAAATTAAATAAATTTCATTTATTTAGTAAAGTCCTAAAAAATCTTAATTCTACTATTAATTAAATAAAACAACATTATTTGATTAATTTATGTTTCATCATTTTGACTTATTAAATAAATCACATTTATTTAATGAAGTCCTAATATCGCTTTATTTCATCCCGGTTGATTAAAAATAACACCAATTATTTAATTATGTCGTTAAATCACCTTATTCCCCTAAGTTGATTAAATTATTAAATCATAATAATTTAATTACGACACTTTCCCTCTAAAATTTGAATAATTAAATCAAACTATTCAAATCAATTATCAAACATCAAATCAAACTAATGTAACTTTGTTTGCAAAATTCAAACTTGATTTGCACGTTCAACTCCAAAAATGAATGAATGAATTAAATGAATTAATTCATATTCCTCACCCACTTTCTGATTGAGCAAATTATGATTGCTGACTGAGTAATATAATTTGCTAACTAATCAATCTCAATTGCTAACTGAGCAATCTAAGTTGTTAACTAATCAATCAAATTCCTAACTAAGCCATCTAAATCCTGACTGATCAATCTAAAATCCCGATTGATCAATCTAATTCCTGACTAGCCAATCTATTTCTCAATCACCCAAATTGTGCAATCAAATTTGCACAATCTTCTCATGTTTAAATCCTATCAACACACTCCAACCATTGATTTGGATATTCTTCAACCCGATCCTGATCGTCCAATTCAAATCTCATTTTTTATATAATAAAACCCTTTCCTCACAAATAAGGATTAGAGAATCAACATCATTTTCACAACAAAGTATTGTTGACATTCGCAACCACCATTGTTAGTGCTTCATACCTCATTTCTTCGATCAACCAACATCAAGCAATCATGTCTCAAGCTTTTGCACACAAAATGTGGAGGCTTCGCGGTGATAAAAACAACCCAACATCAAGTGAATACACTCCACTACGGGATGGTAACATTGTGCTTTTGTACATCCAATTCAATAATTGTAGATTTCTTAATGTATGTTCAAATAGCTTAGTTTGATTTCATATGTGTAGGATTAGATCTTAGATTAATATGTTTGATCTTAGCTTAGATTCTTCTTTCAAACATGTTTTATCTTGTTTGCATCTAACGTTTTCCCCCCATACATAAGAATGCCAACTCTATTTTCAATAAACTACACTTCAAATTTATTAACTTTTATTTTCCTAATTATGAAATATTAGTTTGATATGTTCTATGTGTTCCTACTTAGTCTTACTAAGAATTAAAATATTTTATTTAAACAATCACAAATTTATCTTTTTTTTTTTTTTAATTCTTCATCCATCAACCTCATAAATGTGCTTGATACATTATTCAACCCAAAAGGCCTAACTAAACACTCATACAGTCCTCTTTTTATCTAAAATTATGTCTTCCATATATCTCCTCATCTAGTTATAATGTGATGATAACCACTCTTCAAATTAATATTTTGAAAATGCTTTTCCCCATTCAAACAATCCATTATACATCATCCATCCTTGATAATGGGAATCTATATTTTATTTTAATATTATTGAATGATTTAAAATCTATTCACATCCTCCACTCACCATATTTATTGGCTTCTAGTATCATAGGTACCACAGATATTCTTTATGGTACCAATGGAATCATTAACTAAGTCAACATCTACCCACAATTGCAAACCAACACCATGCATTGACAAACATAAACTATTACCTCACTTTTTAGATCATTATCATCACCCTCATGTGATTTAGTGCACATGGTATATATATAGATGCATTAAGTGCAATTGGTGTGGTTAATAACTATACCATTAACTTATTCTAGAGTATGACCATGCACACTAGTTTTTTTGGATAAATGCATTGATGCATCAAATAATATGCACTTTCCTTAGCATTGATAGAAATATTTTTTCATCCCACGAAGAATTTCTAAATTCCCATATGTTTCTAATTATTTTACATGTTTTCTAAGATATTTCTAATTCTTATTTGCTCTAGTATGTGTTCCCATTGTTGAAAAACTATCACCAAGATCACAACTATTTGTAATAAAGTCCATAATTCTTTACCATAAGTGTTACTTATGTCATTTAAAAATTGTATGATTAAATCAAATGTTGTTTAATTTTTTATATGAAAAATAGAAAATTCATATGAAGAAAAATAATTAAGTTGAGTATACCTACATAGAATGGTATGTCCTTCATATGAGGTAACTATGAAAGATCACAAAAAAGGATAATTTAACTTCCATAAAAATGTTTTTTTTTCATGTGATAAAAACACCTATTTCAAGAAAATTTTAATATTAACAAACATCTTGTGACCTATAAAAATCATTTCGTTAGTGGGAATAAATTAAAAATTCTTTCTCTTCATGTGGCATTGCTAACGATTGCCCACTTTAAGGTTTCATATTTTTTTCATCTTCAAGGATGTGTGTATTGTAAGTGCATGATGTTAAAAATGCTTATCATTATTTCTACAAGGATTTGAAATGAAACTTTTCTATTGATTGGCTTATAATGCATTTAATTATTAATATAATTAATAACATATATTTCTATTTTCTAATAATTCCCTTGATGGTTTTATTAAGAATTTTACTAATACATTTCACTAATACCTTTCAATTAAAAATATTTTATAATTGTATTTGATTTTTTTCATTACTTTCACATAAATTATTTGAAATAGAGTGAGGATTGTAGAATAAAATGCACCATTATATGAATGATAGAAATAATTTGATAATTAAATTATATATTTATATTGAACAATATAATTTATCATATAATTTTAACTTATATTATATTTAATGAATATGAAAATCTATATTTATATTTTATTATTGTTAAATTCTATATTATAATAGAAAATATGTACTTCATCTACTATCACTTTTTATAAAGACATAAATTTACTTTTCTTTATCCATGTTTGCTCTTTTTTATTATATATTCCTATTGTCCTATTTTATGAAACTAATCTCTATATTTTATATTTTATTCATGTTGGCCTTTTTAATGTTATTTTTACTAAAATAGCTGTTAAAATGTAAATTAATTATATGAAAGTATAATTTTTTGAGCTATGTTATATTCTATTTATATTTAACTCTATATTATAATAAAAGTATTACACAATTTAAAATTAAATTATATTTTATTCATATTGACATTTAGCACCTAGATAATTGTAACTATAATTGAAGCAACTTGGGGTAGATTGTAATGGCATGAGCATCTTAAAAAAAATATTAACTTAAATTTGAGTCATTTATACATCAAATGATTGATATTGAATAATAAACATAATATTAACAATGCCATTTAATTAAGGGCAACCCCAAGAAGGCAAGTGCAGGATGTATAATCAAATACAGAGAGGGACAAGGCATGTGGGATGCATCTAAAAACCTAGGCAATAGCATGAAAACATGGCGGAGATGGAGGCGCTCGCCTTGGGACTGGAGGTCTGTATTCAGAAAGGAATCAACTCCATGGAAATAGAAGGAGATTCCCAAATCTGCATTCAGACGATCACCTTGGGGAAAGCATCGAACTAGAAGCTAGATAACTGGATTGGAGTGATCAAGTCATTACTGGGGAAACTGAGCGATTACACTCTAGCACACATATTTAGAGAAGCCAATAAGGTTGCGGAC
Source organism: Sequoiadendron giganteum (assembly GCA_007115665.2). Taxonomy (NCBI): domain Eukaryota; kingdom Viridiplantae; phylum Streptophyta; class Pinopsida; order Cupressales; family Cupressaceae; genus Sequoiadendron; species Sequoiadendron giganteum. Next base: position 599,432,876 of record CM021106.1, on the reverse strand, counting down.
TTAATGGAAAAATTTGGAGTATACCAAGGAGTGTCAGTTAAAATAGACAACTACGTGGATTAGTGGCCGAGACTATTAGAGGTGTTGGACATCGACAAATCGGGTTAAGCAAATATTTTTGAATCTTTAGAAAGGATGGAATAGGGACATATCGGTAGGATAGAGGATGATAGAAGATATGAATAATAATTTCACAAGAAAATTGGGAGTTGTGTCCGGTGCGAAGGAGTTTGGTTAAATCCTATAGAGGAAAGAAAAAGTATGAAATATCCAAGTGTAGAGCAGTAGCGCCAAGCATAACGGAAGAAAATGGTGCACATATTCGGTATAAGTTGTGGCTACAACAAAGAGCCGATATGGGTATAGTGCCAACAGTTATTCATAGTGGGATCCCCGTCATTCCTAGGTGTGATTGAGAAAATAATCAAAGAGATTCTACAAGAAAGAAAACACTGGTGCGATGGTAGAATCTATGAAACTATCCTAGGTTTATTGATAGATGTCTTGGGATCCAAAGAAATAATGGTGGAGAAGCTGGGAGGCTTCATGACAGTATTGAATACCCAAGTAGTGGCCAATGCAATCTTAGAGCTTCCCGTGGAAGGGTTGGTGAGCTCGTTGAAATACATGTTTGGAGAAAGAGGGGTAGAAGAGGAGGAGGTAGAAGATGGGGAGGAAGGTAATAGTAGCTCTTAGAACCAGGCCAAAGCAAGGATCAATTTCCTAGGAAACGCATGGGATGTATACCAGGCAGGCATCATCAACAACGATCTGGGAGCCTTCACAAGGTTTGTGCAAAATGAAGATTGGTTCAACAAACGCAGGATGACCCATGCTATGGTACTAGGGAGATCCTTGGCCTAGTTATATATAGCTATATAACAACATAGATCTAATATGTAATAAAAAATGTATGGCCTAGGAAAATATTGCCATTTTGAAATTAATGAAAAGGGGCGCTATCCCCATTGATAGCACTTATTTATAAAAAAATTTAAAAAAATGTCATTTAAGAAAAAATGTAATTTAATAAAAAAATCATTTAACTATTTGATAATTTTTTTCATGTGTTGTATTATTTATATTATTACTATGAAAAAAAAAATTAAAAAAAAAAACTCTTTAGTAAAATCATTTAAAATAAATAATGTTTAAAATAGTACAATTTTTTAAGTAAATAGTTTTTATTAGATAAGCTGGGAAAGGGTCCTAGTCCCTTAAAAAGGAAAATAGGGTTTAAAAAAGGGTCCCAACCCTTTACAAAGCTACTGAATAAACTCAATTAGCCCCTAAGAAAAATAATCACAAGGCTTCACAAAACTAACATAAAATAATTAATAGAGGATGAAGACCATTAATAGTTTTTTGGTGACCAACAACAAACAAACTTCACAACTAGACAATCACATAAAACCTAGAAAAATATACACCCCTAATATAGGAATGATAATGTGAGACATGCTTTGGAATACATTTCTTCAATTGTTGAAAGATAGTCCAAGAAAACCTATTATCCTCACCACCATAGAAGGGAGAGGGGGAGGAGAATAGCCATGATACTAAAGGTAAACAAGCCATGGGAGAGGAGACAAACCAAATAAGTGGATAATAGAGGATAAATTGTGTGAGCTATAGGAGACTCACTTGCAACACCCTCATGAACTGACATGGATTAATAATAGCTTGTAGTAGGGCATGATAACAATGCCTAAACAACAACAAGAGGAATAAAATCCTATAAATACGTGTCAAATTTGGAATCCATCATTGTGAGAAGTTCATGATAAACATTCTTCCATAGGAGGAGGAATATGAAACCCTCAAGTGAGGACAATCCAATGCCAAGTGACCAGTAGCAAAGCACCATTGACACCGAAATGGGATTCCTTCATAATCCAAAGGTTGGATCCATGACAAATCCCCAACCTATAAAAATACATCCGAGGAGAGGTGGAGACAAGTCCAATTCTTAAGTAAATATAAAAATAAATATTAATTATATTTTTATATCTGTTACTTATCTATTTATGTGTCCATGCATCTTTAATTATATCTATATAGAAACATAAATAAACCTTTTATTAAAAATTAAAGTAAATGATTATTTTTCATTAGCATTTTGAAAAATTATGTATGGTTCTATTAATCTATTCTTTAATGATTTATGTGTCAATGCGTGTATGGGTGCTAGCAAGAAGTTGAGTCCACTTTTTGGCCATTTAGTGGAAGTGTTTTCCCTTTTTTCAAGGTTAGACAATTTGACCTTAAAATTTGAAGCACTTAGAGATGGAATATTCGAAAATGTCACTAATCCTAAAATATAGTACTCGGAGTCTAGTTTCCAAATATGTAATTTATTTCAATACCTAGATGATACAAATTGATTTTCAATAGGTGTTTTTAAAAACCACTGTGTAAAATTCATTTTTTTACCATACCATGCACGTGTACGTCATCCATATTTTGACCTAAATAATCATATTTTTATAAATCCTTTTGGGAAAATATTTGTAACTCACTGAAGCACGCTTTCCATATTTTTTTATAATTTTTTATTGAATATTTTTTTTTGTTAATTTTTTACCAGCCATATTTGGTGTTTTGAAAAATCATCTTGTACATCACGCATAAGATGACCTAAACTTATCATTTTTTTAATTTTTTTTTAAATTGAAAAGAATTGTCTGAAGTAAGCTTTCATGCAATCATTCGTAAAAAAAATATGTTAATCAAAAGTTATTAAAATACTAAAAAACCTTGATAGTTCAAGTCTATGGACCTGTTTCATTAAAAATTAAATGAAAAATAAAAAATTTAATCTAATTGTTAAAAAAAATTACATATTTGGAATCTACACTATCTCATCTATAATGGGTTTTAATTTCGTCAAAAAATGTACAAAAAATGTCTTCAGAAGTATGCCCAAAGTCACTATTTCCTTGTGACATTGCTAAGACCTTCAACGTGCACGTCAAACCAGGTCCAAGGCCTAGGTTTGGATCTCCAAACCTTTTCTCGAACCAAAAAACAAAGCACAAACCCGACCAAAAATTCATATTTTAAAAAACGAGATCTCGTTCTAAAATGGGATCTCGTTTTATAAAAAAAATAAAATTATGCTTTTATGAAATAGGATCCCATTTTGAAAATTGCCAAAATGGAAAATTTTCATTTTTTAAAAGTTTTCAAAATAGGATCCCGTTTTGAAATTTTTTCAAAAATGGACAGTTTCCAGAAACAATTTTTTTTTCAAAATGGGATCTCTTTTAAAATGAGATCTCGTTTTTTGATTTTAGGCTCGAGATCTCAAATTTAAATGAGATCTTGTTTTTGCAATGCCGATTTCATGTTTTTGGCTAAGGCAAAAACTTCCATGTTTTGTGAACTCAACTTCTTGGACTTACCCGTATGTCATATTTTAAATTTTGTTGAAAATAGGTAGATTAATTCTTATAGAGAAAATATATCACAAAAGATTATATAAATATTAAAGAACACTTATTTTTAATACTCTTTACAACAAACTACTATACATTTAATTAAAAATAATTAATAATTTAATCAATTTTCTCTTTATTATAGAAACTTATTTATCTAATTAATACACTATTTCATCCTAGCTATATGATGACAAGTTTTTTTCTAGTGTAGAACTTGATTGAAATTGATTTCTAGGTAAAACCAATGAAAAATTATACAATGGAAATACTAATTTAATGTTTTATTCTTCTCTATATTGATCCAAACTTATGGTTAATACTTAGTAAAACAATATTATAGTATTGTAATATAGAAAATGGATTCTTGTACATACTTTACTAGTATGCTATTTTTTTTTTCAAAGAGACATTCTTCATATAAATAAGTATGTTTAAGTTAATTAAATAAAATTAGAGATGTATCAATAGAAATTCTAATGGTTTAATAGTGAAATATGATGAAGGATGAGACATGGTTTAAATTTGTATGGTGGGTATTTTTAATTGGATTAATCCATTGAATGTGTGAACCCCAATCCTATACCTACACAAACATGGCAAACGAGCACATTATTAGATTGAAATGCAAGTAAGAACAAGGATTCCCCATGAAATCCATCTACAATACTCAAAATATGAAATGAAATGAATAGTAAAAGAAAAAACTAATTTAAATCCTATTCAAGTAATGTAAACACTTAATCCCATGAGGGAATTGGTGCTAATTATGTGTAAAAATTGGCCCTTTCCCAAATCCTTTGTAAGCTTGATGATATGATAGAGATTGATCCACTTTGTTGATGAAGAACAAGACAATTCTTTGAGAAAACCTGCAATAACCTAGCTATGGTGATGGAAAATTCTCAAGAAATAGATGAAATTTCTCTAATGTGAAGATAATAACTTTCCTCTCAAATTGTGGATGAAGATTGAGGAGAAGAGCCTCTTATTTATAGATTTCAAAATTGGAAGAATGAGCAATATTGAGCAATGTGGGATCATTCAACATCCAATGGCCAAGTGCCACTTGTTAGAATGTGAATGGAGGAAGCTTGAGCACTTTTTGGTGATTGTGCACAATAAATGATATTAGGTGGAAATTCAAATTTGTGAAATGACATGTAAGAGGGGAAAATAGTGAATTAAATGCCACTTGGCTCAATGCACAAGGACGTTTAAGAGGAATGAATGTTTTGTTGGATGTGCAATTCCACTTGGAGGGATTTGCAAACTTGCAAGAAGATTCCCCTCTTTATTCCATGTTGAGAGAAAATAGGTATTTTAATAAATCAAAATAAATGATCTATTGTGCAAGTTGCATTCTCTAGAGGATGTGACATGGATTAGGATTGAATTTATCAAAAGTTAATTAATTTAATGGGAGATTAGGGGATGTGATAATTTTGACTTAAATTTATGAGTTGATTTAAATCAAAATTGAGAAGAAAGATTTAATTAAATAAATTATTTTATCTATTTAACTAAAGGGGATGATCTAAAATAAATTAAATAAGGTTTAATTTATTCAATTTAATAAGAAGACTTTAGAGATTTAATTTAAATAAGATGAATTATTTAAATAAACAAAGACTTAGGGTTAATTAAATTAAATTGATTAATTTAATCAACAATCAAGAATGACTTAATCAGATAAATAATGATTTATTTAATTAAGATATGAAAAGTGATGACAAGATGAGAAGGTGATTTGGGATGAAACGATGTTAGTAGTTAGGATCAAGTGTGTCGGTCAATTTTCCATGTCTACAAAATGAATAAGGAAAATATGTAAAGCTTGGAATTTTAAGGCATTGTGATAGTGACTTACAATTTATTGAATTAATTCTTAGAAGCTATACTTCAAAATCACTACATTATGGTTATCGTTGTCAATAACCCTTGGGATTGGTTTAAGGATAGTTAGGGTTATGAATACAAGTATTTCTTTTCAAACAAGATAATCCCAACTTAAAGAATACTTACAAATTTCCAAACCTTTAATCTAATAATTCAAACTATATGTAAATTTATGTTATTAATCTTATGAAACATATACATACATATTGAATCTAACACACCTAGGTCTATGGGAATTCAACAAATGTGGTCCATGGTATATTAAGTATAATTCTCTCCAAGGGTGTGTGAGTGATGCATTTTTCATAAGATGATAATTGCAAAATAAGTAATATCCTAATGTGGTTCAAATGGTAAGTTAGAAAAATCTACAAAATCTCTAAGCTCTTGAGGGTTGGGTTCGAGTAATAAATAATCTAAATCATATAGAGGTCTAATAGAGATTATTGGTAAAATTACACATTGTTTATTTGGAAAAATACGCATTTTGTGGCTAGTTAATTAGTAATATAAACACCTATTATATGAATTGAAAGGTATTTACATATCAACAATTTAACATGTACATTTGAATAATCATGTGACATTTAAATTTATGGTTATCAAATTTTTAATTTAAATAAGTAGTTAAAAAATAGTTAAATTATAAGAATACAAATCTAAACTTCTATTTATGCTATTGTAAGTAAGATAATTTGTGTATATATTTAGGAATTGAAGAGAATTTTGATGTTAGGAATGGTGATACACTTTTAAGATGATTTAAGTTAGATATTTGGTCAATATATATATTAGGAGGCAATAAGTTCTTATGGCTTGGTGTTAGTTTACACTTGGTAAAAATAGAAAACAACCAAACCCAAAAATGTCACCTTAGTGTGTAGAATCCTCTACTTGTGTCTTGTTTCATGATTTAAAATTGTATTATCATGACTTATAAGTGATGTATTCTATCTTATGGGATTAATTTAAAAGCTATTTAAACTAGTATCTAAACCCATTACAATATAGAGATAGTAATATGATTAAATGGTAGTAATCTAATTAAATAGAAATATTTTATTCTCTTACTACAACACACATAAAAAATACAAAGTGGTGCAAGGCTGCAAATATTTTAAAGCTTGAATATCACACATTTAATTAGGCTTCAATTGATAACTACATCTTGCATTATATAGGTTAGTTGAGTGGATTTTATCTACTTATTATTGCAATTCCAACTTCTATTTTTTTAAACTATTTTATTTCATCTATGTACTCCCTTTTTATTTTGTACTGAACATCTCTTGTTATTTTTATCCTCTTATCTATTTTTCTCTTTGGTTCTTCTCTAATTAAATCTCTAGTAGAAAAACCTCTTCACACTTTATTATAGCTAAGAGAACACTTTGGAATCCCTTATAAATTCTATTGCCAACAATCCAAAACTAAACACCTGGTCACCATTGGAGTCTCAAATAGTTTTTACTCTTCAAGTGGCAAAGAATGAGAGCCTCCTAACCATGCAACCACTCAATTTTTTATTTTTTTATTTTTAAAATCATTCAAATGACCAAGAAAATTGTAAGAACCCTGATAAGAAATTAAAAACAATAAGGAACATGTAGAATAATGTCTATTAGAATTGGCTATGGATGCCAAGATCTATGGACCAAATAGAAAGCACAAGAAGAGAGAAAATAATGTGACAAGAATAAAATTGTATTCAATGTCAATATGATATGATTCAATGTGTGTAAAAATTTAGTAGAGACCCCTTGGTTATATAGCCAAGGTGATAACATAAGAGTGCATAAGATTATGACAAGTGTTGTAATCTTATGACATGAGACAACAATGAAAAGCTATCACTCCACCTAAAGTGGAAAGTGATAATGCGATAACCACCACAAATAGTGGATCACCCACAAAAGGTGAAAACCTAATCACATGATATGTCCATGAAAGGTGGAGGTGATAAAGTAATAAGAAGATAAATCCACCAAAGGTGGAGATTCTCCAAAAACTCCTATGTGGTCCCTAAGTAAACTTAACTAAGGTGTAATTATGACCTAGGACAAGGTACAAAATATTTAATTACACCAACAATGTCAAACTTCTATTGTTAGATATACATTAAAAGCCATGAGTAGAAGGAAAATGAAAACTCATGTCTAGGTAGAATAGGAGCTCATTAAAGTAGTAAAAAATAGAAATTAAATGTCAAGGATAAATAAATCTTGAAAAAATAAAAGATAATAACAATAATATTTAATAGCTCAATTTGTGATTTTAAAATACAAAAAAGAAATTCCTTTTATTATTGAAATTATAGTGAGTAGTTTTTAATTCACCAACAGTTCATTAGATTTAATTTAATTTTAATTCATGTAAGGATTAATCCATATCATCTCAAAATTGATACCCTAATCATTCTTAAAACACAATAAACCTATGATTCTCCACATTCATATTGTAACTCAAAGCAATACATTAAAAAAAAAAGGCCCAAAATTTGGGTACAACTCTTGTAACATCAAACAATTTTTTTTTATTTAAACATAGCTCATATCACACTTTATATAGAAATCTATTCTATCAAATAATTAATCTCTAATATCTTGGTTCAAGTATGAAACAATACTATAATGATTTTAAAATCTAATATAAATAACAAACACAAAAGAAATATAAAAGAATAAACATAAAAAATCACAAATATTTTTGGTGACATGATTTCTTATAAACTCGTATGCTCTTACACCAATCATTGTGATCTAATATTTATCACCATATTCTCTATTTTCTTATTATTTTCATGTTTATTTAATCATATCTGTACAATAGAGGAATTCATTATACTCTTACAACCCTTAGTTATGTTATATTATTACCATTCTAAGTTATAGAAAGAGTCTAACTTAATCTTTAGGAATCAATTTGTCACTTATGTCATGGTGAAATTTTATTAATATAAAAGGGAACTAAATCTAGTTATCACATCCTATTTTAGTGGAGGTAAAAACACAAAGTTGTGTCACACTTTCAACCAATTTATCAACACAATGAATATAAGTATTTCTAACTAAAAATCATTTTTTTGTCAAACATATGATGCACTACATAAAAGATTCTATTTCAAAATGGTATATATTTTTTTCCATTTTAGATAAATATTTAATATGAAAGTTGACTTCCCATGGAAACAATTATTTTTTGATTCAGACATATTTTAATATTTATTTAAAAATATATATCTATCAAAATTGGAAAAAATAAAATCCATGCACTAAAGTGTCGTTATAAATACACACAAAAAAATTGAATAGTAATTTTTGTAAATTTTAGTTTAAATTTGATAAATAGTCCTTGAAACATGTTTGAGGAAATTTTAGTTAATAAACCTTGATGTTCTAATTATCACAATGTGATGAAGTGACAAACATGGTGTTCTTTTTTCCAATCTATTAGTCAAGGATGTATAATCATATTTATATAATTATAATTTTAGAAAATTATATCATATTAAAATGAGAGGGTTTTTATAATATATTTAAGGTTTAGTATTTTGAATTTTTGATTTTTTTTTAGGATTTTTATTTTAAAATTTTAAATAAATTAATTTCAATCAATTTTTAAATTTGATGGTCATAAGGTTTTATTTCTACATTTTTTTTTATAAAATATAATTAAAATTTAATAAACCACATCACATGAAAGAGAAAAGTTTTGACAAACACATCTAAGATTTAGAATTTATTTTGAGAAATTTTATTTTATTTTTCAATATTAATAAAATAAAACAAGATAAAATATAAATTTTAATTAATCCAATCATAATAAATATAAAGTATATAAAATAAAAAATAGAGAAAAATACAAACTACCCACTCCAAATAATAAAAAAATTGCCTCCATCTAAACCTCTAGTAACAATTTACCACAAATATCCCCATTTTACTTTATTTATCATTTTTTTTGCTAGTTCTCTTGGTTTGTATCATCTTCATTCTAGGAAAATCCAATTTGTAAAAGAAATTGATCTATGGGTTACCACAATGCTTTGTTGAAAAATAACATTCAACAAAGGCTTTCATTTGAAGGCCTCTTCATCTCTGGTCTAGGAAAGTCCAATGTGTAAAAGAAATTGACCTATGGGTTTCCGTAATGTTTTGTTGAAAAATAACATTAAACAAAGACTTTCATTTGAAGGCCTCTTCATCTAAAGGGGATGTCACCTTCAATCAAAGGTAATATATTTATAATTGAAGGTTTTGATAATATATACCTTCAATCAAAGGTTGTTCATTTGAAGATCCATTTTTATTTCATTTAACTTTTGTTGTCTAGAGTTTTTTATTTGTTTCATTCTATGGAAAAACATGCTATTGTGAGATCACCCCTAATAAAATGAAGATAATTACTTCCTTGTTTTGAGGCTAAATTTAGATTTAATTCAAATAGAAATGATTTTATTTTATTTTTCCCTTTTACTAAACATTCTATATTATAATTTTACAAGAATGAAATTAAAAAAAATAAAATTTATTATATAAAACTATTAAATTCAAATCTTATTTCACTATATACATATTTATTTCTATGAAAAATATTAGATTCAACCCCTTACTTCGTTCAAAATTTTGAATGGTATATTATTTACTCAAAATATATCCAATTCCAGACTGATTTCGAATGGAGTATTATTTACTCAAAATATATCCAATTCCATTCAAATTTTAGTCTGAATTCTCTTGTTAGAGTTCCAAATGAGAGTATGAAGAGTGAAAAGTGTCAGAAGAGTGGGGATAATTTTCTCTCCCTCGTCTTCTATTTTGCATGGATGCGTTTTGCAATGTTGTATACATTGTAAATTTGCTGGTTGAGTGGTTTTTATATGCACTTTACATTCTTGTATACATGGTAAACTTACATACATGGTAAATTTGTTGGTTGAGTGGATTTTATATCCAAGATAGTTGCTTTCTAAATTAGAAGGAACGGTTACATTCATGTTTCATAATAAATTATTTGAGAATTGAAAAGAAAAAAAATTGAATTAAAGAAATATCTCAGACGAGATCAACTGATTGCTGAATGCGATGATATATGGTTAATATGAGTGGTCCTATCTAAATAGGTATTTGTTCTCCCACAGTGGAAAATTGTTTGTTACTAATACCAAAAATTGCACAATTTCAATGTTTGGATTTAAATCTCTACAATTTTTTAAAATGTGTGGAAACCATACGGTTTATAAATGAAAACCCACTAAAAAAAACTCACTAAAACTAATGTAATATGTTTTATTGTTTTGAATAGATTTGCAGTCGATATGTCTTGGGCTGGTTGAACACTTGTGTTTGCTACAACATTCTCTTTCTTTAGCGCTTGAAATGATTTCAAATCCTGCACTGAATCCGGTGTTTCTAGGTGTTGATATTTAGTGGCTAAGCCGGTTAAAGCTATCTACACATTAAAAAATAAAATCATAAACAAGGAAAACAGTTACCGAATTGAAAAATAGACAGTTAAATATCCATTGCATCCAATATGAAATGCGTAAGAGTCGATGCCCTGTTGGGGATTTCATAAAATTTACGATATTTACATACCCTTCAAGACTTTGTTATTAGGCTTAGACCAAACTTCCTAGCTTTGGATTGATATATATTAGTTACGTAGATAGGTTATCCTAGTATCCGCCATTCCGATCGTGGCCAGCACCGGCTCCTCCAGCGCCACCAGCAGCGTAGCCACTGCCACCGAAAGCTCCGCCTGCAGCTTGTCCACCACCGGCACCATACCCACCTCCTCCCCCAGCTCCATACCCACCACCCGTCCCTCCGGCTGCACCTCCTGCACCATATCCAGAACCTCCACCAGAACCATACCCAGCTCCTGAACCTCCAGCACCACCTCTAGCAACATATCCTGACCCACCGCCTGCACCGAACCCACGTCCAGAGCCACCCTCACCGTGCCCGGCCCCGCCGCTTCCACCAGCACCATAACCACCAGCCCCACCGCTTCCCGCTCCATAGCCGCCAACGCTACCCGAACCGGCACCATAGCCCACTCCGCCCCCACCAACTCCTACTCCATGGCCTTCGCCGGCACCTCCACCAGCACCGTAACCAGACCCAGCTCCACCAGCGCCATAATCAGACCCGCCACCTGCACCATAACCGATTCCGGTCCCGATACCTTGATCAATGCCTTCTCCAGCTCCGCCTCCTGACCCAACACCACTCCCAGCACCGTATCAGCCACCCCCACCCCCACCATGGCCTGCCCCAATGCCTTCCCCTGCTCCGGCTCCATACCCTAACCCGGAGCCCCCTCCTCCTCCCTCACCATAACCCGTACCCCCTTGGCTATAACTTAATACTGATCTACGTCCAGAGCAGACAGCGAGATTAATTATCAAAATTAGAGTAACAATCTTAAAACTACGCGCCATGTTTGGGATAGATGAATTGCGATGGTTGGAGTAAAATGGTGGTAGCAATTTACAGTGTGAGTTGCAGCACTATTCTGCATTGTCCACTGTATTCGAACAATTTGCTTCCTTACTGTCACCCATCACTTGGGATCAAGTGGAGGACAAGATAACGCGTTTATGGATACAGCACTACCGGCCATACCTAATCTTGGTAGTTTCCATATGTTTAAACTACACTGATTTATAATAAAAACAAGTCCAAAATGCATTTCCAATGCCATTAAACTCAAACTAATGAGAGTTTTATGGCAAGTGAGTTGACAGTAAGAAAAGATGTTTTGAACGATCTTTACTTTTTCCTTATTTCATGGTTTCTTTCCATATTGAAACGTACCGAGTGATATAAGTGTAGCTATTGTTGGATGATTAAATGCAGTTCTTACAAAAGAGTGGATTGATTGGAGCGGAGGTCAGTCGTTATTCTCTGACATAGCCCAATGATTGTCAGTTATATTCTTACCTCCGGAATGATCAGTGGTGCGAAAGACGCACCCAGCCGCGAGACATTTTTCAACACACGTTATAATATCTATTTGGCCATAGAATATTTTAAGTCAATTAAAAGGAAAAGTGATCTGAACTTTATTGCAAAAGTTGCCATGGTATTTGCCAAAGGATTTGGCTCTTCCCTACTAAATGATTAATAAAAGTATTTTGGACTAATTAGGAGTTCCAAGTTTATAATTATAATTATAAAATTATATTAATTTATTTATAGAAAATTGTTATTAAAATAAAAATGATTTGTTTAAGTAATATAATTTTATTAGATTGTCTTTTATAAAAGTAATAAGGGGAGAGATTTGTTTACGAGGCTTCCAGGGCTAACCCTTAGTCTGATAGAAGATTACACACAGTCTGATCTCAGGATGGATGGATTAAGATGAATTTAGACGAGGCTTCTACAGGTAACCCAGGGGGTCTGATGTTAGGTGCATCTATAGAAATCATAAAGGAAAGGAGATAGGAAGAGTTATAATCAAAATCCCAGTAAGAATCAATAACGAAGTTGAGTTGCACGTTGTGTATTAAAATTATGGTTAAAGGAGAATTCTCTCTTAATGATTAATGGATTTCAAACTGGAAGGTATAGAAAATTGAAACTTAATAATGTACTTCAAAGCTATTTGGACATGTTAAAAACATATGAAGATTTCAGAGTTTTCCACTTATACTGTGAAGCAAACAAACAGACTGATTCTCTGGCCAAATTAGACATTGATTCAGAGGATAGTTAGGTGGCGGGGAGCTTCTCACTCATGTAAATAGACTAACAAGTTGATTCATTCATCTTTCTCAGGCATGCAGGTTTGAGCTTATGGGTTGGCCACTAATGTGTTGGGCCCGAAGGGGTACTCCCTGGACTTAATTATGACAAGAAATGCTCTTGCCAATCATGCGAAGAAAAAATAGATTACTTTCAATAGTGTAATCTGAGAGCTGAGGCTGAAGTAAATCTATAAATCCATGTCTTAGGTGGTTTTGCAGGCAATGAAAATGGTTCCGGGAATCACATTCATGAATTCTATGAACAGGCATCAAGTTAACGTTGATGTCCCTTCTATGTTTGTGGAGGTCGTGCTCAACTTGGGTGAATCTAAAGGCATCAGATGAATTGTAGAGGTGTTGAAGAAGCCTAAATAGTGAGTTGGTTTGAAGACTGTGTTGGGCAATACAATTCTGGGGCTTGACTTCCCACAATTTTGGGAGGTCTGGCCTACAGGTCACCTTCATTATAATTATGGTCTGTGGGCGCCATTTTTGGTGGATGCCATGGGGGAAAAGGTTGCAGAATGTTGCCATAGTGCTTGCTGGGGTGTCTAATGATGATTATATGGACAAGTCCTTCGCCCTAGATCTGAGTTTTGAGGTAGATGCTGAGGACTTGACTGATAATGTTCAATTCTTAGAGTATGAGCTGAATGTTTGTATATTCTATAGTATAGAATTAAAAAAATTGATATCTCTGTACAAATACTTATCATATAGTTATGCTAATATATCAGACTGTGGGCCTCCATTGGAGTAGCCAATTTGTTTTGAATGTTTGATCATCTTTTCATGGGCTATGACTACCTCAAGCTAGCTAACTCATAAAAAAAAAGGGAGAACATTTATTTTGATATTTGATAATAAAAATAATATTAATAATATGATTTAATAGTAAAGTGATATGATTTAAATAAAACACGAAGTAAATAAATAATTTATTTTATTTAAATATAATAAAATATAAATAAAATTTGGATCTATTTTTTGGTACATTTTATTTATTTAAGATATCTATATTAGTAGATATATAGTATGATTATTATTTTATCTTCTTTTAAAAATAAATAAATTATAAAGAGGAGATTGATAGATATGTTCAAATATAAATATTTGGAATTTCAAATAGTGAATGCAAGCACTTAGCTCTTGGTTCCATATGAAATATGACTCTCCCAAGTTTTTTAAAGTAATGCATTATTATTGTACAAATTAAAGATCTATTAGACAAATGAATTAGAATATGAAAAAGCTTTTATTTAATTATGAGGGTTATTTCTATAATTATAGAATTGATCCTACAAATGTAGATATAAATTAGATTGGTGAATATGATCTATACCAAATCCCAAAATTTCATTCTTGGCTCACCTCAAATTTCTCAACCTAATCTTCACATAAAAAATATGGTTTTCATGCTTGGAAGTTTGCACATGGAAGGGATAATTAGTTTGTCATGTCAAACAACTACAATGATGCTTGGTCAACATATTTTGAACAAGATTGAGGATTTCAAATAGTTGAACAATTTTCCCTTTGATACAGATGTGGTGCTAATATCATGAGATGATTATTTCAAATCTTATGATGTGTGCTACAAGTTGTTCAAATCATGTTTTCACTAGATAATCTCATGAATAGGGGTTTATTTTTAAATACAATACCCTAGCATATAAATTGTGAATATTTGTAGGAACAAGAGAGTTTACAACAAACACAAATGATTAGAATGCAATGAATGTATTGAGCTTTCCTATCTAGATTGAAGAATGTGCAAACTTTAATAGAAAATTACAAGAAGATTAAGATCCACAAGATGTGGAGATCAAGATCAAGATCCAAACGAAGTGGAAAGGAGTGGAGTGAATAACTCAACATCCTGGACAACTAACTAGGCTTAAGTAAGCCAAGTGTAAAGCTATGAGTACACCAACACAAATAAACTATTTTGTGCCTTAAGTTAGCTAATAAGAATTAATTAAATGGGAAAAAATTAGGCCCAAAATGTGAATATTATTGGAATAAGGGATCCTTCATGTGATTATGGAAGTGATCTGCTACCACTTTTGAAACTATACACCTTATTTGGAATAGGAAATAGATAAATTGGAGATTAGGTTCAAGCCTTATGAATGAGTATAGATGGGATCAAATTGGGTAGAGAGTTGCAACCAAAGAAATACATTTTCAAATTAAAAAATGACCTAAATTTTGAGTACAACCCTTATGGCATCAAACACGATAAATTTATTTAAACACATAGCTCATATCACACTTTCTAGAGCCATATATTGTAGCAAAATTTTGTTCTCTAATATCTTAATTCAAGTATGAAGCAACATATTAGTGTTTTTAAACACTACTACAGATGGTCTTGAAATACATAAACTAGGTTGAGAAATTTGAGGTGAGACAAGAGTGAAGATTTCTCATGAACCCATATGCTCCTATATTAGTCATTATGATCTAGTGTGTATCATCATATTCTCTATTGTGATAGTATGTTCCTATTTTTTTAATCATATTTTGATTTACATGCATAATAGATGAATTATTTGTACTCTTAAGGAGTACTAAGCTATGTTATATTATTACCATTCTAAGCCATGTAAATGACTCTAAATTAATCAAGATATGCCTAACCTAGGAATTTGGCCTTAGAAATCAATGTCACTTATGACATAGTAAAACTCTATATATATAAAAAGGAAATTAAAATTAACTACTCTATCAAATCCTATCCTCCAACACATGCAATTTAATGACATGATAAATTTGAGTGGGAATTTTTGTAAGTTTTAGTTTAAATTTGATAAATAGTCCTTGAACCATTTTTGAGAAAATTCTAGCAAATAAACCTTGAGGATCAAGTATCACATTTAAAATTCAATGTGATCTAGTGATAAACACAACATCCTTCACTTGCAACCTATTAGTCAAGGCAAAAATTTCATGGTTGTATTGTCATATTTATATACTATTAAAGAATATAATTATAATTCTAGAAATACTACATCAAATTAAAAATGAGAGAGTTTTGATAATATATTTAGGGTTTAGGGCTTACGATTTTGAACATTTTTTAGATTTTTCATTTATATTTTTAAATAAGTTAATTTACAATGAATGCTTAAATTTGATGATCATATGGTTGTATTTCTACATTGTTTCCATAAAATATAATTAAATTTTCAAAAAGACCATATCATGTGAAAGGAGAGAATTTTGATAAACACATTTAAGGTTTAGAGATTATTTTTTTAGGGTTTTTCATTTTTAGATTCTAATAGAATAAAACAAGGGAAATATTTTTTTTATTAGCCTATGCAAAGTAAATAAAGCATATAAAATAGAGTAAATAAAATGGAAAATAGGAAAATATAAACTACATATTCCAAATAACCAAAAACATTAACTCCATCTAAATCCAAGCTAGTAGCTACAAACATAGATTTTACCTTATATATCCTGATTTTATTATATATATCACACCATTTTTACTATTTATCTTGGTTAGTTTCATCTCCATTCCAAGAAAATCCAATATGTAAAATAAATAGGCATATAGGTTGTCACAATCTTTTGTTGAATTTTTTTTAAACAAATACCTTCATTTGAAGGCTCCTTCACCCAAAGGTGGTGTCACCTTTAGTCAAAGGTAATATATTTGGCATTTAAGGTTTTGATAACATATACCTTCAATCAAAGGCTATTCATTTGAATATCCATGTTCATTTTAAGGTCATATTTACTTTTTGACATGTGCGGTCTATTCTGTGCCTCATCCCACAAGGACACACTATTATGTGATCACCCTTGATTAAATGGAGGTTATTTTTTTCTTGTTTCAAGTCAAGGTCTATGTTTAATTCAATATGAATAACATTTATTTAGCAAAAATTTTATTTTATTTATTTATTCTCTTTCACTAGAGATTATATAGTCTAAATGTTTTACAATGTTGCCTCATGGCTCAGTCACCATTAATTAGTGTTTGCACAAGACACCCATATTTATAAAAGAACATGAGGCCAATTTTTTAGCTTCTACTTCATTTTTTTCTCTCCATATCCATGTGCTTCTACTCACAACTTCAATAATAACCAATCTAGGAGATCTAATATTGGTCTATGAAGTTTTTTTCATCCCTAAGCCTTGTTAATCCATGTTCATATTTTTTCTTGAGATCTAGTTTAATTTTGTTGTTGTGGTCATGTTTGTATAAGATTGCAAGAATATGGTTTAATGTGTTCTTACTCTCTCCTTTTACATAGATATAAGCTATTGACACTCTTTGATTAATGTAATAAATCACCCACCTTCTATGGTGTGAAACCACATGTGTATGGTCTTTCTCATCTCCTCATGTCTCAAAAACTATGAAAACACTTTGATAGGATGATTCTACCTCTCTCAAATAACTAAGGTAATCTCAACTCCACCACATGAAAACTTAGTATATTGTAACTGGCAATACAACACAAATCCCCTTTTAAGATTTTCCATCCTTCATGCATCATGAGCTATTAATATATTTTCCATGAGAATACATCATATATCTTGGATAATCCTATACTAAAAAGTAATCTCATTTCTCTTTGAACTAATTTAGCTTGCCATTTGGCTTGGTCATATTCCCTATGGGCCCTACCATAACATAATTATCTTATGGTCTATCAATAATTCTTTTCTCCCTACCTAGTAGCACACAACAATAGATATTAACTTCCAATTCTTACTTAATTAGATATAACCAACCAATATCATAATCCCTTGCATTGATAAATGATACCATCACTCTTAGCTTGCACCATTCATTGAGATTAAAAGTGGCAAAGGTGAGAAATGAGAAGACAAATAAAAGGTGAGAAATGAGAACTAACAACACTTCATTGATAGATTCCTCGACAAAGATGAGAAGCTGAGGAGATTTCAAAATGGTTATGATAGAGAGAAACTATTAGCTCCTTATGGTTTGGTGAGTTTACACATTATAAAATATTTCACTCTAGAAGGAAGATATACTACTATCCATGGTTATCAATTTCCTTTCCTTAATCATATAAGGCGTAATGAAAAAATAAATATCCCTTTCTTTCTTTTATCATCTCTCCATAAATGTAGGGCCAAAGGGGCCTCTCCCCCATTGCACCCAGGCCTAATTTTAAGACTCTATAATCACATTTTTTCCTTAACCCCTCAGTCATGTTTGGACAAATCTGTTAAATGCTTGCAAATTAAGCCACCAAAGGATAATCCTCGTCTGATTCAACACAGCCCTACCCTTGGAAAAAATCCAAAATATTCTCTCTCATTTAGTTTTGTTTGTTTCTCAAAACCCTCTCATAGAGGAAAAGTAGTCTAATTCCCTCTCAAAAAATAAAAATTATGGCAAACCCTACTAGTTCAAAATAAAAGTGCCTTAACCCTTCGAAGAAGAAAAAAGTTAAGAATGTTACAATTGAAATTATGGACAAGGGTGATATGGGTCAATTGGTGACTTGAGTAGTGGTAAAGGTGAGAGAAGGTTGGCCAAAGTGGAGGAATAAAATAAAAACAAGGACATTAAAGGGAAAAAATTGTCTTTTGAGGATGAAGGTGTTGAGTCATCAGACAAAGAGCATTTCCTTGTGCTTGAGGAGGACAACCATGATAACAATAAAAAATAAATTGAAGCACGGTGATTGGAAATGAATCTAATGAAGATAACACTAGTGAGGATGAGGAGGCAGAGGAGGGAAAAAGTGAGGATAAGGAGGGGAAAGACATTGACAAAAACAAGATAAACATGCCCATTCAGGAGGATGAGGAAGGTATGAACCTTTAACAAGAGGAGGATAATGGTAATAAAAATAAGGATATGGTGAGCTTGGAGGAGAAGGGGGACCTGGGGAGTAGTACTCCAAATTCTCAAGAAGTAGATGGACAATCTATAGGAGAGGGTTAATCAAATTGAATCAAACAAAGAAAGTGATTTGCTGAAAGAGAAGATAGTAGAGCTTGATAATACAATGAGTTGCATTATATCTATCACTCATGCAATTATGAACTGTGACATTTTTGGCACTGTTACAGAGCAATCCAAATTCAAGAAAAAAAAAGTGTAAAAGGGAGAAGAACCAAGATGATAAGGCTATGAGAAAGGATACTTCCAAAGATGCTAAAGATACCTAGAAGAACGACCTGGATCTGCTTAAGGAAGAATGGAATTTTATTAATAGTCCTAAGGATTAATTCTCCCTTTTGGGCAGATTTCATTTTTGCTATTTCTTTGGTCCTCTAGGGCTTGTGTACCTATGCCTATGAGGTATGCATGCCATTTTTATTTTAGTTTCTATGATTGTTTACCTTCTTTTTTTTATGTTTTTTTTTTCTGGTAGGATGGTGGGCCTATAATCCTTAGTGTTTGTTTTTTTGTATTGTTTGAGATCAAGGCCCTTTCCTTTCTTTTTTTAATAAAAAAAAATCTTTATACATTATGCCAAAAATTGATATTAAATATCATTTGATAGATCTAATGGCCTCATTCATTTGGTGAGTTCATTTCTCTCCTACACTTACATGGTTTGATCTCATCGACTCCACTAATATGGTGGGCCTATCTGGTATGTCATGGTTTTTACTTCCTAGGATGCTTTGAGTGATCACAAAATGATAAATTTTAATGGAAAATCACGAATGACTTGAAATACTCTTATGATAGTGCATGTTTAATGCCTACATTTACTCCTCCAATGGTACTAGAATCATTTCACATGATCAAATTTGATAGCGTGTATCATTTCCTATATTTGGCCTAAAATAGGGATGATAATTTACTTTCCCCACCCATTCAAATTTCACTAAATGTAGCACTAATGTGACTATCCATTGTATCCTTGTAACTTACAAATGCTATATCCTACGGAATCAACATATTAAACATCAATTGATGTATATAATTCAATTAATATTTTCTTACTTAATAGACAAATTAGATTGATTGAGCTTAATAGATTTCAAATAAAAAATTGAAATATTGTAAAATCTAATTTCATCCTTTCTTTAATAGATGACTCAGAATAGTAATAACAACTAGTATACATATATTAATTAATAATATATATAAAGAACGCTGAAATTTATCAATACTTAACATTGTTTATTATAATATTAATTAATAAGATATATTAAAAACTATTAATATATATAAAAAAATATTTTTACTATTTTATAGATGTATTAATTAATAAAATATATAAAAAAATATTTAAGCATACATATATTAGTTTTTAATTTTAATTGAAAAATATTTAAATAAAAACTAATAATATATATAAAAAACTATTTAATCATACATATATTATCATTAAAAATTATTTAAGCATACATATATTAGTTTTTAATTTTAATCGTAAAGTATTTAAATTAAAAATTGTGTATTGGAAAGTTTTTAATTTAAATCTTTTTCAGCATAATTATAATTTTTAACACCTTGTGATAATATAAAAAAAAAACTAGTAAAACACCTATGCATAGATGGAATTATTTGAGGTTTAAAAAAAAAGAAAAAGATAACTTAAACAAAGGCAACCAACTCTATTATGTCATTTTGTTGAGAATTTAAATGCATTATTAGGAATGTTTAAGAACATACAGTCTATGGAGAATAGCCATTTCATCATCTATGAGCTCCCTTACGTAAGACTAAATTTACCATATTATCCTTGAGATTTGGACAGTCATGATTCGTTATTTTATTATTACCTAATTAATTATTTTATTATTGTCCTACTCACTCAATTTATTGAAATGCATTATTAAGAATGTTTAAGAACATACAGTCTATGGAGAATAGCCATTTCATTATCTATGAGCTCCCTTACGTAAGACTAAATTTACCATATTATCCTTGAGATTTGGACAGTCATGATTAGTTATTTTATCGTCACCTAATTAATTATTTTATTATTGTCCTACTCACTCAATTTATTGAAAGTTAAAGTAATTGCACGACACTATAAACTCGATAACCCACAACTAATGAACAAGGTAAAAATGTTTGACAAGTGAAACACTGTTAAATGAGATGCATTGATCTCACATTCTATTTGTGGTTCCTAAAAGAATGCATTCTAAGATGGTTGCTTTCATACACAAGAATGCATTCATCTTTGATAATAAATTATTTCAGAGTTGAAAAGAAAGAAATTGAATTAAAGAAATATGTCTGTGGAGATCAACTGATCGCTAAATGTGATGAAGCATGAAATATTTGCGTTCCTCTCAAATGGGTAGTTATTTTCCTCACAGCGAAATACTGTTTATTATTAATAACACACTTCCCACGGCTGCATTTAAATCTCTACAATTTTTATAAATGTGTGGAAAACATACAGATTATAGATTAAAACTCACTGAAACTAATGTAATATGTTTTACTGTTTTGAATAGATTCAGTCTATATGTCTTGGGCCTGTTTGAATGCATATGTTTGCTACATCATTCTCTTCATTTAGCAATTGAGATGATTTCAAATCATGTTTGCTACATCATTCTCTTTATTTAGCAATTGAGATGATTTCAAATCTTGGGCTGAATTCGGTGTTTCTAAGCCAGTCAAAACCATCTTCACATTAAAAGATAAAAGCATAAACAAGGAAAACAGCTACCAAATTGAAAAATACCAACAGTTAAATGTTCATTGCATCCAATAAGAAATGCATGAGAGTCTATGCCCTGTTGGGGATCTCATAACATTTACGATCTTTACATACCCTTCAAGTCTTTGTTATTACGCTTAGGCCAAACTTGCTAGCTTTAGATTGATATATATTAGTTAAGTAGATAGTTTTTCCTAGTATCCGCCATTCCCATCGTGGCCACCACCGGCTCCTCCAGCGCCCCCAGCACCATACCCGCCTCCTCCCCCAGCTCCATACCCACCACCCGTCCTTCCGGCAGCACCACCTGCACCATATCCAGAACCTCCACCCGAACCATACCCAGCTCCTGAACCACCAGCACCACCTCCAGCACCATATCCAGAACCTCCACCCGAACCATGCCCAGCTCCTGAACCACCAGCACCGCCTCCAGCACCATATCCAGAACCTCCACCCGAACCATGCCCAGCTCCTGAACCACCAGCACCGCCTCCAGCACCATATCCAGAACCTCCACCCGAACCATACCCAGCTCCTGAACCACCAGCATCGCCTCCAGCACCATATCCAGAACCTCCACCCGAACCATGCCCAGCTCCTGAACCACCAGCACCACCTCCAGCACCATATCCTGACCCACCGCCTGCACCAAACCCACCTCCAGAGCCACCCTCACCGTGCCCGGCCCCGCCGCCTCCACCAGCACCATAACCACCAGCCCCACCGCTTCCCGCTCCATAGCCGCCACCGCTACCAGAACCGGCACCATAACCCACTCCACCTCCACCAACTCCTACTCCATGGCCTTCTCCAGCACCGCCACCACCACCATAGCCAGACCCTGCTCCACCAGCGCCATAACCAGACCCACCACCTGCACCATAACCGATTCCGGTTCCAATACTATGACCAATGCCTTCTCCAGCTCCGCCTCCTGACCCAACACCACTCCCACCACCGTATCCGCCACCCCCACCCCCACCATGGCCTACCCCAATGCCTTCCCCTGCTCCGGCTCCATACCCTGACCCGGAACCCCCTCCTCCTCCCTCACCATAACCCGTACCCCCTTGGCTATAACTTAATACTGATCTGCGTCCAGAGCAGACAGCGAGACTAACTATCAAAATGAGAGCAACAATTTTAAAACTACGCGCCATGTTTGGGATAGAGGAATTGCACTCGATGGTTGAAGGAGTAAATTGGTGGTAGCAATTTATAGTGTGAGTTGCAGCACTCTTCTGCATTGTCCACTGTAATCCAACAATTTGCTTCCTTAGTGTCACCCATCACTTGGGTTCAAGTGGAGGACAAGAAAACGTGTCTATTGGACACAGCACTAGGTAGGGGCCATACCTAATCTTGGAAGTTTCCATATGTTTTAACTGTGCACTGATTTATAATAAAAACAAGTCCAAAATGCATTTCCAGTGCCATTAAATTCAATCTAATGAAAGTTTAATGGCAAGTAAGTTGATAATAAGCGAATATGTTTCTAACGTCAGCCATGACTCTAACGATCTTTGCTGATTCTTTTACATTTTCTTGTTTTACGGTTTCTTTTCCATATTGAAACGTCCCGACTGAAATAAGTGTCTGGTCGGATGATTTTAGAAAGAGTGGCTTGATTGGAGGTTAGTAGTTGTACTCTGACACAGCCCAATATGTTAGTAATATTCTTACCCTTGGAGTGTTCAGTCGTGTGAAAGACGCACCCAGCCACAGAGATATTTTTCAACGCACGTTGTATGCCAATAAAAGATTTTAAAACAATTAACAGTAAAAATGACATGAATTTAATGCTATGAGATTTCTACAATCTATAATGTTTAAGATTTGTTATTTCTAAATTTTGATTGTATTTGTGTTTTTTCATTAACGTTTTGGATTACACTCAGTGATCTATCATCAGGATGATAGAGAGCATAAGGATCATCAGGATCTCCTTATGTTTTCTATCATCTTGATGAGGGTTCATTGACTGAAACTTGATGAAAAAACTCAAACACAATTAAAATCCGGAAATGACATGAACTTAATTAAAAAAATGGTTATGATATTTCTGTGGATGTAATTTGACTGTATATAATTTTGTGACTTTCTTTGATTCCTAGAATAGAGTTGTAGAAAATATTTTTGGATTTTTATTCTATAAATTTTAGTGACAGTTATTGTTATGTGAAAATCTTTTATGTAATCTTTCTAAATTCTAAAATTAATATAATTATTTTTTGTCAAAAAATTAAAATTAAAAAAGACAGATTTTTTCTACTAAAAGATTTATACAAGAATATTTGAATTAATTACAAGTTTTATTGTCTTATAATCATAACTATATTAATATAATAAACAATTTTTTATTAAATTATATTATTAATTTATTTTCTATTTATTATATTAAGAGTTATTCTATAATAGTAATAAAGGGAGAAACATTTAATGTTGTGATCATAATTTTTCAATATTTAATAATAAATATAATATTAATAATGTCATTTAATAATAATAAATAATTTATTATCTATGACGTTTTTAACATAAATTTATATAAGATAATTATATTAGTAGAAATATAATATGATTACTAGTTTATCTCTTCTTCTTTTTTTAAATATTTTAATCAAGTATATAATATTGTAACAAAATAAATGATACCTTACATATAAATTAATTATCATTAACATTAAATATCCAGAATGATAGATATGTTTAAATATAAATATTTATTTTTTTAATTGTGAGTGGAAGTACTTACCTCTTGCTTCCCTATTCAATACGTCTCTCTTAATTTTTCTAATGCAATCCATTATTTATGTACAAAATTAAGCTCTATTAAATGAATTAGCATATGAATTGTGTATTTATTTATGAGGGTCATTTTTTCAACTATAGAATTGTTCCTACAAATACAAATATAAACTAAATCGGCGTATATGATCTTCATTAAATTCCAAAAGTTCATGCTTAGCTTACCTCAAATTTCTCAACATAATTTATTCACAAAATGAAATGGTTTGCACGGAGTTTACACTTGGTAGGAATAATTACTCTCTTGTGGTTTACACATGGTAGAGATAATTACTTTCTTGTGTCAAACCGTTGTAGGGATGCCTAGTCAATAAATTTTGAACAATATTGAACACATCAAATAGTTGTAAACTTTTCCTTATGATACAAATGTGGTGTTCATATCATGAATTTTTTTTTCAAAACTATGATGTTGTGCCAAAGGTTGTTTAGCTCATGTGTTCACTAGATAGTGTAATAAATAAGACTTTATATTTAAATAAAACACCCTAACATAAAAATCAACTATATTGTGCTTCAAGTTGGCTCATAATAATCAATTGAAGGAAAAAATAGGCCCACTTTTTAAATTTTATTATAAAAATAAGAAATAATTCATGTGATTGTGGAAGTGCTCTAGTATCATTATATAACTACAATTATTATTTAGAATAGGAAATGGATATAAGCTAAGAATTAGGTTCAAACCCTAGGAATGAGTACAAATGAAATCAAAATTCAAGATCAAATTATTTGATAACTTCCACACAAAAAATATCATTTATACACATGAATTATTTCACGAAGGATGAATGACTATGCAGAGCTTAAAATTCAACTCAAAAAAAGAAATACTATATTTGTTTTAGCAAGTGCTCTAAATAAAATCTACACTTAAGTTAATTAGCTTTATTCTTAAGTTTAATAAATAATCTACTACTATTTCATAATGCATTTGAGATAATTAACCTTGCATTTTTTAACTACAAATAGATGTTATCTATTTAAAATAAGCTTAAAAAACTTAAAAGAAACAAATTACTACTAATTACTAATAAAATAGGCTAACACAAATGACAAGAAAATTATAAAACTAAAAAAAAACATAAAGGAAGTTGACACAAAAATTTGAGGTTTTCTAAACAAGACACCAACCATTAGCATGAATATTTATGTGCTTCATTGTAGTCCTATACAAAAAAAAAGAAGAAAAAACTAAAATTTAAATACCACCAAGTTCACAAAAGATTGGATACCTTCCTCAATGAAACTTGTAGCTTAAGAGGGAAATAAAAATTAGTTTTGGTGAGTTATTGGGGGTTTTCTTTTAGGTCAAACCCCTACTTTAGTATTTCTACCTCTATAATAGTCAATTATGATAATAATATTAAAGATACAAAATACAACTCAACTACAATAATATTGATATAATAAAATAAAAATATCAATGTAAATGATCAAGAGTATGATCCCAAAATTTCAAAGATACAAACAAAAAAGGGATTCAACAACACTAATAATAGGAAATTAATAAAAAGTTGAAGTAATGACTAAAAATAATTTCACCTCAAACACTTGAATGTTGGGTCAAGTATATGCTACAATATCTAGTGGGAATATCAATACAAATAAATTAGAATATGATCTCATAATTCCAAAGATGCAAACACAAAGGGATTCAATAACACGTTCAATGAGAAAGAAGAAGAACTGGTGCAACAACATAAAATAAGATTTCCTCAAAAAAAAAGGAAATCCAAGAGGGACAATTTTAGATTGTAGACACTACTACCACACTTCCAGAAATATAGTAACTATGGTCATTCTCTTCACATCAATGGAGATAGAGCTTCAAGAACTTTTCAATTTGTTGGAATAGAGAACTAGAGTGCCAAAAAATGCCAAGAAAGTGATAGAATGTATGAAATATTGTTTGAATTGAGTTAAAGAGTAGAAAAAGGGAGTGGATAGCATGGATAAACTATAATTATTTGGAGGAGAGTATATATTATGAAATAATTCATATGTAAGGAAAAATTACTTTGAGAATATAAGAATATATATTAATGATATGCTTATGAAAGTACATATAATGAAAGGAAACAACATGCTCCCCAAATTTTCAATTAAATGTAAGAATCAAGTTTTGATGGGATCTTGAAATTGAGTACAATGGAACAAAAATCCCAACACATGGAAACCAAAATAACTAAAGACAAAAAAATAAGTTCCATAAGAGATGAAAAACACAAATAGGATTGATGTAATACAATACCAATGAAATTACCAAAAAGATAAAAACCCAAAGAGTGGGCCTAAAAAATATCATACATAGCCCTAAACAACCACACACCCTCACCCTTGTGTGTGAATGAGAGATGAATTTGGGAAGAAATTTCTTCCCCCATTGAATAATAAACCATGAAACATAAATTTTTAGGTACTTTTAAATAAAGGATAAGGGGAAAAGAAACCTCCGAAAATATCTCAAACATGGGTGATAATAAAGGATAAAAATACTTAGACATAGAAAGTTGATGCTACAGATCCTTAGTATGACGATATGAGAGTTAAGATAGCATTGAGGGAGGCTTAGGAACAACCAACTTTAATAATATAGAAAACATAATGGAAATCCCATCAATAGGATCCATGGTCACTAGAGTATTCAAATTATACCTTGTAGGAGTAGTTGTAGGAGATAGATTCACCAAAATATTCCTAGAGTGAGCTCCATATTTAAATTAGAAATATTAGGAAACATTAAAATATAATTAGGTTCCAGTCATTATGCCACCACATTAGAGAGGTTGGCCGATGTAATTTTGGAAATAGGGTTCCACATTTTTGGAAGATGGAACAAGGGAGATGAAACCCTCTTATTTCGCTAACATATGATTTAAAGAGACCCCTAGGGATCTCAAGCTAGGGATGAAATGAAGGAAAGAGATCTACAATAGGGGTGTTATAGGGTATGATAAATGACTAAGGAGGGGTTCACCACCAAGATAGGGCTTGGAAAGACTAATGACATGCAATATCTAATGACAAGACTTAATGATATGCAAAGATTCACTAAATGACCTAGAAATGGATGCAAAACATAATAGAAAGCAAAAGAAGCAAATAGGGGCACGTAAAAACCTATAGCAACTTGATTGAAGGCCTGAGATGTTAAAAATTATGAATCTAAGGTCTACTAGGACTCATACACTAGTTTGGGCGATTTAGTCCCAAGTTAGGGTTTGTGGGCAAGAACAAAAATTTGCCAAAGACAAGTTTGGAACTCCTGAAAATTGTAAATTTCACTGTATTGGGACTCATACACCAAAAGTGACATATTAGTTCTATTTGGATTTTTGAGAGGATCAGGACTAGAATCTACTCTTCAATCTTTGCTTTGTCTTCTCAACCTGGTTTCTGGATCTGAAATGCTGAATTATTCTTTGTAGATGTCTTTCAATGATCTTGTAGATGATGTGACGAATTTGGAAACTTTGAACACTTGACAATTTTTCTCCAATCTTGCTCCTTAGAGAGTCTTCAACCTAGATCTGTAAATCACACACTAAAGAGAGGGAAAATTTTGTTTTGTTATTAGAAAGGGGTTTACCTTGGTGAAACCCTATTTTGGTAATCAAACCTTGTAATGAAATGAAGGAATGATGAATCAATAATATGTAATGTTGAAACTCACCAAACCCTAGGAATAAAGTGTTACAAACATGCATCAGATGGCTCTAATGGATGTAGATCTTGAATCTTTCTTGAATGTAATAGATCTGGAATGGAATACTTGCTTGAATCATGAAACCATACATGACAAATGTTAGCTCAAAAATAAACATGATGCATGGTGACTTTGACATGATGCTTGATACTTGAATAATGCTCTAAAACACTTGATAATCAACTGTTGAATGCTCTTGGAAGCTCTTAAATTCTCTTGATCACTCTTGTTAACTCCAATTTTCTATAAGGAATGCTCATTCAACTTGCTAGGTAGAAAATGAGTGAAATAACCTTGTATTTATACTTGTTTATGCCAAATTTCTTGAGATAAAAATACTACAAGCCAACATTAGATCTAAGAGAATAAAATCCTGCCAAAAATTTAAATTTAATTTAATTTTAAGCCTCACAGGATCATACACTAGAAGTGGCGTATGAGTCCCATTAGGCTAGGCTTTGGGACACATTTTTTAAGAAATGCTTAGATTCATGTAATTTATTGAGATTGGGGCCCTAAAACATAGGTGGGACCCATATGCCCAAGTGGCGTATGAGTCCCAAATTACTAAATCTAGGCAATACAATCTAAAAAGACATCAATTATGATTAGATGTTGGTTCATGTTGGGATTATCCTTGAAAAGATGCATTAAGGCTTGTGGATGCAAAAATAAGGCCAATTAAAGCATAAAGAAGCCCCATTAATTAATAAAACCCTAGATTAGTATGAAAGTGTGGTACAAAACTTTACAACACCCAAAATAAGGTATCATTAAGTCCATTTAGCTTACAAGGGCCCGAGACCTAATGTGAATGTGTTAAACACACTACAACATTAAATCAAGGCCACATTAAGCTCAATTTAACAAGGAGGGCCCAAACAAATGCGAAAATGAAAAGGAGTACATTTTCCATCATTAAATCTAGCCCCCACTTTAGTGAGAGGAGCAACTTGCTTCAAACTCACATTAAAGTAGACGAATTCACATCAAGAGGGGTCTAAATGTACCAATGATAGTAAGATAGGATGAAAACGATCGAGAGGGATGATCAAGCCCCTAGGATCAAGATCTTGTGGGAAACAAACATAGGCACAAATGAACACACATGTAAATGATATAAGAAGCAACAACAAGGCACACACATACATTTCCAAAGGTATAAAGAAAAGTGAAAAATAAAACAAAGAGGAGTGGATCAAGCTTTGATCATTTGTCCCGCATGTTGTGGATCAGATCTAAACTATTTATCCAAAAATGAATGCTCACTCTGAGGCAATGTAACTTTAGGCTATCTGTTGGGTGAGTATCCAAAAGGTGAGACACATACACACATGGCTAGTATGTGCTCACACAAACAAGCAAGTGGCTATGGGAAATTCATGCCTCAGTTCGGCTTCCAATCCAACCAAAACAAAGTTATATCTCCTAATAACTTTGATAAGGCACCACACAACAATGAATTTTGAGTTTTATGAGGCAAACACAACTTCATATGCTTGATACTCATGAACAAATAGGATGGCTCCATAGGCATGCAAGGTGGCCATATAATCAAAATTGTAAATGCAAAAGTAGTGTAAGGAATGTTCAAAGGAGTCTTTATTAGTTCATGTAAGTTCTTATCTTAGGGAACATTGTGCCTAATCTCTCCAAGAGAAGACCAACCAATGAATAGAAGATTCATAACTTAGGGGATTCAATGTATTGCATCAAGCCACTAAGAGGAATATAATATGCTAAGAGAGATCACGCTCTTGAAGGACATCACACTAGATGTCACCACAAAGTGAAAGATGCATCACATGGAGTAAGAAGACTACACCATGAAATATGAAATGCAAAAGAATAATTCCAATGTATGCCCCCACTTTAAAGAAATTGCTAAACAACATGTTGTGAGAAATTACTTTGAAGTAGCAAATGATAAATGCTAACAATAAAAAGAACATGAGAGCTTATTTGGAAAGCCCTATGCCAATTCATATGTTTCCAAATAAAGCTACATCATGAAAAGGGTTGCCCCCAAAAACTGCAAACACATGAGGGATCCATGCATTTGGGGTCAGTATGTTCTTGCTACAATGTTTTTAGAGAGCTCGAAACTATCATCATTCCCCAAATACTCATGGAATAGGAAGAATGACACAAAGAGAGTGAAAGAAAAGAAAAATATTTTGGGTCAACATGGAAGAAACATGAATGTCTCGATGCCTTGCATCATACCCAAAAGGAAAACAAAAGACAAATGAAGAGATAAAAGAAAATATTTTGGGTCAACATGGAAGAGACATGAATGTCTCGATGCCTTGCATCATCCCCAAAAGGAAAAAATAAGACAAAGAAAAGATAAAGGAAATGGTAAAAGATTTATGGCATAGAGAAGAATGTAGGTACAAATAGAGGAATGTCACAAAGAGAGGTACATCAAACAAAATAGTACGGGGGCTCACATTATGCACATGCAATCACATAAAGAAAAATGAAAAAGAAATAATGCAAAAAAATAGTAAGGCACATGCAAGTCAACCTATGAACAGATTGTCTGCATCCCAATCATGTTTATCATATACAAAAGGTGGAAAACTAGCCAAAGGGACAACAATATGTACCAAAACTAGGACAAGGCTAACTAACCCATGCCCCCACTGAGTGTAAGAAAAGGTTGAGCCGAGATAGGTGAAGAGAAGGAGCTCCTTGCATTTTGAAGTGATTTGAGAAACATATAATAGTGAGAATAAGAACACCCTACAACTATTACATGGCAAGGAGCAGAAGGATATGCTTCAAGGAACTATTTCTATAATTTCCAGATTTTTAAATATTTGTTGTAAAGTATGACACTCATTAGCACTATGTCCAAAAATCCTATGATATCGACAATGCAATGTGTTTGTATTCTTGGGATTTGCAGATCAATATTCTCTTATGGGTGGTAATGTAATAAGTCCTCGGTATAGAGGTGTCTATAAATTCCTTTCAATTGCAGTTGGTGGGTAAGGGAATTGTAGTTTCTTTAGTTTGTAAGGCCTTCTTCGCTTGCTAGATTCACCAATTTCTTGTCTCCATTTGCTAGATTCACCAATTTATTGAGTTGAATGTTGAGGAGGAGGACCTAAGATGATCCTCTCATCCTTATCATCATTACAAATCATTGGTTATTCTTTAGGAAGGAGGCCACTCATATCGAGAGGAGGATCTCGATATCCTAAGCCTTTTGTATTTTTAGTTGGAATTATCTCTAAGAGTTGATGAATTTCATGCTCACTTGTATCACATCCTTGTTTACTCAAGATAATTAATCTTTTTCCATGTGTCTCTTCTAGATTGATGGGAGTGTTGGTCACTTTGTTAAAATAAAATGGTTGAATGTTTGCTTGATTAGAGGAACTAGGTTCTCCTATTGCAGGGAACTTAGGCTCGGCTTGTGTCTTAGTTTCAAGATGTAAATAACCAAACATCTCAATTGGTGAGATGATAGGGGGTGTTTGTTGTTTCATGGATGGATAGAAGGATGAATTGTTTTCAAGGTTGTTAAGGCAATCATTTAGGAATTTATTTATGCTATCATCATCTTCTCCAATGATTTCAACATCATGAGGAGGACATGCATTAGAAGTCAAGTGAGCATGAGTAAGTTCAATTTCATAGGGTCATTTCCAAAAGAACAACTTGACACATCCAATAAGGACTTCAAGGACATCCACAACTTTCCAAAGCACATATCCATGATTAATTACAATGTAAGAACTTAGAGAAAAAAGTCTAAATGAAAATTTGAGAGTATGAAATGTATGTAATGAACCAAATGAAGGTGTATGCAATGAAATGGATGAAATAGAAACACTGCAAAATGAAATAGATACCTAACAACAACAAACAAAAATACAAAATCCAATTATTTAATGCTCGAAAATGCAGTTCAAAATCTGAAACAAGACTAAATCACCTAGAGGTGTGTATGAGTTGCAATTAGGGTTTTTTAGGGGTTTAAATTCTAAATAAAAATCACCACAAAATACCCAAAAACTAAGAAAAAATAGCAAGTTACTAACCAAAAAAATAATACTCGAATATCCCATTAATTGAAAAATAATATAGTAATATTAGAATATGATTCCAACCAAAAATAATAAATATTTTTAATTCACTCATAGTAGTAGTTTAATACTCAATAAACTAATAAATGGTTTAATTTAAGGTAACATAAGATTTTTCTAAGATATTTATACATATTTATCGAAATTCAAAATTATTAAAAGAATCTCTTTACCAATTGAAACAATGGAAAATGGTGTAGGTAAGGTGCTTTCGTATGGTTTAGGACATAGAGCACACCCACTTTCCAATTATTTCATTGAAGGATAACCCTAGAGATCTCAATGCATAGGAGAAAGAGATCTTGCAATAGGGTTGTCCTAGAGGCTGATTGTAAACTAATAAGGGATTCACCACCAAGTTAGGACTTGAAAAGACAAATGAAATGAAAGATGTAATGATAAACCCTAATATGATGCAATTATTCACTAAATGACCTAAAAATGCATATAAAACAAAATATAAATTTGAAAGATGAAATATGTGCACCTAGAAACCTAGAGCAGACTTGAATGAGCTCTGAAATGCTGAAAAATCCTAAAATTTTGACCTATTAGGACTCATACACCAGTCTCGGTGAATCGGTCCCTGATCAGGGTTTTCGCATAGGAACATGTTTTTGGTAAAAGGGTATTTGGATCTACAAAAATCCTGAAAAATGCCTATAGTGGGACTCATACGCTACTTCTGGTGTATCCATCCCATTTCGATTTTTTAGGAATTGAAAGTTTAGATCTGCACTTCATCACCTGCTCTTTTCTCCCAAATTGATTTCTGGATCTAAATCTGTGAAAAGACCCACAAAATAGAATATAGACTTGATTTTATTATGGGGGGTTTTCCTCGGCCAAACCCCTAATTTGGTAATTAAACCTTGATGGAAGCAATGAAATATGCATGTAAATAGGAATGTAAACCCTAACCTTAAGTGTGTCTAAGATTAGGAAATCTGAAATGCAATGCAACCCTATTCTAATGTGCAAGAATAAGATGCATGAATGAAGTATGAAGATGAATGACTCACTTTGAGAGATATTTAATCTTCCAAATGAGCCCTAATAATGTGTGTACCTTCCTTAGGCCGTATGTGGAGTGATAATGGAGGATGGAATCACCTAGGAAACAAGTCATTAGGCTTGGCTTGATGGCTAGTTGCATCTCCCCAACCAAGAATCCATCATGATTCACCATAGAAAACCATGATCAACCCTTGAAAATGCTAGCTCTTGAATGATAGTGAGCTTGAAGACCTACAAAAACACTTTAATGCTACTCCAAGACTTCAACTTTGCTTGCTTTTGAAACTTGAATGCTCTTGTTAGGGAATTGAAGACTTTGAATGCTTAGATCTTGAAATTTCTCTTGAAAATTCTTACTTGATGAAATAATGACTTAGAAGCTTGCTTATATAGGCATTAACACCTAATTTACCATTATTCAGATCTCAAAGGCCGACACCATTACCAACCAAAAATTTGAATTAAAAAAGTGTTATTCTCGCTCAAACCCTAAAAAAGCCCCCAAATGGGACTCATACACCAGCCTTGGCGTATGACTCCCACTTAGGGGGGATCATATGCCCAAGGTGGCATATGAGTCTCACCCTATATTTTCAGGGTGGATTTTTGGAAATTTTTATGTTTTTGATGAATTTGTCAAGTTTTTAGCTAAAACAAGCCTTGAGATCCAAAATAATGGGTCTTAGGGGCCTATTAATGATTATTTAAAGGGTAATTAATGCAAGGGTACCAAAATAGGTCCAAATTAGGCAAGGAATTGTACTATCTCCAAGAAATGAGTACAATTTTTGTTGCCACACCAACATTATATCATTCAGTATTTATATTGTCAATCATAGTTAATATCTAATATAAATTAATTTGTACTACTAAGGAAGAATCTCACAACCCACTTTTATAAGTTGATAAATATCTTATAAAAATATTAATTGGAAAAATTGGAAACC
Organism: Sequoiadendron giganteum; assembly: GCA_007115665.2. Taxonomy (NCBI): domain Eukaryota; kingdom Viridiplantae; phylum Streptophyta; class Pinopsida; order Cupressales; family Cupressaceae; genus Sequoiadendron; species Sequoiadendron giganteum. The sequence continues at coordinate 599,398,558 of CM021106.1, read as the reverse complement.
TCAAATTATCATAAAATCTTGATGTTAGAGTAGTTGAAAATAAGTATATAAATTATGGTATATGATATTCCATTAGAAAAAAATAATAAGAATAATCTTGGAGTTCCATATATTACATATTACAAATGGATAAATTCTTACATATACATATTACAATCTTGGAACCATATATTACATATCCTGAAGCTGTGAACACTCTAGTATAGGTGTCTGGTATCTGGTGGCATTTAATAGCTTCTTTTCCTTGGCAACTTCAACATGGTCACATTAGCACAACATAAAACTATGGCGTGCATGGGGAGTGCTTTCCTAAAGCAAGTTAACAACCTGGAGCCAATATCTAGCTTCCAGTGGATATTAGATTTTGATGCCTCCCCTGGTGTTGTGTGAGTATTCCACCCAAACTCCCATTCAAATCTATTGATTTTGTGTTTTTTGATTACTTTTCTTCTCAAGGTTTAGGCTTTGTTTTGGCCTCTCCGCCCTTTTTGCAGGGGTACTAGGGACAATTGGTCCCTCTTCTATACCTATTATGTTATCTTATATGGCACTCTCATGTATCTATGTACTTCACTTTATATTAATATAAATAGTTCAGGCTTTTCACCTTTTACTTAAAAAAATTAATATTAAAATTTATTTTGGCTCTTTCTCTTCCAAAATTGGTAATATTAATGTTAGAGTCGAGATTAAAATTATTTTATATATAATGAAATAATGGTTATTAGAATCAATTGATTTTCTACATGTCAAATTATGGCACAATTTTGATAGAATGTGTTTTCTTCTAAAAAAATATTTTTTCTTGAGAAAATGTCTATGCATATAGATAAATTGGAAGTGAATTTACTCTTGATAATAAAATATACAACTTTAAAATCCTATAGAATATACTTGGTATCAAGGAAGTGAAACAAGATAAACCTAAATAGAGAGGCAAGAGTCATCTTTAGGGCATGTAAATTTATGGGCTAACCTCTTCTTCCTGTCTAAGTTCTACTAAAATTGGAAGGGTGTTTCCCTAAGTTATAAATTTAGGACAATTAAAGATGAATGAAAAGCACAACCAAGATATAAAATAATCACACCTTATGGTAACCATAAATAAACCTGTAATACCTCATATAATATAAATGTGGATACGTTTACAATGTAATATTTGATAAAAATGTATTTAAATATCACTACACATGGATGCCCTTTAGCTTATATACACATGTATAAATATAAAACCACTCTAATTTGATTGTTTGAATATTTAAATAGATTTAATCTTGGAAGGTATTTCACAATAGTTTTGAAACTAAATCATGAAAAAGGGTAGGACCTAAAAAATAAAAATAAAATAGAATGAAAGAGTCTTCTCTTTTAAATATCCATAGTGGTGTAGTGGAAGGATAAAATACTAAATACTAGTTCCTTGATCACGTGAACAACTATGTCAAACACAAACCTCAACATAGTCACATTTATAATTCTAACATAAGAACTAGGTATTCAATTAGAAACCACAAATATGGTTGTATGATAAATAGATACAAACCTATATATACTAGAAACATTCATGAATACAAATTGTTTAAACAATCCATAACTAAACTAGATAAATTTGCATGATATAATAAATTGAATTGCATAAATATATTTTGAGTAAATTTTATAAATCTTTGGACAAATTAACTAATTAAAACATTGATAAGATAGAACATGTTTCCTTGATAATAGATATAATATTTCCCTAAAAATACCTAGAAAATTAAGGAGATACTTGTAACATAAAGAGGTTTTTGCATTCAAAACATTTTATAAACCTACAAAGCATGGAAAAATGAAGAAAGAAGAGTCTAAACTACATTAATTGATGCCTTACAATTTTCTTAATCATTGGATTATAGTGCAAGACTATAATCCTAGAGCAACCAACCCCATATACATTATAGAAACATATTTATAACAACCTAATTCTACCCTATATTTCTCATGTTGTTAACACTTGTTGAACATTGAACACGATGTTGGAAAATAACCCTATCAATCTAAACCACCAAAAAGATATGGACAAAGAGGGAAAAAGGATTCCCCAAATTAGGCCCCTAGGGTTTTTCGCCTAGGAGCTTTGGATGGAAGAATGACTCTCTTTCCACATAATGATACGATTTTTGGTGATTTCATTCAAAGATAGGGACTGAATAGGGTTGTGTTGTTTGTGATGAAATGTGTCTAAATGTTGATATTTAATGAAACTAAACTAACTATGAAATGTAATAAAAATCAAATGTAAAATATATGCAAACTAGAAAGAAAATGGAAAAGACAGAAGTAATGCACCTGGAAATTGAAAGTAACAAAAGAGGAGCCCAGGAATATTCTAGAATCTATTGGAAATCTACACAGGGACACTTATGCCAAAATGGGCAACCTAGTCCTCTTCCCGGGAAACTTGGCCATAATAGGTTTCTGATAAAAGGGTATCCAGAAATGCGAAAACCCTTTTTTAGGCTTGGTAAAGAGATAAGATCACCAATGATGGTGACCTAGTCCTCTTGATACTTTCAAGAGTTTCAAAGTCTAAATCTGTAGGCCCCCACTTGCACTTCTCTTTCTGATAGAGACCCATGTCTGAATCTTCTAAAAAACAACCCGCAAGTTGTCTTTTAGCTCCTCCTAGGGCTTGGTGACTTGAGTTGATGTAGATTGAATGATGGTACCCTTTTCAACACTTTAATCATTGCCAAATCTGTATACACACTTGCAAAGCACACATGCAAAGAGAAGGAAAGGGTTAGGGATAGAGAATAGGGGTTTGCCTTAGTCAAACCCCATCTTGGTAATCAAACCTAAATGAAATGGGAATGAAAGGGAAGATGATTGAAAAACAAATAAATGTAAACACTCACCAAACACTTGTTGAATATGTTTGCAACATGCAAGAACCAACTCCAATGGAGGTTGTTTGAAGTGCTTTGTGCTTGAACGCTTGTTGCTTTTTTGAGAAGATTGAGTGCAAGAGTGCTTGTGAAGATGAAAATTTATCTTAGGGGGGGGGGGTGGGGAATGAAGGTGAAAACCCTTATTTATACATGTTATGCCCTAATTTCCTTAAAATAACACATGATAGGCTGACCTTAGGGTTTTGGAGGAAAATTCTCATTAGAATTTTGTTTTAGTTTTGAATTTTCTGCCAAAAGGGACTAGGTCACCCAAGGTGGTGACCTAGTCCACTTGGACAAATTCAAGTGGTGGTAAGGAATTAAGTGATGTTTAACGATGTTTAATGGGCTTGCCTCTTGAAACACACTTAATTCGGGCCTAAAAGTACATTAAGAGACCAATTTATCATAAGGAAGGGTTAATTTATTTATGACAAGCCTATGAAAGTGTGAAAATGCATTACAACACTTTGACACAAGACTTGAAAAGGGCTAAAAATGGGTTGTTTAGGTGAATTGTGTTGAAAGGGTCTTATAAAAGTGGGAAGATGTGTTACAACACTTCACAACACTATTAGGCTGTTGTTGATTTGCAAGCGTTCAAGGCCTAATGCCACATTATAGCATCAGATCAAAGCAAAACAAGGCCAAAATCCAAAGGAAAGGGCCCAAATGAGTGAAAAAGTGTCAAGCCTACACTTTTTGGCAACACATTTAGCCCCCACTTTAGTGAGAGGATGAAATTGCTTCAAACTCACACTAAAGTAGCTGAATCATGCATGTCGAGAGGGATCTGATGTGTTCATGCTAGTAAGGTGAGATGACTATAATAGAGAGGGATGATCAAGCCCCCAGGATCAAGATGCCATGGCAAACCAATCATAAGCATAAAAGATCACATAAGGAGTGATGTGAAAGATTGAAGAGAGAGGTAAAGTCAGATCAAGCTTTGATTGTTTGTCCAACTAGTTGTGGATCAGGTCTAGGCTATTTTTCCAAAAGGAAGTGTACTCACTCTGACGTGATGAGACTTTAGGTTGTTCATTAGGTGAGATTGCCCAAAAGGGTGAGAAACATACACTCATTTGGTATGAACTCACACACACACAAAGGTGGCTATGGGGAAATTCATGCCACTAGTTGGGCTTCCCTCTCAACCATATGAAAGTTATACCTCCTGATAACTTTGATAAGGTGCCATAAAAGACAAAGGTTCATGGTCCATGAGACAAGAAAAGCCTTGAATGCTTATAATTCATGAACAAGTGCAAGATGGCACCATATTCATGCAAGTTGTGTTATGCAATGTGGCCATGTATGCAATATCCAAAAATGCAACATGTAAAATGCACAAAGGAAAAATGCAAAAGGGGTGTTCAAAGAAGTCTTATTCAATTCATGTGAGGTCTTTAACTTAGGGAACATTGTGTCTAATGTCTCCAAGAGAGGAACAATCAAAGAATAGAAAGTTCACAACTTAGGGGATGTAGTGTGTCGCATCAGGACGCTAAGAGGAATGTAATATACCAAGATAGGTCACTTTCGTGAAGGAAATTACACCCAATGTCATCCACAAAGTGAGAGATTCGTCGTATGAAGTGATAAGGTTGCTCTAGGAACTGACGACAAAGAAAATCAAATGCAATTAAAAATAAATAATGCCAATGTATGCCTCCACGTTAAAGGAATTTCTACACACCGTTTTGTGAGCAATTGCTTTAAAGTAGAGAAAGGAAATGACATGAGAGCCTACTTGGAAAGCCCTATTCCAAGGGATAGGTCTTCAAGGGAGGCTACATCATGTGAAGAGAAAGGAAGAGAAAAGGGAAAGGGGGGTTCCCCTCAAAATTAAATTCCACACACCCATAAGGGATCTATGGTTTGGGGTCAATATGTTCATTGCTGCAGTATTTGTTTAGAGAGCTCAGAACTGTCATCATCTCCCCAAGTACATAGAACTGGAAGAAGGACACAAAGAGATCAAAAACAAATGAAAAGAAAGAGTCATTTTAGGTCAACATGGAAGAGACATAGGATGTCTCAATGCTTTGCATCATCCCCAAAAGGACAAAAAAAAGTAAAAAGGAAAAGATAAAGAAAAAAGAGCCTTTTTTATTTGACATGAAGGAGACATTGAGGTCTCAATACCTTGCATCATCCTCAAATGGAAGGCAAAAAGAAAAGAAAAGGAAAAGGAAAAGGGTCCATTTGGGTCAACAAGAAGGAGATATTGTGGTCTCAATGCCTTGAATCATCCCCAAATGGAAGGAAAAAAGAAAAAGAATAGGAAAGTAAAATGGTCCATTTGGGTCAACATGAAGGAGACATTGCAGTCTCAATGCCTTACATCATCCCCAAATGGAAGGAAAAAGGACAAAGAAAAGGAAAAGGGGTCCTTTTGGGTCAACATGAAAGGGATATTGTTGTCTCAATACCTTGCATCATCCCCAAAAGGAAGACAAAATGGAAAGCAAAAAGAATGCACGACATATAGAAGAATGAAGGTACACATAGAAGAATGTCACAAAGAGAGGGGACATCAAGCATAACAGTATAGGGAAAACATGCCACATAAATTCAAAAGAAAAGGAAAAGAATAGTAAGGTAAAAGTCCGTCAATCATCAAGCAAGTAATCTTCCTCCCAATCTTGCTCAGTATAAAATTTGGGTGGGCGACTAGCTAGAGGGACATCAACAATTGTCGAACTAGTGTCAAGGTCAATGCTTGTCTGAGGAGAATTATCATATATTCTCATGGAAGAGGGAAATAATGAATTCAAAGTTTGGTGTAACTCTTCATCTATTTTAGCATTCTCATCATCATCATCATCTAGATTGATGACGATGGTAGGGCGAATGACAATATCAGTGGTAGCATGCAAGATTGGTTGTGATGGAGGTATAGGATCAGGTTGCTGTGGTGGGGGGGAGGGTCATCAGGTACTATTTCAGGTAAAGGTGGATTGTAATTTTCAATATTTTCTTCATCATGTGACTGATGGGCAAGAGCACGATGGTGATGCCTATGCTCCCTAGCTCCTTTATTTATTTTTATTCATTTATCAAGTTGCATCTGAGAAGGAGCAGGCTAGTCCACCATAGGCTGCTTATCGTTCCTGGTGAGGAATGGGAGGAACCATAGGTGGGTCATCCACTTTCTCCTTGGATTTATACACTTGTTTGATGCGAGGAGGTAGGATGGAATTATTGTCATGATCCCTAGGTCTCTTGGATGATGTGGAGAAGGTTTTAGGTGTTGTTTGATTAGGCATGTCAGGTTCAGGTTGCAACATAGAATCGTCAAGAATGGGTGTTTCAGAAGTAGGAGGCATGCTGCGAAGAGAGAGTTCAAAGATCTTATTTTCTTTAAACTTTTGATATGCAATGAAAAAGAAATCTCATCTAGGGGTGATGGGTTCCATGGGATCAGGCCAAAAGGCTTCTAAAGAAAATTTTCCTTTGGAGGATAAAGGATTGAAGCCACTAGGGTAGATGGTGAATATTTCATTTTCCATAGGAAACTTCAAACATTTATGAATAACAGATGGAACCACTTTCATTGAATGAAGCCATGGGTAGCCTAGTCACAAACGAAATTGGTCTGATTGCGGGATGATAGAGAATGTAACGTCCAATGTCTTAGGATCTATTTGTAATGCGAGAGCGATTGATCCAATCATAGGGCAAGTGAAACTATTATGCGTTTTGATCCATGCAGTAGGTGGGTATGTGCAAGATCATCATGGAAAAAATAGGCCCTTAAGTGGTGATGAAAATTTAGAAAATCAAAGTTAGGCAACTTGACGTAAAAAAATGAATAAATTATCTATATTATTTAAAAAATATGTAAGAATATACTCTATAGAAAATTGAATGTAGTTTCTAAAATAATAGGTTTAGTTTTTTTTTTTTATAAATCTATTTGGTGAAAATTTGAAATTTCAATGCAGTACTACTTCGATTTTAGGGAAAAAATGAGAAGTAGGTGTATGTCTGACCACCCTAACCACAATAAAATGATAATATTTTTTTATAATATTTTAGATATAAGCAGAGGACTCATGTCCCGATGTGATACATATTTTTTTGTAATTTTTTTCCAAATAAATAATTAATTATGAATTTTTTATTACAACTTTTTAAAAATATAAAAAATCGTATGTCTGACCGCCTTAACTTGGTCAAAACTTCATGAAATTCATTTTTTTATTTTTTAATCCTATAGTATGTGAAGCATAGAATGTGACACATGTTTCAGATTCAAAAAATGTGATACTATTGGAAAGCTATAGATGTTTTTCAATCAGCCTATCAATCAAGACTTTAGTCTTAATTCAAATAGAAAATGATTAATAATTATTTATTAAATTCAAAGTAAAGCATAATTTATATTTGTGGAAATATGAGAATATCCTTTAAGAACAATTTTTGTTTCATCAATTTTGGGTAAGAAAAAAGTCGTCAGCCACATGGGCCATCATATCACTTACATATCGCCACTTTTTGGCCCATGATGATCCTGCACATACCTAGGTCTATTATAAACATTGTTGAGAAATGTCATGTGTAATACCAAAAACTCTTCTATGATCACATTCTCGCCATAGGCTAGATCTATGAGTATCCCATTAGCGGGCTTATCATAGATTCTGCCAGCTATGTAAAGAGGACCATCAGGAAGGTTTTTGAGTAAATATTGAGGTGAAAAAGTAATATCAAAAGTTTTTTTGGTTTGGCCCTTACGATGGATGATTTTTATCGTGCCTACCATCTCATCCATAGGCTTGACATGGGTTGCATTCAAAAGAGGATCAGAATGTGTATATTGTGTATCAACATTCATAACATCAGTTTGTGAAGTTTCACCAGCTTTGACAAATGAAGCATTGTGTTTAGGCATAGGATTGGTGAAAATTTGCAAATTTTGGTTGGGGGTGCAACAAAATTATTTCATTTATCATTAATACCAACAATAGATAGCCATCCCGAATCAATGAGGTCTTGCACATGGTGTTTGATACGTTACATTGTTTGGTGTCATGTATGTTCTATCTATAAAAATAACAATAAGCGGTGGAATTATAGGATGAAGGTAATGGCTTATTAGGATCGGGTGCATGGACAAGAGGTAAGGGAATCATTTGTTGTTGGAGCAGTTGAGTCATGGTATTATGGAGGGTATCAGGTAAAGGCATGAAGTTTTGCTTAGGATTTCCATAATTGAAACGCACCGCGGTCATAACAACTGCTATTTGATTATTGGCAGGAGGAGGTTGGGAAGGAGGGTTGAATTGTAAAAACCCTTTGTTTGTCTTTTGAAATGGCTGGGAATTGGTTTGGTTGGTAGCATCAGACTTCTTAACTTGACTAGAAGTGGATCACGTATCATGACTACTAGCTGAATTGTGATAATCACAAAGCACTTGACATAAGTGCATGAAGGAAGGGAACTTCATTAGGGTGAGCTTGTCTTGAAGGGGTGTTAGCAAGTTTTTAGTAAGCATCTTTTGTAGATGTGTATCAGGTATCTTGACATCAATTAAGGAATAAAGTGCCTTATAACGGGAGATAAAATCTGTTATCTTCTCTTTATGGTCTTGCTTAAATCTCATTAGATCAGCCAAGGTATTTTTAGGGGTCATGTGGAATTGGAAATGATTGATAAATTAATCCACCAGTTCATTGAATGAACTAATGGAGTTGTTCAATAAGGATGAAAACCAATCCAAGGCGATGTCTTTAAGGGTCCTAGGAAATAGCTTGGATAACAATTTGTCATCAAGAGAAAAATCACTAAATAAAGTAGTATAAGCATTAACATGATTAGAAGGATCACCCTTCCCTCCGTACTTCTCAAATCTAGGTATTTCTATTCCTTGTGGTAGTGGGGTGCGTAGGATCTCTAAGGATAAGAGATTGCTACGAACATAGTGGGTGGGTGAACCATGTTGGTTTTGATTAATACTAGAAAGTTTTTGTTGAATGGATGTAATGTTGTGAAAAAAATGTGATAAGAGGATCAGTATAAGTGTTATGATGTGGAAGGGTATGTGCAGGATCATCATGGAAAAAATAGGCCCTTAAGTGGCAAAAAATTCAGAAAAATTAGAGTTAGACAACTTGATGTAAAAATTTGAATAAATTATCTATATTATTTTAAAAATATGTAAGAATATAATATGTAGCAAATTGAATGTAGTTTCTAAACTACTAGGTTTATTTAAAAAAATAAAAAATCTATTTGGTGAAAATTTGAAATTTCAATGGAGTAGCACTTAAATTTCAGGGAAAAAATAAGTAGGTGTCTTTCTGACCACCCTAACGACAATAAAATGATAATATTTTATATATAAGTAGAGGACTCATGTCCCAATGTGATGCATACTTTTTTGTAATTTTTTTCCAAGTAAATAATTAATTATGAATTTTTTATTAGAAATTTTAAAAAATATAAAAACTCATATGTCTAACCACCTTAACTTGGTCAAAACTTCACGAAATTCAATTTTTCTTTTTTTAATCCTATAGTATGTGAAGCATAGAATGTGATGCATATTTCAGATTCAAAAAAAGTGATACCATTTGAAAGCTAGAGATGTTTTTCAATAAGCCTATCAATCAGGATTTTATTCGTAATTCAAATAGAAAATGAATAATAATTATTTATTAAATTCAAAGTAAATCATAATTTATATTTGTGGAAATATTAGAATCTCCTTTAAAAACCCTTTTCGGTTCATCAATTTTGGGTAAAAAAAAAAGTTGTCAGCCACATACCCATAATATCCCCACTTTTTGGCCCATCATGATCCTGCACATACCTGGAAGAGAAAGTGGTGATGGGGTGAATGTAGTGGAAGGGAAAGTGAATGGGATTCTAATGGGGGGAATGGTGGAAGAGGCTAAGGATGCGATGCCACATAAGAAGTAGGAATACCAAGGGAAGGTATCAAATTGCTAATCTATTGTACTGTTGTTGTCACGTTAGGAGATGCATAAGTAGGAATGGAAGCTATTGTTGAGGAAGGAGGAGTGGAAGGTCCACCTTGGCTAACAATAGGGGTGGTTAGTTGAAAAACCCTAGGTGTGGAAGAGGTTCATGTTTTTGGTGTATCTCCATAATTTTCTTCACAACAACTAGGCCATCATCACTCTCAAGCATACAATGAATGTTCTCTATGGTGGGGTTGGTAGTGGTGGATATGTTATCAAGGATTATTTCATGTTGGAGGTCGGATAGGTCCGCATGAATGTGAAATATCTTGGAATGTGGGAGGTCATCGATTTTATTGTCAACATGAGTGTTTCCTAGATGCAGAGAGTTACTAAGGGTGGTTTCTAGGCCTAGTGCACTATTGTCGATACTAGGAGTAGAAGCCTAGGAGAGCCCAAGATATACAACAAGATTATTTCCATGAGATTCCATGAGTCTAGAGCTTCATCTCACTACGATATCAACAAGATAACACCAAATGCTCATGCAAATTTTCCTAAGGGTGGGGTGGATGCAAATGCAATGTAAACAAAGGAGACTAAAATGCTTGTAACCAAAATTCTAGAAAATAAAATAGAAATGCAAAACCAGAAAAGAGAAGTGTTGAAATTGACTTGAAAATTTCATAAGTTATAGTGTGAACGGTGCAAAGGGACTAGGTCGCCCAATTTGGCGAATTAGTCCCAACAGTGATATTTTTGACAATTTTCAAAAGTTTTGACTAGTTTCTATGATTTTTATGCTTTTCTGACGCATGTACATAATGGAAGTGTAGATATTTTTATAATTTTTCAATTAAAATTCCATGCAAAGTGAAATCTATCATGAACTTCTTCACTAATGCAATTTTTTAATAGCCCTAGAATGCAAACAATGTAAAACCCTAATGCAATGCAAGCCTTTCCCTAGGATGAAATGCATAAATTAGAAGTAAAGAGAATTGTTCTAAGGGCGGGTTCACCAAAATGAACCACCAAAAATATATGGACAAATATGGAAGGAGGATTCCCCCAATTAGGCCCATAGATTTTTTCACCTAGGAGCTTTGGATGGAAGAATGACTCTCTTTCCACTTAATGATACACTTTTTGGTGATTTCATTCAAAAATAGGGGTTGAATACGGTTGTGTGTGTGTGATGAAATGTGTCTAAATGATGATATTTAATGAAACTAAACTAACTATGAAATGTAAACAAAAGAAAATGTAAACTGTATGAAAACTACACTAAATGACCTAAATGTATGCAAGCGAGAAAGAAATTGGAAAAGACAAAAATAATGCACTTGGAAATTGAAAGTTCCAGAAGAGGAGCCCAAGAGGATTCTAGAATTTGATGGAAATCTAGACAGGGAAACTTACACCAGAATGGGCGACCTGGTCTTCTTCCTGGGAAACTTGGCCAGAATAGGTTTCTGATAAAAAGGTATCCAAAAATGCAAAAACCCTTTTTCAGGCCTGGTACAGGGACAAGGTCACCAATGATGGTGACCTAGTCCTCCTAGTATTTTTGGGATTTTTGAGGTCTGAATCTGTAGCCCCCCACTTGCACTTATCTTTTTGATAGAGACCTATGTCTGGATCTTCAAAAAATGACCCGCAAGTTGTCTTTTAGCTACTCCTAGGGCTTTGTGACTTGAGTTGATGTAGATGGAATGATGGTACCCTTTTCAACAATTTAATCCTTGCCAAATTTGCATACACACCTGCAAAGCACACATGCAAAGAGAAGGAAAGGGTTAGGGTTAGAGAATAGGGATTTGCCTTAGTCAAACCCCATCTTGGTAACCAAACCCAAATGAAATGGAAATGAAAGGGAAGATGATTGAACAACAAATAAATGTAAACACTCACCAAACCCTTGTTGAAGATGTCTGCAAGATGCAAGAACCAACTCCAATGGAGGTTGTTTGAAGTTCTTTATGCTTGAATTCTTGTTGCTTATTTGAGAAGATTGAGTGCAAGAGTGCTTGTGAAGATGAAAAATGATATTAGGGGGGGGGGGTGGGAATCAAGGTGAAAACCATTATTTATACATGCTATGCCCTAATTTCCTGAAAATAACACATGATAGGCTGACCTTAGGGTTTTGGAGGAAAATTCTCGTTAGAATTTTTTTTTAATTTTGAATTTTATGCCAAAAGGGACTAGGTTGCCCAAGGTGTTGACCTAGTCCACTTGGACAAATTCAAGTGGTGGTCGGGAATTAAGTGATGTTTAATGATTTTTAATGGGCTTGCCTCCCGAAACACACTTAAGTCAGGCCAAAAAGCACATTAAGGGACCTATTTATCATAAGGAAGGGTTAATTTGCTAATGACAAGCCTAGGAAAGTGTGAAAATGCATTACAACACTTTGACACAAGGCTTGAAAAGGGGTAAAAAGGGGTTGTTTAGGTGAATTATGTTGAAAGGGTCTTAGAAAGGTGGTAAGATGTGTTACAACACTTCACAAAATTGTTAGGTTGTTGTTGATTTGCAAGCATTCAAGGCCTAATGCCGTATTATAGCATAAGATCAAAGCAAAACAAGGCCCAAATGAGTGAAAAAGTGTGAAGGCTACACTTTTTGGTGACACACAATCATATATTTCATTAGCCATGGATCATATATTATATCATATCTTAGTGAATAGGCATAGGAAATGTTCACTAGATAATATCTCGAACAAAAAGAAGAAAAAATCCCTCCATACTACATGCAAATACTTGCAACCACCAAACTTCCACTTTGATATTTGGTCTCAAATAAAATATGGGTTATCGACTATGCCTCAAGATTTGATTTTTCATTATTTACCCTACCATAGCACACTTTTCATTTATTTATTTAACTTCCAATTGTTTCCTATTAATTATTTCAATTATGACATGATATATCATATTTCTCACCCAAGATCTAACATCCAGTCACCCTTTATCTCATTGCACTTAGCCACTATCAACATGTACACATATCATGTATACAAATTTATAATTTATGTAATTACTAATATCAACAATATTTATAATTTATTTATTTGTTCATTCTTTCACCTCTTCTTATACCAACTCTGTTAAATTGGAGAGAATGAATTGATTCTTATATTCATCAAATAGATGGATCCAAAGATCTTTAAATATGTATCACATGCTTGAGATATGTTTCTCTTGTAAAAGAAACAACTTTACATGAAATGACTTTACATAACATATTTTTTTATGAATAAGTGTGAGTTACTATTAATTAAAAGTAATTATACATATATTCACAAAAAAATGTGGGTGGTAAGAAGGCACACCCTGAAAGTCACATAGTCCTAGCGCAGAAGTAGAGAAATACAAAAACAAATCCGCTTAGGAAACAAGAGAAATACTAGTAGCAGGAGGGGAGTCCTTATCATTTGTCCTATTCCATACATCAATGGGATCTAGAGTGAGGTCAATATGATCTTATTTTTCATCATCCTTGTCTTGATCTTCTTGATGAGTGAGAGATATTTCCAAATCCAAATGTAGGAGCCACTTGGAAGTGTCGGCAAGTGGCAAACCAAGAGCTCCACTAGAGGGCCATCCAATATCACCACCACCAAAAAGTAGCATGAGGAGGAGGAGAAGGTGAATTCCTATGAGACCATGAACCACTGCAATGTCAAGCTTGGGTGAGGGAGTAGGGATGCACCACCTAAGAGTCTCAGTTAGAGCCATTCCTACCCTGTGGTAGCCTCGAGAGGGTGAGCAGCTCCAGGAGGAGGTTGGAGAAGGTGAGATGTGAGCAATAGTACAAGGGAAATTTCCCCAATGGTCTAGGAGCTCCTATAGGTGAGCCACTTTTGGTGCAACATTGTTAGCTTGCACTTGAATCTGAACTAACACATTATAGCATATAGTATCTTTAGGAAAAAGGAAAAAATGCTTATAAAGATGGCTATGCACAAAAATAATAAATTTTTTATCTTTCCAAATTTTGAAGAGGATATCCACCCTAAAGACATACCAAATTTGGTTGTACTTATGGGGAATGTGGGTTCAGTCCCCGAAAGAACCATATTCCAAGTAAAAGGTTTTTTTTGAAAGGGCCAAAAGAAATCATGAATCTAATTCCACAACTATTATGCTTTGGACTAGAACCAAAAGAGATTCTTAAAAGTATTTGTTTTCCCAAAAAATGGGAAACAAGGGTCAAGAACCCCCAAGTGGGTGAGCCTAGAACCCAGAAGTAAGCCTTAGAAAAGAATACACCAAGAAAAGTGGGAAATCTTAGGATGAACAATCATAGCCCACACATTGATGAATCTATAGTGCCAAATTGAAATAGGTGACTACAAGTTCCATCTATAGTTCAAAATTTTAACCATCAAGAGATTAGATGAAAGCCACTAGTAACCAAGTCGAGGCTTATAATTCTTGAAGGAGGTATTGGACCCATTTCCAATCTTTCCACCAAGGTTTGGAGGAATGAATTCAACTTTTATGAAGCATATCAACTTGAATGTCATTGATGGCTCCTTCAAAATTTTCTCGATCTGAATAAGTTAAGCCATACTTGGCTTTGAAAACTTCCCAAGACATGATGCTCATCATGGGTTTGGAAAGAAAATCCTTTGGAGTCTAAATGCTCTTCTTGCTAAATGTAAGGTAACGTTTGATTAAATATTATTTATATTCTTAACACAACCATTAACTTTATTTTATCACACAACTTAACTAGATGATGGGGGCCACCTATAAAAAATAGGCTAATTAGCTAACCATGTACAAATGGAGAATATTTAACACCAATGACTTCTTGAAAGTATAAATGCATTCTACATCTAGTTATATCAATAAAAGAAGTAAATCATTCCCAATGATCTTTGTAATAAAAACCTTTACAAATTTAGCAATGATCTTTCCAATCAATTTCAAAAATAACCAAAACCTTCACAGATTTAGCAACAATCTCTACATTCAATTTGAAAAATGATCTTTCTAATAAAAAAACTTCACAAATTTAGTAATGATCTTTGCAATCAATTTCAAAAATGATCTTTATGACCAAAACCTTCAAAAATATTTGTGATCAATTTCAACAATGATATTTACAATCAAATCCTTCACAAATTTAGCAATGATCTTTACGATCAATACTACAACTATTCAAAAATGATATTTGCGATTAATACTACAAATTTTTAGGTTCAATAATGATCTTTAAAATCAATTGTCGCCAAAAAGTGTAGTCTTTGTCACTTTTCACTCATTTTGGCCTTTTTCCTTGGATTTTGGCCTGTTTTACCTTGATTTAGTCTTGAAAGCTTGCAATTCAACAACATTCTAATAGTGTTTTCTAAGGTGTTGTGAATATTTGTAACACATTTCCTCACCTTTCTAAGACCCTTTCAACATAATTCACCTAAATAGCCTCTCTTTACCCCTTTCCAAGCCTTGTGACAAAGTGTTGTAATGTATTTTTACACTTTCCTAGGCTTGTCACCCCTAATTTAACCATTTTCTTATGCTAATTTGTCCCCTTAATGTAATTTTAGGCCTGATTAAAGTGAGTTTCGGGAGGCAAAGCTAATAAAATTCATTAAACATTATTTAATTCGTGACCACCACTTGAAATTTCCTAAGTGGACTAGGTCACCACCTTGGATGACCTAGTCCATTTTGGCATAAATCTTAAAATTAAAACATAAATATTATAGGAATTTGCCCCCAAAACCCTAAGGTTGGCCTATCATGCGTCATTTTTGGGAAAATTAGGGTTTAGCATGTATAAGTAAGGGTTTTCATCCTAATTTTTCCCCCTAACAACTCTCATTTTTCACCTTCACTCAATCTTCACAAGCACTCTTGCACTCAAGCTTCCCAAGTAAGCATTCAAGCACAAGGGTTTCACAGGCAATCTCCATTGGAGCTAATCCATGCATGTTGTAGACATCTTCAACAAAGGATTTGGTAAGCGTTTTCTTTTTCATTAAGTCATCCTTTCCTTTCCTTATTTCTCATTTGGATTTGATTATCATCAAAGGGGTTTGACTAAGGCAAACCGCTATTCTCTAACCTTAATCCTTGTCTCCTCTTTACATGTGTGTTTGTAGGTTTTTTTGTATGCATGTTTGTCAAGAAGAAAGGTATTAAAAGGTGTCATCAACTCATCAAAGGAATTCAAGTCAACAAAGCCCTAGTTGAAGCTTGGAGACCCCTTTCAGCCTGTTTTATGTAGGATCTGAACCAGACACCTACAGGGATCCTAAGAGCAAAACAAAGGTCCTAATCTCCACTTTCAGATCCTCAAAAACCTAGAAGAGGACTAGGTCGCCCATAATGGCAAACTATTCCCTCTAAGCTTGATTTTTGGGGATTTTCACACTTTTGGGTACCCATTTGGTAGAAACCCACTCCGACAAATTTTCGAGACAAGTGGACTAGGTCACCCAACATGGCGGAAGTGTCCCTCTGCTGATTTTAGATATTTTCTAAGATATTCCAGAGCCACTCAGCTGCAACATCTCATTTCCAGGTGCACAAGCTATCAACCTGCTAGTTTAATTTTTGTATTGCATTCATTTAGGACATATAGGTTAGATAGTTTATAGTATAGTTTACATTCAATTCATATTTTCTTTCATTTACATTTATTAGTTAGCATTAGTTTCATTTAGACACACATTCTCACACACATATCACAACCCATACATAAACCCATCCTTCCTTTGAATGCAACTGCCAAAAATCCCATAACCACCAAGTGGTAAGTGTGTCATTCTCTCACACCAAGTGCTCCTAGGGTGAAAAACCCTAAGGGCCTAGAATAGGGAATCCTCTTGCCCTAGGTTCAGTGTTATGTTTTTGGTGGTTCATTTTGGTGAACCCGACTATCCAACACTTGCTAATCTTTTGGTTTTGCTTTTTCATCTTAGGGCAAAGCTTGTATTGTGTTTGGTTTGTGCATTGTTTGCATCCTAGGGTTTATACATAAGTGCATTATGAAAAAATCATGTTAACTTGCATTTTTACATATATAATTTCATTGAAATTCTCTAAAATCTTGCATTTTCATCTTAGGATTGCATCATAGAGCCTGAGACACATCCAAACCACTTAGAAAACTCAAAAAATTTGACAAAAACCCTAATTGGGACTTGTTCACCGTTCTGGGCGACCTAGTCACTGTTCAAATTTTTAACTTCCTATTACAACATCATAAACCTTATTTTTGTGCTTCCCATACCTCCTAGTACCATATACTATAATTCTGGAAATTTCTGAGAACATAGGTTTTATGCTTCTAACTCAAAATCATCAATTTAGGGTGGTCATTTTTTATATACCTTCATTATTAGATCTGCAAAATCCTTACATTTATGAAATTGTGCTTAACATTGATAAAAGTACTTTTACTTTTTCTTATACACTATTTACATTCATAAAACTATGCATAATTTTCCTAAAAGTACTTTCCATTCTTTCCTATACAATTTTTACATTCTTAAGACTTAGCATACATTGAATATACATGTTCTATATTTTTACATATATATTGTTCATATTGTTGAAACACTGCATGACACGGTTATAAATGCTTCTTATTTTTGTTCAAACAATGTTAGTGTCTTAAATATATCTAGATATGCTAAGAAACCTTCCCTCCCCCCTCCCTATGAGATAATTTTAGTGATAGAGAATACAACCTTGGACATTCCGAACAATCATATTAGTTCTTCCCCTAATCTCTCTCCTCTTGGTGATGCAAAGATTTTGGTGTTAGAAGAACCAATTAATGAGAGTTATGAGAATATTCATTGTTTATCTCCTCTTACCTCTCTTAACAAACAAGACAATGCTACCATAAGGAATCATGACAATAACATTTGTCTTTCTCCTAGTATCTCTCTTAAGTGTGAAGATGATACTTTGTTGATAGAGGATATAATCGATGAAATTCATGAGTATCTTAGTTGTCCCCCTTCTCCTAGGGAACTCCTTATTAAACAAGAAAATTGCACCATTAGTCATTCCCCTCATTGCAATGAAGTTATTTTAGAAGAACCACCCTTTGAATGTGAAGAAAATTCAATTTGTATTTCTCTTGAACACTCTCCTCCTAAGGAGACTATCATGGTGCAAGAACATGTGAAAACTGACACCTATCCTTCAAACACTCAACCTTCCCTAGGAGAAGATAATTAAGTGACATTTTGTAGAGAAGGGGGATTCACTACTCACGAGTTATGTTCGATCAGAGAGCCTCACGAGGTGAACTCCCCTAAACTACCTCAAAGGACATCAACGAGAGTTCTAGAACCAGAAGGAGTAGGTCATAGAGATTCTCTGGATAAACAGACAAGTTCTCGGCCAAAGGACAAAAACATAGAATATGGATGATAGTGCAGTGCATTGGCATCCCCAAGGTGCATTGGCATATCGTACAGACCAAAAAGTAGGTTTATCTCAGAAAACAACTAAGTGACTACTAGAAATCCAATTACTAAGAATTTCTAGAATGTGATAAAGTTTGAACAGTCTGAAATAGAAGTGATAAAGATAAGGAGAAGAAGGGAAAGGAAATGCTTACAACCGTGTGAATGATGAAGCCTCCAGCTCATGAATATCTTCAATACCTGCACACAAGAGAGAGAATGTTGGGGTTGTATAGGGTTTTGCCTTAGTCAAACCCCCATTTCGGTGTTCCCACCTCCACGGACAACCAAGATAGATAAAGAGGAAAGTAGAAATGAAGTAAAGAGCACTAAAGCACTACAAAACAGTGTTATGCTACTCAACCAAGTAATAAAGAAGCTTAGTGAAAGATTACCACCTCTGCCCAAAGTGCTCAAGGCTTGTGGGGGAGAAAATGAGAGGAACTCAATCCTCTGCTTCCATGGTGTCGTGTTCCACACTTGCTCTACAAACGTGATGGAGTGTGGATGTTGTTGCTATAGAATGTAAAGTGTTTGTGAGGAAGCTGCTTGGATCTTGTGAAGAGATCCAAGATGGTCAAAAGATCAACCAGCCATGAAATGAATGAAGGTGAGTGAATATGAAGTAGAGAGGAAAGAAATGGCCATATTCGGGTCGGTCAGTCGAAAAGGGCGTTATAAATCAACTCCCTATGGGAATGGTAACACCTCTATAGGAATTTTTTAGGGACATTAGCACGCCATGCAGACATCTTCACATCGTGCGAGCATCCTAGATAGAAATGCCTCTACCGACGCTCAAAATAGGTGCCAAGTGGAACGAAGGCAGCGGGCATAAGTGGAATTTTTCCTTCGGATTTGGTTTTATAAAGTGTAAGGGGTTAAAAGGGAATTTGTGTTAGGGGTGAAAATTCACGTTGATACATTTTTCCCCCACTTTAGTGAACATGAGTACTGATGAGTGCTTCGGTAAAGTAGAGTAGTAAAGGAGTAACAGAGTAAGAAATGTATACTTAAATCGATGAGGAAGCAGAGCACAGTCTGACAAACTCAAAAGTACAGGACAAGAAAAGGACTTCATAACTCTGCAGAACTATGAAGCTGAAGAAAGAAAGCACCTTACACACCTGCAAACTTGCAAGGAAGGTATCCTCTGAAGAACTCTCACATGAAGGAAACCAAGAAAGCACCTTATAGACCCATAGACCTACAAATAAGGTATCCTCCAATAACTCTCACATGAAGGAAACCAATAAAGCACCTTACAGACCCGCAGACCTACAAGGAAGGTATCCTCCAAGAACTCTCACATGAAGGAAACCAAGAAAGTGCCTTATAGACCTGCAAACCTGCAAGGAAGGTATCCTCCAAGAACTCTCACATGAAGGAAACCAAGAAAGCGCCCTACAGACCCGCAGACCTACAAGGAAGGTATCCTCCAAGAAATATCACATGAAAGAAACCAAGAAAGCGCCTAAAAAATTCGCAAACCTGCAAGGAAGGTATCCTCCAAGACCTCTCACATGAAGGAAACCAAGAAAGTGCCTTACAGACCCACAAACTTGCAAGGAAGGTATCCTCCAAGAACTCTCACATGAAGGAGAAAGAGAAAAGGGGACTCCACAGAGTTAGAGATCGCAACATGTTTACCCGCAAATTAAACATGTCAAGAAGCGGTCGCGCAGGCGAGTGAATGGACAGTCACGTAGACCATCGCTAAGTTGCAAGACTTTCAAAGGGGTTGATCGGGTACCCTTCAAAAGGAAGGAGGGTCCACTCAAGGGATGCACTATTTTAAAAGTGAAGTCTAGTCAGGCTGCCCCCTAGCTAGACCTAAAGATAGGTCTAGATGGACTGCCCCCGAGCTAGATGCAAAGATATGAAAAAGGTCTAGTCAGGCTACCCCCAAGCTAGACGCAAACATGTGATTTGAAGGAGAAAATCTTTCAAAGGGGTCCCTTGGGAACCCTTCAAAAGGAAGAAGGGGTCCACTCAAGAGACCCTCAAGTTGAAAGACATAGAGGAGAGAGAGGGATCCTTAAGAAGGACACACATCTCTAGAATGATTTATCACTACCCCCAACATAAAGGGGAGGAGAACCACACAAGATATTTAGGACAGGATAGAGGTAGACCTTGATATCACTTGTTATTTGAAAGAAGAGATAGGTGCATCCACAACTCAAATGAGTGATGGCACCTGAATCACGAAGTTGTTGTATCTTATCCTTCAAGGCCTTACATTCACTAGTGGAATGGTCAGGCACTCAATGGTATGCGCAGAAAGCATTATTTTACGTGTAGGAGGAAGAGTAATCAAGCGGGCTTTTAGAAGCCACAACAAAATATTCTCTTGCTCAAATAGAGGATGAGGAGAAGGAAGCAATCCTTTCTCTTGTGGAGAAAGGTTTAACTACTCACCAAAAGAAGATATCAAGACAAAAGACAAAGGAGAATAGAACAATCCATGAGAATGAGGTTGAGTGGACATTGCATCAACATTCAACCGTGGTTTCCATTTAGATTGTTTATTTGAGCAACCAAGCCCCAAGTTACGCTTATGAGGCACAAATTCTATAGGGACCTAGATGCCTTGTTCATTACACCCACAACCTTTACGCTCATAGCCATACTTAGAGACAAGCTTAAAGCTAGGAGCGTAACGTGCTTGTAAATCATGAGAAGAAGGAGGATCCCCGTAGAGAGCATTATTCCAGCAAGGGGAAACATACTCTTCTACATGATTTTCATCATCCTTTTTCATAGGACTATCAACATTATCCTCCTTAGCAGAAGCGTAATCGTCCTCCTCAGAAGGAGGATCAACACTAAGAACATTACAATTCACATTCACATTATCCAATGATGCTAAAGACTGATCATCTTTGATAGTGGGTGTGAATGATGTTATCGAAGGGTCTAAGTGGATCGAGTCAACTTTATATTCCTGAATGAAGGAACTCGTAAAGTATGAAGGACCCCAATCATCACCAAGACATGCATTCCTTTGAGAGGAAGAAGGAGAAGACTTATAATTTCTTGTTTCAGAAGGATCTTCTTCAGGCACATTCATCTCAAGAGTATCCTTTGTAGTCGGTATTGTTGGAATAAACATTGACGCATTGGAAGATAATGAATGAATAAGAGTAGGCACAACCAAAGCTTGACTAGTAGCTTCCATCTCACACAAGTGCTTAGCATCAGATTCAGCCTTAACTGTGACTACTCTATTATTAGTAGTGAACTTAATAGATTTGTGTAAGGTAGACGAGACTGCACCCATAGCATGAATCCACAGTCTACCAAGAAGAAGGTTGTAAGGTAACCTCTCTGACATAAGATATAGAAGGGTAGGTACAGTAACAGATCCTAACCTCAAAGGCAAGACTATAGTGCCTAGGGCATGTCAACTGATATTATCAAACCCACGAATGTCAACAAAAGAAGCATTAATAGAAGATGGATCAAAATTAATCTTGGGCAATAGATCAATGCTACATACGTTAAGTGCTGAACCATCATCAACGAGAGTACATCTAATGACAATCTTATTAATGTTAACTATAATCATTAGAGGATTTTCTTGCTTATGTACTTCCGGAGGTGGGAGGTCCTGAGGATAGAATGTGATATTCAAAAAATCCGCATGAATATAATATATCAACGCATCAACATCTACTGGCCTAGCAGAAGAGGGAAAGAGGACCCTTTGCAAGGCTTCTTGAAGCATACCTTGGTAAACCAGAGCAGACTGAAGCAATTCCCAAAGTGAGATCTTAGCCGGAGTAACTTGAAGTTGCTTGACAAGATCGTAATCACTAGGTGCTTTAGTTGTAGGCTCAGGTGCTTGAGGAAGTCTTAGTAATTTATTCATTCTAGTATCATAGGTATGGGCTGCTGCTCTATGAGAGAAAGCCTTAGAAAGATCAAGGGAATCACTATCAAATGGAACACCATCGATAGAAAAAACCCTTTCAGGAGAAGGACTAGCCAGAGTCATGTAAATGACCGGTCTCTTAGGCCTTTCAAGGGAAGCAAAGACATAGATTACATTTATTGAGTCATCACAACTAGTAGAGCAATTATTTGAATACATATTCTCAACATCAATCCAAACAGGATCAAATGTGGAAGGAGATTCATCATGCACCAATGCATCATCTCTAGAGGAGAGTGCATTAGAATAGACAAGGAATTCATAATCCACAAATGTAACGTCCCTAGAAGAGAGTGCATTGGAATGAGTAGGAGTTTTTTCATCCACAAATGCATCATCTCTAGAAGAGAGTGCATCAGAATGAATAGAAGGTAGAGTGACATTAAGGAAGGTATGAATGATTTCATCTTCTTGCAACAAGACATCCTTTGAAGGGAGAAGACTCTCATGAGAAGGATCAAAGATACAAAGTGACATGAGTAAAGCCAAGTCACTATCACATGCATGAAATGGAACATCATTAATATTTTCAATATAATTAGATACAAAACTAATAAAAGAAGATATTAAATTCATTATGATTTTTTTGATATTTTCTATGTTTTAGTAATTTGCATTTTCGGAGGTCTTTGGAGCAGAATTAGGGTTCAGAAATTGCGTCAGTCCCTAAAAATTGACTAGCAAAGGCATTCGTATTTTAGGGACTAAACTAGTTCTCTAGAAGACCTTTCCAATGGTGCAAACGGTTATGAAATCCAAGCACCGAGTCAAAAGTTGTGACCCCGCCAAGTAGGTGTAAATAAATACCTAGTTTTTCGAAGAATGTTGTTCTTCACGTCGAGTTCACCAAAATGAAGAGAAGGGGGATTCACTACTCACGAGTTCTCTTCAATCAGAGAGCCTGACAGGGAAAACTTCCCTAAACTACCTCAAAGGATAACGACGAGAGTTCTAGAACCAGAAGGAGTTGGTCAAAGATTCTCTGGACAAACTGACAAGCTCTCAGCCAAAGGACGACAGTGCAAAATATGGATGAGAGTGTAGTGCGCTTGCATCCCCAAGGCACACTAGCGTCTCGTACGGACCAGAAAGAAGGTTTATCTCAAAAAAAAACTAAGTGACTACTACCAATTAGATTACCGAGAACTTCTAGAATGTGATAAAGCTGAAATGGACTGAAATAGAAGTGATAAAGATAAGGAGAAGAAGGGAAAGGAAATGCTTACAACCATGTGAATGATGAATCCTCCAGATTGTGAATGTCTTCAACACCTACACACAAGAGAGAGAATTTTGGGGCTATATAGGGGTTTGCCTCAGTGAAACCCCCGTTTTGGTGTTCCCACCTCCACAGACAACCAAGATAGATAGAGAGGAAAGTAGAAATGAAGTATTTAGAGCACTAAAGCACTACAAAATAGTGTTATGCTATACAACCAAGTAATAGAGAAGGTTAGTGAAAGCTTACCACCTTCGCCCAAAGAGCTCAAGGCTCGTGAGGGAGAAAATTAGAGGAACTCAAGCCTCTGCTGTCGTGGTGTCTCGTTCGACACTTGCTCTACTGAAGTGATGGAGTGTTGATGTTGTTGCTATGGAGTGTAAAGTGTTTACAAAGAAGTTTCTTAGAGCTTGTGAAGAGATTGTAGAGGATGTGAAGAGATCGAAGATGGTCAAGAGATCAACCAACCATGAAATGAATGAAGGTAAGTGAATATGAAGTAGAGAGGAAAGAAACAACCATATTCATGAGGTCGATCGACCGAAAAGGGTGTTACAAATCAGATCCCTATGGAAATGGTAACACCTCTGTAGGCTTCAGACGCGAGAATCTATCAGGGATGTTAGCGTGCCATGTAGACGTCTGCATGCCGCATGGGCCTCCTAGACAGAAACGCATCTACCGATGCTCAAAAAAGGTGCAAAGTGGAATGAAGGTAGCAAGCCTAAGTGGAATTTCACCTTCGGATTTGGTTTTCTAAAGTGTAAGGGGGTAAAAGGGAATTTGTGTTAGGGGTGCAAATTCACGTTGATACACATTCAAATCCCCTTCCTTAACCAATGATGAACATAAAGACAAGATTCTTGAGGTTATGAAAACACAAGTGGGATCTCCTTTACTTAGTGAGCCTCCTAAGTCTACTCCCACTAGTGAGTCACATAAAAAACTAAGAGATATCTTGAAATCCATGATGCACTCTACTCATACCAATGTTTCATAGCCACTAATTTGTAACTTAGTGACTCAAATATCTAGGGGATCACACACCACTCCTACGCCATTCCCCTTTTCTCACCTTAGATTCTGTCATGTTGAGGACCTTAAAAAGACTCTTGCTGATATATTTGTATGGGAGCTTATTCAACTTTCACCTACGGTCAGATTTCTATTTCATGAAATGGAACAAATACAGAAGGAGGACATTGAATCTTACATAAAATTGCACAAGATCAAACCCTCCTCTCATCCCATGCAAGTAACCCAATCCAAAATTGCATTCCCTAAACATGAACTTCCATCACTTGAGATTCAAAACAAGAATGATCCCTTGCTGATAAAGGTGATCATTAATGAAACTCTAGTCAAGCACACTCTCATTGACAATGGATCAACCATCAATATTTGTAGCATGGACCTCCTAAACACACTTGGCATGGACAAAAATATTATTCAACATCATGATGTTCATATTTTTGGCTTCGACAATGTTAATAGGCAACCACTAGGGATGATCACATTACCTATCAAAGTCAGACCAGTAGTGTTGCCTACTCCTATCCATCATGCAAGGACCCCTTCTATACAATGTTATCCTAGGGAGACCTTGGATTCATGCTATGCAAGGAGTCCCATCTACCCTTCACTGTACAATAAAAATTTGAACACAATAACAAGATATACACTGTTGATGCAGATGCATGAAGCTATGAATCAACTAATCCCAACATTCCCCACTCCTCTAATCCTTTCATTTCTAGATCCAAACTTATAGAAGTTGATGCTAATCCTTCACCTACAACAAACCTCTTTCATGATCATTGGGGGTCATTAGATTCTACACCTCCTTTCAATAAAAATTCCAAAATCTCACCCTCTTGGTCCAAAGATTCAAACAATTCATTTTCAGATACAAGTTCTAATAACGATTGGTGTCTTACACCCGCCTTTAAAGGATAATATGAAACCTCGCGACCTACACCAAAATCACCCTATGTATTATATGCCCAAATTGGTTATAAATGAACATCATTACCCCATGGTGGTGATGGGGGCTCTATAACTCCCATCCCTAATGGAGGACCAACACATAACACCAAAAAGGATTTGTGTTCTTGTATAGAAACCAATCCTTCCCAAAAGAACACAAACCCTTCAGTTAACTTGGAAGACTATTATGGTATCGGCCACCATCTTCTTCCTACACATGGATGCAATGAACACATGATGCAAACCGACATATACCATACTTTTTCAAGAAATATTTAGGGTTACCTCTCCCCTCTCCATTTCCTTAAAGCAATAAACTTCAAACCTCTCATGGAACTTGGTGATCTCCCTTTCGTGGGGCACCTAATTATTTTTCCCTAATGCATACCTTCATCCTCTTCAACTCACCTTTTCCTTTCACTAAGTGGGGGCAAGGGGTTCATTAGCCTTGTCCTCGAATGCCACTTATCGTTGCATCTTTTGACTAGACATTAACATCTCATGACCATACAAGAGCAAGCTTGAGATGTGGATGACATGTCTTAAGGTTAACTTGCACATGACATACTATCCTTTCCATGACGCAACCATTCTTGGAAACATATCACTTGACATAGGGCTTTCCAATTAGTCTCTCATGTCCTTTTCACATTCTTCCCTTTCTGTACTTTAAATCAATTCCTTTAAAGTGGGGGCATATACTTGAACTATTTATTTTTGGATTTTTATTTGTCCATGGTTCCTAGTGCAACCTTGCCACTTCATATGATGAGTCTCTCACTTTGTGGATGACATGGGGTGTAATTTCCTTCATGAAAGTGACCTATCTTAGCATATTACATTCCTCTTAGCAGCCTAATGCAACACACTGCATCCCCTGAGTTGTGAATTCCCTATTATTTGATCGGTTCTCTCTTGGAGACATTACACACAATGTTCCCTAAGTCAAAGACCTCACATGAGCGAAACAAGACTCCTTTGAACATTCCCTTTTGCATTTTACCTTTTTTCATTTTTACACATTACACCTTTTGCATTTGTGCATACATGGCCACCTTGCATAACATAACTTGCATGCCTATGGTGCCATCTTACATTTGTTCATGGGTTCTAAGAATCCAAGGCTTTGCTTATCTCATGAACCACACCCTTTCCTTTACGGCACCTTATCATAGTTATCAGGATGTATAACTTTGGTATGGTTGAGCAGGAAGCCCAACTAGCGGCATGAATTTCCCCATGGCCAACTTTTTGTGTGTGAGTACATACCAACCATGTGTATTTATCTCACCACCTTTGGCATTCTCGCCCAGCGGACAACCAAAAGTATCATTGGCCCAAAGTGAGTACATCCTTTTTCTTTCAAACAAACAACCTAGATCTGATCCACAACTAGCTAGACAAATGGTTGAAGCTTGATCTGACTTTTTTCCAACCCTTTCACATCAATCCTTGTGTGATCTTTTGTGCTTATGTTTATTTTTCCAAGGGATTTTGATCCTAGGGGCTTGATCATCCCTCTTGATCATAGTCATCTCACCTTACTAGCATGATTACATTAGATCTCACTCGACAGGCATGATACTACTTTAGTGTGAGTTTGAAGTAAGTTCATACTCTCACTAAAGTGGGGGCTAAATGTGTCACCAAAAAGTGTAGTCTTTGGCATTTTTTCACTCATTTTGGCCTTTTCCCTTGGATTTTGGCATGTTTTACTTTGATTCGGTCTTGAAAGCTTGCAATTCAACAACATTCTAATAGTTTTTTTCTAAGGTGTTTTGAATTGTTGTAACACATTTCCTCACCTTTCTAAGACCTTTTTGATATAATTCACCTAAATAACCTCTCTTTACCCCTTTCCAAGCCTCGTGAAAAAGTGTTGTAATGAATTTTCACACTTTCCTAGGCTTGTCACCCCTAATTTAACCCTTTTATTATGCTAATTTGTCCCCTTAAATCTAATTTTAGGCCCTATTAAAGTGTGTTTCGGGAGGCAAAGCTAATAAAGTTCATTAAACATTATTTAATTCCCGACAACATAAATGTTGTGGTAATTTTCCCCCAAAACCCTAAGGTCGGCCTATCATGTGTCATTTTTTGGAAAATTAGGGTTTAGCATGTATAAGTAAGGGTTTTAATCCTCATTTTCCCCCTTAACAAGTCTCATTTTTCACCTTCACTCAATCTTCACAAGTACTCTTGCACTCAAGCTTCCCAAGAAAGCATTCAAACACAAGGGTTTCACAAGCAATCTCTATTGGAGTTGATCCATGCATATTGTAGACATCTTCAACAAAGGATTCGGTAGGTGTTTTCTTTTCCATTCAATCATCCTTTCCTTTCCTTATTTCTCATTTGGATTTGATTATCATCAAAGGGATTTGACTAAGGAAAACCCTATTCTCTAACCTTAATCCTTGTATCCTCTTTACATGTGTGTTTACAGGTGTTTTTGTATGTAGGTTTGTCAAGAAGAAAGGTGTTAGAAAGGTGTCATCAACTCATCAAATGAATTCAAGTCAACAAATCCCTAGTTGAAGCTTGGAGACCCCTTTCAGCCCATTTTCTGTAGGATCTGAACCAGACACCTGTGGGAATCCAGAGTGCAAACCAAAGGTCCTAATATCCACTTTTAGATCCTCAAAAACCAAGAAGAGGACTAGATCACCTATAATGGCAACCTAGTCCCTCTGAGCTTGATTTTTGGGGATTTTCACATTTCTGGGTACCCATTTGGCAGAAACCCACTTCGGTAGATTTTCTTGACAAGTGGACTAGGTCGCCCAACCTGGTGAAAGTGTCCCTCTGGTGATTTCAGATATTCTGTAGGATATTCTGGAGCCACTCAACTGCAACATCTCATTTCCAAGTGCACAAGCTCTCAACCTTTTAGTTTACTTTTTTTATTGGATTCATTTAGGACATATAGGTTAGATAGTTTATAGTATAGTTTTTATTCAATTCATATTTGCTTTCATTTACATTTCTTAATTAGCATTAGTTTCATTCAACCACACATTCTCACACACATATCACAACCCATACATAACCCCATCCTTCCTTTCAATGCAACCACCAAAAATCCCATAACCACCAAGTGGTAAGAGTGTCATTCTCTCACACCAAGTGCTCCTAGGGTGAAAATCCCTAGGGGCCTAGTATAGGGAATCCTCTTTCCCTAGGTCCAATGTTATGTTTTTGGTGGTTCATCAATATTACAACCATTCAACAATGATATTTGTGATTAACATTATAACCTTTTAGGTTCAACAATGATCGTTGGGATCAATATTATACCATTCAACAATGATCTTTGTGGTAAATGGTACTTATTATGCATATATGAGTGATCCAACTTCAAATATAGCATCACTACATCTAGATAGAATTCAAGTAGCCTTTATAGTAGTAAAAAATTTATAGGTTAAATTATATAGGTTTTAGGATGATATTTGACCTTGCATGATTTTTATTTGGTTCTACATAAGAATATTTATGCTTGTACAATAATGTGAACATACTTGTGACCTTTTTCTAATTAGATACATTGATCCATTCATATTCCATTTGTATACTATCTTGTAGAGGCTATTTCTTCCATTTATTATCCAACATAATTTCTCACCATGATCCTTTAATCCACATATATTATAAGGATGAATATCCAAACATTTTTTATTTATGTCTATTCCTATAATAATGAGAACATTATATGCATTGTATTTATTGAGACAAATTATTTAAACTTGTGACATTTACAACATTATTTTTATTTTTCACTAGCATATCCAAGGCCTTCATTTTTTGGCCTCACTATTGGCTCAATAAGCTCTTTAATTCCTTGTTCATATTTTTCCAAACCTTTTCCTTAATATCCCATTATTTTCATTATCTTAAATCCAACATTATTTAGAGAAAATTCTTTGTTATTATCCTCACAACTAGCAAGAGAACTTGTAGATTCAAAATATTATTGTCTTCCTTACACCTTTTATCAAAAAGGCTTTAGCTATATCACATTTATTAAAAACCCATTTAATTAATAAAAAAAATCACTTGTATCACATGGCACATTACATAGTGTAGTCTTAGACTTTAGACACTGATTTTCCTTTACGTAAGCTTCAAGTAATTGACTTAACAAAACATTTTCTTCTCTCAATTTTAATAAATCTTCCTTTTGTGACCTATTTTCGTCTTCTAATTTTTCTTTTATATTTCTAATGTTCTCTAGCTCTTTCTCCAAAATATCTTCTACACATTAAATTTTCATTCTCCTTCTACACTCTTTTCCCTTTCATTCTCATTGAAAAAAATGACTTCAACTTACCTTTTTTATAAATTGTGGTATGGTTTGATCAACTCTTGTGATTTACCACTAACTTTACATCTCTTTAGGCTTAGATTGTAACAAATAGTGTAGACTTCATCAAATGTTGCAAATTTTTTTTTTTAAACAATACCTTTGTTTCACTTATGTACAAACTCTTTTAAATTTTATTTTCCAACTACTCAATCAGATTCTTGGTGACTTTCTCAATTACTTCAAGACTATGATTTTTTACAATGTTCCTCTTTGCACACTACAATATTTCTTATCTTCAGATCTCTTCCATTAGTCTCCTTTGTTATTACCTATGACTCCTTTCAAGATCACCTCCTTCAAACTTTAGTCAAGTGATCCTCTTTGTTTTAGTTGCTAGCAATTTTTACTTGGTGGCTATGACCTCTTCTTTTAATCTAAACTCCCTCTTAGCTATGGATTGACTATGATATGTATGGTTTTCCTCTTCAAACAAATTTATCTCCCAAAATTTTGTGATTTTCTTTTATCTACTGTAGATATCTCTCAGCCAGAAATAGACAAATCATTATATCTTATTGACCCCTTCTATCTTCAAAATGACTCTTTTAATAGTTGTAATTTCATCTTTGACCTGAACTATAAACAATATTCTTGATTTATAAAATATACTCTTCATGTTGGTTGGGATTCCCTTTCAAACCCTCAATCTCTTTTTTAGCAACCAACCAAATGTTCCATCCTTTACATTGGCACTAATCTTCTTTGATAGTTGTGATTTCTCCTTGAATAGAATATAATTTCCACTTAATTATCTCCTTCAAATCTAAGAATACCTATTGCTTATTTTATTTCTATTCCTATGACCTCCTTCATGGGTGGTATTTTCTTTACAAAATGATATTGTAATCTCTTTCACTTAACAAAAATTTCTATTACCTTTATCTCTCTTTTAAAATTAAAAATTCACCCTTTTTAAATTGTGATTAGCTTGTTCAAATGGTGACTTCAATGGAACTAGATAGGTGGCTTCTTGAAAGATATTATTAATAAATATATGACTTAACTCTTGCCTTTCATAAAATATTACTTCATAAATAATGTGGCATCCTCAAATTTAATTATTTGGTGTGTCATAATTTCCAAACCTTTCACCAAATCATTCTCCTTTGACAACTCTTTCACATAGAGGATTCACGTCAAGATCCAATTGGATTGTAAATGTTCTAGTCAATACTTTTAAATTTTCATGCTACCACATCCTTGAAACTGCTTCATTCTCCTTGATTCTTCCACCTTTACTTGGCATTGACCTCTTTCATGAACACTAGGCTTTGTACAACACTATTTGGAGTTTAAATGGGTTTCCATGAAGGATGTTGGCTAGTAATGAAATACCAAGTCTGAGTTGTTACACCAAATATATGACTAATTTGATATGTGAAGTAGAGGGATCTTAGGTTTGTAGATTGTATAGGCTTTAATGCAAGTAGATAAATGAAGAAAGTGAGTCAAATTTAATTTCGAATAAAAAAGTGTTTAACCAAAGAATTTAAAGTTGCAAGGATGCGGTAGTGAGATCTCGAAGGTATATAAATTTGCACTCTAAGTTTTCTAGAATGAATATGCAACATTTTCATTATAAACAATTTGTTGAATAAAAGCAAAATGAATAAAAATAAATCAAAGAGGTCTCATAGGATACCTAATTTGATACCAATTATTAAAATTGGAGAGCATAAATTGATTCATCTACTCATCAAATAGATGGATCCAAAGATCCTTAAATAAGTATCATACTTGGAAAAATATTTCTCTTGCATAAGACATGACTATTGGTGTCATCCACCTCCCAAGAGCACCATCTGCAACAAAATACCTTCACAAAAAATGAGAGAGGCAACACAAGACCATTTCACCAAAGAAAGAGTGAATAAATGAGATGAGTAAAATACATATGGTACAGGATTTTTAAAGCCAATAAAATAGGTGACGGGTGTAAAACTACCCAACACGAGAAAAAACCAGCTAAATGATTAAATGCCTAACTAAAACTGTAACACACTAACACCCCCCCTTAAGTGAAAACTTAGGGAGAATGAAGATTCAAAAATGAAGATGCAATATGGGTCCCGACTACACAACCATGTTAGGTACCCATTTACAATGCAAAAAATTAAATCTCTCACAACCAAAGAAAAGGAGAAAAACCCTGTGGGAAAAAACCACTCTCCAAAAGAGAGAAAAGAAAACAAGAATGATGCATGGATGGAGGACTCAATCACACCCCTCAAGGACTACATACATCATGTATATACAATCAATGAACCCCCATAAGAGGGAAAGAGAGAGACTATATAGCCTCCCCCACCCTTCCCCCACAATATGTAATCACCTACAAAAATGGTAAGTGCCTGAAGAAAAAACATGATCCAATATCAATAAACAACTTGTCTCCCTTTTGGAAGAAACAAAACCAAGTATAAATTCAGCTATGCTTCCCATTTTGTATAGGAATTGAAATAATAAAGCATGAAGATGTATGATGATGTCTCTAAAATTTTCTCATGTTTCGCCAAGACCTTGGAAGATGATGCCATGAACCAATTAGGAACATGCCCAATCACAATAGAAGGTGAAAAACAAGGTATTACTAGAAACTAATTTTGAACATTCTCTAGAGATTGAGATGGAGTTACAACAATTGCACCACAGCTATCATCGAATAGAAGGGACATACCCTCAAATGTGTCCTCCAAATCTGAAATATGAGACTCCACAAACAAGGAACCAATTTCTGACAAATAGGAATTCCAATCATGAAGACAGTGAGATACTAGTTGTGATGAATAACTAGACGTGCTCAATGAATCATCAACACAAGATGAATGGCCCTAATGAATAGGAATGATAGGAGACTCAATCAATGACTCAAGACAATGAATCATTCAAGATGAAGGTACATCAACTGTCCCTGATGGAGAAGGAGCATTTGAAGAACCCTTTTCATCCTCATCTCAAGATTTAAAGCATTCCAAAACTTCAAACTCTTGCATAGTAGCATGATCATACGGTATCCTGTCTAAAAAATGAAGAGGCACAAAACAATCTGAAACAAGATCATCTGGGAATAGTTGAGTATCAGGATCTCCATGTATTTCCCAAATTTTAGTCCAAAGAATATGAGAACACTCAAAATGATCAATAGCATTCAAAGTGCCATCATCAATATGTATTGCAATAACTCCTAGGACATGATCCCTTTTGCAATTCCATGGAAATTTCTTACTATCAGTACTGGGAAGGGGAACAAGATTATATAAACGCGGCAATAAATGAAGTCATCTGAGATGTTTTATGATGTACCATCTCTCCATTGTTTATAGTTTCTCATTTTCAACATAATCATAACAAGTTGAAATGAAAATCCCATAATCAACTATGACAAATCTCCAAGAATACAAAGACATAAACCTTCAACAATAATTAGAAACTCTACCATCTCTCCATTGTTTATAGTTTCTCATTTTCAACATAATCATAACAAGTTGAAATGAAAATCCCATAATCAACTATGACAAATCTCCAAGAATACAAAGACATAAACCTTCAACAATAATTAGAAACTCTCAAATACTGCAAATGAAGCCTTCTCAAAATACTTCAAGAAGTAATAATGCAAAAAAAGGCTGAGAATTTGAAGAAATTTGAGCAAAAAATCAAACACCTTACAATGATACAAATAGAAGGATTTACACTTCTCAAGGCACCAACAAATATCACACATGAGCCAATTAAAGTCCACATGAGCCTTTGCTCACATCAACAAAGCGAAACAAAGCCTATTTGAATGGATAAACATAACCACATGCAGCCAATGTCAGATTATTGTTTGCAGCCAAGTTAAAAACTAGTGAACTTTTTCTACCCAACGAGAAAAATGGAAATCCTAAGCAAAATATTGCAAACTTTGAAAAATAATGCCTCCAATAAACCACAACCTATAGTTCCCTAGCAATTTGAAATTTATGGCCTTTTCAAAAATGCAGATCAAGACCCTCTGATAGCGCCTCTCCTCAGCCAAATCTTAGAAGATCTATGACTCCTCTTGCTTTGAATTTGGTTGCCCCACAAAATTGAAAGTCAAGGCCTCAATGTAAAAATGCACAGCCAATCAATACCAAATAGTGGACTTGTTGCACCAAATCGTGGGACTTTAGATTGATTCATGCCTGAAAAAAAGAAGAATTGTGTGCCTCTCAAACAATCGTTCCTCGTAAGCAAGAATCAACGTCTCCAAATGCTGAAAATAGCAGGAATATATCGCTTCCTTTAGAGGTTTGAAACGTGCCTTCAGCAGACAATTGAATTTGGGGCCTCAAAATACAAAATATGTAGCCACGGATGATTCAGGCGGCCTTAGTTTAGGAGGAGTTTGTCGGTGAAGGCAGGGAGGTGATAGTGTAACACACAACGAGTGAATTTCTTGCCTTCTGCTCGGCTTCTCCAGTGAAGAAAATGCGCCTCTTGTGCAAGATTCAGACTCCAAGAATCGTGGCTTCCAGATAAATAACGACCTCTAAATGTTTTGAATTCACAACCTCCATATGGGATGGGATACACAGCCTCCAAAAAGGAGTCCATAGAAAGAAAAAAAACTCCTCTAAAGAATCGGCTTCGAGCAACGATTTAACTCGTGCCTTCTGAGAAAAAATGCCTAGTTAACAAGAGATTTGTGCCACAAGAGGAAAAAAACCCTCTAGATGAGGAAATTCGCGCCCAACAAGAGAGAAACGCCTCTGAGGGAGAATCGACCTTCACAAACAAGTCAGCATTTGAGAAAAATGTGCCTCTTCAAAAAAAAATTGTAGTCTTCAATTGGAAAGTACAGACTCCAAGCAAAAGTGGTGCCCAACAATCGTGAACAACAAAAAAATTGAAGTAATTGACAATAAGGAAAAATAAGGTAATTTTGAAATTTGAGAAAATTTCAAATGTCAAAAGAACAAAATAAACGATCTCAAAATTCTCTAATGAAAACTCTCAAGGAAGGATTATAGAATGGTCAGCTCTAATACCATGTTGGTGTCATCCACCTCTCAAGAGCACCATTTGCAACAAAATACTTTCACTTAAAACTACCCAACAAGGAAAAAAACCACTCGAATGATTAAATGCCTAAGTAAAAACTTAACACACTAACAATGACTTTACATAACAAATATTTTTGAATTGAATGTGATTATATATTATTTATATTTTAACAAAATCAAACATTTTCACCCTTACAAAAATATGATAAAAGTGTTACTGAAAAAATCTTATATATTTCTTTAACAAACTAAATAGTACTATCAATGAAAAAACTTCAAATCCTAACACTAAAAACCATTACTAAATTTAACAAAAAATATCCAGGAAAAGAAAAATATGATTGTAGGAAATGGTTAAACTAATTAGTTAATACTCGGTTATGTTATTTCTATTACCAATTGGCTCTTAGAGTTGACAAAGGTTAGGAGTTTTTCAAAGACTTATCCTACTTTTCTAATAAAAAATAAATAAATAGTACCAATGAAGGAAAACTTTAGAATCCTAACACTGAAAACATAGCATTACTAAATTTAACAAAAAATATCCACGAAAAGATAGCTAGTAGTTGTGTGTAGTGACATGCAACGATTAGCCGATAGGCAGAGGGGAACACCAAATGGAAGCGACGTGTACACAGTGAGGATGAATCAAGAGTAGAACATTAATGTCACCATTCGGAGCGGTAACTAACAAAGGCATGTGCAAAGTTGGATATATGTCATAGCAGATGTAGACAACATAGTTACATACCGACACATTGTACGCAGTGGTGGATAATGTATTTCCCCTATGTGCAGATATATATGTATGTCATAGTAGATACAAACACGATTGATATATAGTGTTGTGTACTTATTGTACAGAACATTCCACAAAACACAAAGCATACATGTAGCGGAACTGGTTGTAAAAAACAATACAGTATTTTGTGGACAACACCTTATAGAAGATTGAAACAATACAGCCTTTTCAACAACATGTTTTCGAAAATGAAACAATATAGACTAAGGTAGAGAATGACAATCAACAATGTCTTATAGAAAGATACATAAACTATATAACACTAACTATTTTATTGTATTGCAAGCATAGCGAGGAAACAAAAGTCATAAATGAAAGAATATTGGTTTTAGTAACAATATTCACAAAACAAAATTCATAGTAACAAACCTATGGAAAAATATAGACTGTTCAACAGCACCAAATTGAAAATGCAACAATATATTAACAGAAACTGTACAACATTAACTATTTTACTGCATTGCAACCAAAACGGAAGACATAAATCAAACAATATTGGTTTCAACAACGAACGAGATGGGAAAACCCACAAAAGAGAAAAATTCACAGCAGCAAAGCCATGCAAAAACTGTATTCTAAGTGTTATATGTAACATTGATGTCTAACATTGATGTCACCATTGATCAGAAGAATGGACAATATATTATCTCAAAAAGATAATACAATTATATGAAAGCTTAGAGTATAAATGAAATGTCAAATAAGTGTATTTACATAAAACATGCTAAATATGATTGGAGGAAATGGCTAAACTGAGTAGTTAATACTGATTACGTTATTTCTATTACCAATTGGCTCGTAGGGTTGACAAAAGTTAGAAGGGTTTGAAAGATCGTCTCCAAGTAAAATTTCATCTGTTTTCACAACCCCAATGGAATATCCTAAGAATAACGGGTGACAATGTATTTCTTTGCTTTCCTGAAACAAAATATATAAGGGTACGAATACTTAATCATAGAAGGAGAAAATAAATGAGCTCTCTGTTTCATCTGACTAAAATATACTCGGTACAATAAAATATGAAAATAGGGATCAATAAGATTCAGCGAGGTGATGATTTGTTTCGCACTAAATCAACCCAGTGTTCCATTTCATACATATCTGCACGGCATCTTCAGAGATGATAGTGGAGAGCCCAAAGAAAACATTATCTGCTCATGTTGGTTTTCTATATACGCATATTATACTCACCATACAAATTATTCCCTTAAAAAAATTGCTGAAGTCTGCATTACAAAAAGCACCAAAGAATTATGAGAGGAACTAACCAAGCTCCATGACACAGCAATACTCAGAGCACAAATACTTGAATTTGAGTCCACACCAGAAGCTCCAAACGAGGTGTATAAGAATTTGAGTCCACACAAGAAGCTCCAAGCGAGGTGTATAAGATGTTAATAGTATGATTTTTTCGCAGTTCATGATATCATTCTAATGATAGAACTGTTAATAAATATTAAACAATCAAATTCAAAAATCTATATAAGATATATCATATCTCCAAATTAAACTTTAAATTATAAATCCCATTAAAAGATTAAATGGGGGCCTTGGGTAAGGAATTCACCCAATTTTTAGGAAAAGGCAAAACTAGCAGTATGGTCATGACTCACACTGCACCAAGCATTCAATTATTTTCAAGATAAATTTCCAAGATCAAGAACTCCCCACACAACTTTCAATCACAGGACATTAATTATCAAGATCTGGTAAGAATAGCAGCATGGCCATGACTCACACTGCACCAAACATTCCCTTAATTATTTTCAAGATAAACTTCCAAGATTGACAATTCCCCACTAAACATGCATAGCTGGACATTCATTATCAAGATTCGGCTAAGTGAATTAAGTTCAAGAGAGCAAACTAAACTTTAGTTCAGTTAGTGGTGTCTCCCATATGCACTTTGGCGTCCCCACTGGGTCTCAACTCGGCAAAAGTAGTGAAAAAACTACTGTAGAATTGTTGGCGCTGAGAAAGAAAGAGTTAGTGGGCGATCCACAATACCGCGTCTGAGATGACTATAAATAGACTCTTTAGTTGTTCAATAACCATCTCATATTCGTTCAAAACATGGCGCGTAGTTTAATCATTGTAGCTCTAATACTAGCAGTCAGTCTCGCTGATTGTTCTGCCCGCAGGTCAGTTTTGACGTATGGAGGAGCAGCGGGTGGTGGATATGGCGGACCTAGTGGTGGTGGATATGGCGGAGGAGCAGGAGAAGGAATTGGGCACGGTGTCGGCACAGGCATAGGCTATGGTGCAGGCGGTGGATCAGGCTATGGCGCGGGTGGAGTTGGGTCTGGCTACGGTGCTGGCGGCGGTGCTGGAGAAGGTCACGGAGTGGGAGTTGGTGGAAGTGGAGCAGGCTACGGTGCCGGGTCCGGAAGCGGTGGTGGGTACGGAGCAGGAAGTGGTGGAGCAGGCGGTTATGGAGCGGGTGGGGGCAGTGGTGCTGGTCACGGTGAGGGCGGTGCTGGTGGTGGGTATGGTGCTGGTGGTGGGTCTGGTTACGGTGCAGGAGGTGGTGCTGGTGGCTCCGGAGCCGGGTTTGGATCTGGCAGCGGTTCCGGTTATGGTGCAGGTGGTGGTGCTGGTGGGTCTGGTGCCGGGTATGGCGCTGGTGGTGGACAGGCCGCAGGTGGAGGTGCGGGTGGCTACGCTTCTGGCGGTGGTGCGGAAGGTGGGGCTGGTCAT
Source organism: Sequoiadendron giganteum (assembly GCA_007115665.2). NCBI lineage: Eukaryota > Viridiplantae > Streptophyta > Pinopsida > Cupressales > Cupressaceae > Sequoiadendron > Sequoiadendron giganteum. Next base: position 599,360,212 of record CM021106.1, on the reverse strand, counting down.
GATGGCAATGGTGGCTACTAAAAGACCACCTTGCTAATATAAATAGCTATGTATATTTATATCTACTATGTATGTTCAACTTTAATATTAAAATGTCGAAATGTAAGCTGGGAAAAAATAAAATGGCTATTTACCATTAGGTGATATCAAATGATTACTTCCTAGATTGTTTGGTTTTTGTCTGGGAAAAGTTTTTTTTAATCAGAACTTTATTAATGATATTAAATTTTTGTATTGTTCATATTATATTAAAATTTTATATCAACATTTTGGATCATATTTTGTTTACAGAATAAAAAAATATCTAATAAAATATGATCCAAAACATTAATAAAAAAATTCACACAATCGAATTTAACAATAAAAATTAACACTTATATTCAACAAACTTAAAAGAGACTCATGACATAGTAGTTTTCATATTTGAAAAGATCTAGTATTGAAAATAAAAAGTATGACGATATAGCATACCATATATTTACTTCCACCTAAGTCTAAAGGGGCATTGTTTTATGTCATCGTGAAGTTTATTATATAATCCACCAAAATCTACCAACATAAAAAGGATCTTGCTACAAGGTTATTATATAATCCTCAACCAAGAGGATTGCAATTGCAGTGGGAATAGAGATCAAACTTAATTATCAATTGAAAAAGTTATGGGTCTGTTTTAATGGAATATATTGATATTTATGCCTTCTTATCCTAAGGTATCTTGTAATGTGTGATTCTCTTTCATACATAAATTTTATTCTTGAAGCTCTAGCTTATTTCACTATAGATTATGAGTCAATTTGATAAATTTTTGCACAATTTTGTAATATGTCTTAGTACTTAAAGATGCTTCACATGCAATTAATTCATAAGGGAGAATCAATTATTGAGGTAATTCTAAGTATTACAAGGAGAATCATTCTAGGAAGATTTTATTTTGGACCATCAAGAGGAATCTTAATCTACAATAAACTTATATATGACACTTGTATGCCTGGGATTGTTGTCTTTCATAACCATGATGTTGACATCTAATCAAAGATGTTGACATCTAATCAAAGGAGTTGACATATGAGAGCAAGACCCTTATAATCCAACATCCCCAAGACATTTTTCAATACTACTAGTCCTTACTAGCAAACATCAAAAAAGGAGCAAAACACTTTTCAATAATCTACAATCATCTAAACTAGTCCCATGAGTTTTAGATAATTTATACACATTGGATTAATACCATGAAGCATGTGATCAATTTGACACTACATCAATTCAACCCATAGGGAATTTAGTGAGTATTCTAACCCAACATATTTTCTTGACTATGAGCATTGGTTCAAACACGATCAACAAGTGGAGTGTATGCTTCATGAACATCTAATAATATATCATTGTTCTAAGAGATAAGTTCCTAAGAATGTTTATTCAATTTCATAAATACCATTTCAATTGTTGAATATCAATTATATTAATTAGTCTAGGTCAATTTGTACTTCATTCAAGTGTTTATTTAATTATCCTACATTTAAATTAAGAAAAGTACGTTTTTTCATTTAGAACATTATATTCCATCTTCTTCATAGCTTGGAATCAATCCATTAAATGTCATATTCAAAAAGATCCACTTCCACCATCATTGATGTGACTTGTGTAACTCACTCAAAAATAATTCCAAAAACAACCATCACTACTAGGACACATCATCCATCATAGTGAATAGCATAACACAATGGTTTATAATATGATATTTAATATTTGTAAGGAAGTAAATTTATTTACATGGATAAATCTATGATAAGTTAATAACTGCAACAATAAAGCACAATTAACCTAAAATGATCAAAGCTAGAAATTGATAAATTAAAATGTTAATTTTTGAAATTAAATGTAAATGTCTAATATTTTGAGCTTAATTGGTCAAAACATTGAGTTCTTATTGTATATACCCAATTTCAAACCCTAATGAGACATCAAATATAGAATTTTAAGTTGTGACTCTTGATCTTCCATAATTGGCTTCTAGTGTGGATGTGGTTTCTAAAAGTGGATACCTAAGTTGTGACCCATGATCTTACATAATTGTTTTCTAGTGTGGTTGATCGAAAGGAGTTGATATTAGTCTCATAATTATTTTTGTAAGATATTTTATTGATCTTATTTTGATGCTCATATGAGAAAAATATGTGTAAACGATTAGCAATATTAAATTTAATGTAAATGTATAGGGAAATTAGATTTATAAATTGAAATGAAGAATTCTATTCATACCATGTAGAATCCACATGCTAATGTCCAAAAATGATATCCTCAATTTTCTCACTATCTCAAAACTAAAACAAACTTAGAAGGATTTTGATGGAAAACCTTGTTGGTCATAGTGTGAATCAAACTCGCAAAGATGTTAAACTCAAATGATCCCTTATAAATTTGTGGAAAGTTCAAGATTAAAATTAAGAATAGACTAGAATTCGATCATCTACAGTCAAGACAAGAAGAATGAATTGCAGTCTTTTATTCCCAATGACTTATGTTGATTACAAACAATTTGGTCTTCGAAACACTATTTCATTCATTCATAGAGGCTTATATTGTACATCACAAATGGCCTTTGATGCTCGGCCATACTACATACATCTCCCCATCAACTCAATCAAACCTTTTACTCTTCCCTCTGTCGGTCACCTCTTCAAGAGCATGAAACCCATTTCCTCTCAACATCGAACCCTTGTTTGAGCATCCTTTCTCTTCAAGTAATCATTGATCCTCCTCAAGTACCGACCACCATTAGTTATTCCACTTACTAATTGTCGATTGTTAAGAGGATTCAACCAAAAATCTTTACAATATAAAGCAGATTACACAAAGACAAAATCTAAAGTACCAAACTATAAGAAAGAAACACAACCAAAATGAGGTGAAAAGAGAGCGATGCCCTACATCGAACTCCCCATGCAGGAAAAAGTTCATGAGCTCCTGCTCATGAGATCTATAATAGAATAACCCAATCGAGAGAGCTTGGATTCGATGAGCCAAGAAGCATCTTCCATTGGATGATTGCTCCACTTCACCAAATATCTGAAGTACTCATGTCTTCGAGTTTTCTTCCACAATTGTGTATCAAGAATGTAGTCAATGTCTTGTAGAGAAAATGAATCACCTTGTTTTTTCTTAGTATTTGAAGACTCAGTCTCCACTACACCATCCTCAACATATCCCTTATAAGGATACAAATATGCTACATTAAAAATAAGTAAAATGCCAATGTTTGAAGGCAGAGATATTGTTGCAAGTTGAAGATTGCATCAAATGGTTGTCAATAATGAAAATAGGTCATTAATGTCAACGCAATACAAAATATATGAGTTGTTTACCAAAATTTATTTCCGATCGAAGATGATTGTTATATGTGGTCCAGTGTGTTGGTTTTTAGGTATGATTTCTACCATGAGACAAGCTATGATTCAGATATTCGAAGATCTTGGCTGACTTAGCATGTGCAATATTTTATGTGGACTAATTATGTCTTATGAATGTTTTGGCTAACATAAGAAATGTGTTAACCTTATATAAGACTGACCCAATTGATAAATAAGATATTCATATATATATATGAGACTCTCCAGAAAGAAAAGTGAGATGGATATAGAGACAAAAAATGAGTGTGATCAATAGTAAGAAAGAGAAAGAGAGTGCAATAGAGTAGAGTAAGAAAAATAGGCAAAGACAATAAAGTATGATTAGAACATAACTATTGAGAGATTACTGAAATACAGTACTACCTATATAGAGTTTCATCTTGAATTGAAATCAACACAATAAAGGTGTAATCTATCAGTTCACACTTTTGGTTGTAAGCCTTAACTCTTGTATTCTGGCAGTTAGCCATCTTTTGTATCTTTGTGGCAGTGAGCCCTCCAGGTTGTAGCCTTGTTGGACAATGAGTCCTTATTGTAAGTAGTGAGCCTTATCTTAGGCAGTGAGCCTTATCTTAGGCAATGAACCTTTTTCAATTGGTTTTGATATTCTCTATAGTGTGAGTTAATCCTCGTCGTGGTTTTTCCCTCATTGGGTTTGTGCATTGGCATTTTATGATTAATCATTTAAGCAGCTTATGTATTAGTTTCGGAAATTGAATTGAAGGTTATAATCCATGACAACTGATTCACCCCCCCCTCTCAATTGTCCTATTCAACAGATATTTCATATGCATTATCTGAAAATATTCTAAGAACTTTGCAAAGTCCTATCTTTTTCATTTCCAGATTTTTGTACTCTCCTTCAGGAAATCTTTCCTTCTGAAGGTGAGCCAATACAAGGTCTCCAACCTAAAAATGTATCTTCCTCCACTTTTTATCAGCATGTTGTTTATATTACTGATTACACCTCTCTATATTTGTTTTGACCTCTTCATGGAGATCATGGATGAGTTTAGCAAAATCTTCACCTACTGCACTTCGCCTTTCCATATTTCCAAGGTCTCTCAACTCATACACTCCCCTTGGATGTAAAACATACACAACATAGAATGGACTAAATCCAATACTTTGATTAGGAGAATCATTAAATGCAAACTCAACTTGAGCCAAAGCTAGATCTCAATTACTTGGTGTTTTCCTAGCAATACACCTCAACATGTTTCCAAGACTTCGATTAAAAACTTCGGGTTTCACATCCGTTTGGGGGTGATAAGAATAATGAAAGTTCATATTAGTGCCCAATTTCTTCCATATGGTCCTCCAAAAATGACCCACAAATTTAGTATCCCTATCAGCGATGATACTTTTAGGAATCTTGTGCAATCTCACTACTTCTTTGAAGAAAAAAATTGCAATGTTAGTGGCATCACTAGTTTTGTTACAAGGTATAAAATGCACCATTTTTAGAACCTATATACCACAACAAAAATTCAATCATTTCCCCTTTGTGTATGAGGTAAACCCAACACAAATTCCATACTCATTGAATCCCAAGGCCTAGCTAGAACTGGAAACATTTGGCTGATATAATCTAGCATTTTGGCTTCTCCCTTTAGCATTTTGACAAATGTTGCACCTTTCAATATATCTCCTCACATTTTCTTGTATCTTTGGCCAAAAAATAATGAGTTCTCAACTACAAATAAGTCTTATCCTATCCAAAGTGGCCAGCAAGACTACATCAATGCTTTTCCTTCAACAAATTATCTCTCATAGACACTTGAAGAATGCATAATTTATTCCCTTTGATCAATAGAACTTCTTGAATAATATAATCCACCCATGGCTCTTTATTATTGCAATTATGATTGTTGCAAGCTTCAAATGCTCCCTTAAAATTTCCATCCTCTACATACAACTCTTTCAAACTTTCAAAGCCCACACTATTCGTTTGTATTTCACATAACACCAAAATCTTATAGCTCAAAGTGTCAACAACCTTATTCATTTGCCCACTTTTATGCTTCAAAATAAAATTAAAACTTTGGAGATACTCAACCCATTTGGCATGTCTTTGATTCAATTTTTGTTGGTTGTTGATAAACTGCAAAGCATGGTTAATCCATGTATACAATGAACTCTTTAGGCAGAAAATAATATCTTCATATCTTTAAGGATTAAACCAAAGCATAGTATTCCAAATCATAAGAAGAATACTCCCTTTTTCCATCATTTATTTTCTCACTATTTAGTATGCTACTAGTTTACCTTATTAACTTAGGACAACCCCAATAGCCAACCCACTAGCATCACACTCTACTTGAAACACTTTTTTAAAATTAGACAAAGAAAGTGAACCACCAAAAAGATATGTTCAAAGAGGGAAAGAGGATTCCCCCAATTAGGCACCTAGGGTTTTTCACCTAGGATCTCTTGATTGAGAAATGACTCTCTTTCCATTTAATGATATATTTTTTGGTGATTGCATTCAAAGGGTATGGGCTGAGTAGGGTTATGTTGTGTGTGATCAAGTGTGGCTAAATGTTGAAATGAAATGAAACTAAACTAACTATAGAATGTAAGTAAAAGTAAATGTAAACTATATGCAAGATAAATTAAATGACCTAAATGCATGCAATCTGAAAGGAAATTGGAAAATATAAAAATTGTGCACCTAGGGATTGAAACTTGTAGAAGAGGAATCTTGGAATGTTTTGAAATCTATTGGAAATCTGCATGGAGACACTTACACCAAAATAGGCGACCCGGGAAAATTTGCTGAAGTGGGTTTCTACTAAAAGGGTATTCAGAAATGTCAAAACTCTTTTTCAGGCTTGGTATAGGGACAAGGTTGCCAATGATGGTGACCTAGTCCTCCTAGTGCTTTCAAGATTTTTAAAGTCTAATTTTGTGGGCCACCACTTGCACTTCCCTTTTTGATAGATACCCGTGTCTAAATCTTTAGAAAATGACCTGCAAGTTGTCCTTTTGCTCCACCTAGGGTTTGATGACTTGAGTTGGCTTAGATGGAATGATAACTTACCCTTTTCAACTTTCATTCCTTGCCAAATCTGCATACAACCTACAAAACACACATGCAAAGACAAGGAAAATGTTAGGTTTAGAGAATAGGGGTTTTCCTTAGTCAAACCCCATTAATGGTAATCAAACCCAAATGAGATGAAATGGAAAGAAGAGATGATTCAATGATAAAACAAGTATAAAAACCGAATAGATTTTTTGTTGTTGAAGTCTACAACATGCAAGAACCAGCTCCAATGGAGGCTGCTTGAAGTACCTTGTGCTTGAATGCAAGAGTGCTTGTGAAGATGAAAAATGATCTTAGGGGGGTGAAATGAAGGTGAAAACCCTTATTTATTCAAGATATGCCCTAATTTCCTAAAAAATTCACATGATAGGCCAAACTTAGGGTTTTGGGGGCAAATTCTCGTTAGGTTTTTGTTTAAATTTTGAATTTTATGCCAAAAGGGACCAAGTCGCCCAAGGTGGCGACCTAGTTCACTTGGACAAATTCAATTGATGGTCAAGAATTAAATGGTGTTAAATGATGATTATTAGGCTTGCCTCCTAAAACATACTTAATTCGGGCCTAAAAGTACATTAAGGGACCAATTTGACATAAGAAAGGGTTAATTTATTGATGACAAGCCTAGGAAAGTGTGAAAATACATTACAACACTTTATAACACTTTGGCACAAGGCTTGAAAAGGGGTAAAAAGGGGTTGTTTAGGTGAATTGTGTTGAAAGGGTCTTAGAAAAGTGGGAAGGTGAGTTACAACACTTCACAACACCTTTGTAAAACATCATTACGTTATTGTTGATTTGCAAACATTCAAGGCTAGATTAAGGAAAAACAAGGCCAAAATCCAAGGGAAAAGGCCCAAATGAGTGAAAAAGTGTAAAGGCTACACTTTTTGGTGACACATTTAGCCCCACTTTAGTGAGAGGATGAACTTGCTTCAAACTCACACTAAAGTAGCTAAATTATGCATGTTGAGAGGGATCTGATGTACTCATGATAGTAAGGTGATATGACTATAATCAAGAGGGATGATCAAGCCCCAAGATCAATATCCCATGGAAAACTAAAAATAAGCACAAAAGATCACACAAGGAGTGATGTGAAAGAGTGGAGAGATAGGAAAAGTCAGATCAAGCTTTGATCATTTGTCCAGCTAGTTGTGGATCAGATCTAGGTTGTTTGTCTGAAAGGAAAGTGTACTGACTCTAGGGCAAAGAGACTTTCGGTTGTCCGCTGGGTGAGAAGGCCCAAAGGGGTGAGATACATACACACGATTGGTATGCACTCACACACACACAAAGGTGGCTATGGGGAAAGTTGTGCTACTAGTTGGGCTTCCTGCTCAACCATACCAAAGTTATACCTCCTAATAACTTTGATGAGGCACCACAAAAGACAAGGTTGTGGTTCATGGGACAAGCGAAGCCTCGAATGCTTAGAGATCATGAACAAGTGAAAGATGGCACCACAGTCATGCAAGTTGTGTTATGCAAGGTGGCCATGTATGCACAATGCAAAAATGCAAAATATAAAAATACAAAAGAATAAAATGAAAACGGGGTGTTCGAAGGAGTCTTATTTAGTTTTTGAGAAGTCTTTAACTTAGGGAACATTGTGTCTAATGTCTCCAAGAGAGGACCAATCAAAGGATAGAAAATTCACAACTTAGGGGATGCAGTGTGTCACATCAGGCCGCTAAGAGGAATGTAATATGCTAAGACAAGTCACTTTCGTGAAGGAAATTACACCCAATGTCATCCATAAAGTGAGAGACTCATCGTATGAAGTGATAAGGTTGCACTAGGAACCGAGAATAAAGAAAAACAAATGCAAATGCAAAAATAAATAATGCCAATGTATGGCCCCACTTTAAAGGAATTGCTACAAACCGTTTTGTGAGCAATGACTTTAAAGTAGAGAAATTCATAATGCAAAAAGGAAGAAAAAGACATGAGAGCCTATTTGGAAAGCCCTATGCCAAGTGAAAGATGTCCAAGAAAGGTTGCGTCATGTAAAACAAGGAAAAAAAGAAAAGGGAAAGGGGTTTCCCCCAAAATTAAAAAAAACACCAAACACATAAGGGATCTATGGATTTGGGATCAGTATGTTTGTTGCTGCAATGTTTGTTTAGAGAGCTCAGAACTGTCATCATCTCCCTAGATACATACAACAAGAAGAAGGAAACAAAGAGAGCGAAATAAAATGAAAATAAAGAGTCATTTTGGGTCAACATGGAAGAGATATAGGATATCTCAATGCTTTGCATCATCCCCAAAAGGACAACAAAAGAAAAAAGGAAAAGACAAAGAAAAAGGTTCTTTTTGAGTCAACATGAAGGATACATTGTGGTCTCAATGCCTTGCATCATCCTCAAATGGAAGGAAAAAAGAAAAAGAAAATGGAAAAGAGTCCATTTGGGTAAACATAAAGGAGACATTATGGTCTCAATGACTTGCATCATCCCCAAATGGAAGTCAAATTCTAGCTTCCAAGAGGAAGAACCGATTGGTTTTTCTAATTTGGTTGGGTCTTGGACCCAATCCCCATATGTTATGCATGAGGGTTGTTTATATTATATATAATATATAATATAAAATACATTATTGTAATACAATATATTATATTATATTATATTATATTATATTATATTATAATATAATATTATAATATTATGTAATATTATATTACAATATATATATTATATATTATACTATAATATATATATTATATATTATACTATAATATATATATTATATATTATACTATAATATATATAATATATAATATGTAATATAATACAATATATGATAATACATATAATACATTATTGCAATACAAATATATTATTTTAATAGAACTTATGAATTACAATTGATAAAAAAACAGTGTCACTCAATGGTGCTAAACACTCTATACAAACCATATGAGTGTTGAAACCATCAAACAAAACCATTACAACTCAATTCAACATCCATGCCATTAAAAACTTCAAGCTTAATAACATGTCACTAGATCCTTCATGTAAAAGGTATAAAATCATCACGAATAAGAATCATTATCTTTCAACCATGATACATAAACAAGAACATTGTGTACACCATATGGGTTTGATGAAACCTTCAAACAAAGTCCTTACAACTCAACAAGATACATGTTCATTAGATTGTTCATGTGAAATCTATACAATAATCATGATCAACAAATAAGACATCACTCAACCATGATGCATGAACAAACACTATATATGCACAAACACTAAATTAATAAATTATTTAATATTTCTTACTAAATTTTTGTCTCATCATTTTACTATTATCTTCATAAATTCAACACTAAAAATATCCATCCAACCAAATTCTTTACAAAATATCCATCTGGAAGGTCAAATTCCTTATAAAAATAAGATCATTGTTATTGTGAACTGCAAAATTCAATAAAATTCAATAAATTCATTGTCTTAATAAAGTGTTGCAGCTCTTTGATGCATCTCTTCATTTCTTTGTGCTTTCCTTTTCAAAATAGGACTATCTCCTCTCCTCTAGCCATCTTTAATGCTCATCTAACTACACATCAATGGACCTAACAACATCAACAACATTTTGCAATGTAGATGCAAAACACCTCAAATGTGGTGGAATACATTCTTCATTCTGAATAGCGTTGACTTGATTCTAAATGGATCTAACATTCACATCGATCTATGCCTGCAAGCAAGCACCATTGGATGTGGGTGGTGGAAGTGGGGGGTTATGAGGTGGAGGTGGATTACGGATATCGTCAATATCGAATTGATCCATGATCTAGATATAAATGAACCTACATTAAATTTTTAATTTCAAAATCTAAGATACATGTTTAAGAATCCCCTTAAACCATTCAATATAAATGATCTAATTGAATACAAATAAAAAGATGTGTAAGGCTCATTTATGTCTAAGGCATGTAAATGAAAAACAAATAATTATTAATGTGGTGAAATCTCATTAAAAATACATTAAATTTTTACCTCACTACAATGTCGTTCGAGTAGCCTTATGCTTCAAATTGATTCAACAAAGGTGGGAGTGTTAAGCTCCAAATTTATAATACTTAGTGAAAATGGATACATAGTAAATATTGGTTAAACAAAACTTGTCCTAGTAGCCATAGGGGAATGGGAAAAGTTAATGGGTAATAATTGATCCCATGGGCTATGAAGGAGGCTATCATACTATGCCTGCTAGGACAAGTTTTGTTTGGCCATTACTAACTATGGATCCAGATTCACTAAGTATTGGAAATTTAGAGCATAATACTTCCAACAAGGGTCCTTTCTATTTTGATAACTAAGGAGAGTCAAAAGAATTAAAAAATTAAAAAACAAATTGTTTAGCAAATAAATACTAACTTAATAATAAGAAACAAAGCAAAAATTTAAGAAACGCGAGAATAAGTGATAAAGAAGAAGGAAAAATATAAATACATGCATTAAAAGAACATTTAAAAAAAAAAAAAAAACATAAATACAAGAGAAAACCAAAAAATAAACATATATGCAAAGTATGCATACAAGAATGCATATGTGTATTTAAGAATAAAATCCCATTCAAAAAGCCTAATTAAAAAAAAAAAAATAAAGCAAAAATATAATTTTTTTTTGTTGGATTAGGGTATAAGGTTCAATTTTATGTTTGTTTTCCAGTAATGAAAGTTCAATTTTTTTGTTTGATGTTTTTTTCTTGTTTTCCACTAATGAGGGTTTCAAAATTTTTTTGTAGGTTTAAATTGAAATGAAAAAATTCAAAAAGAGTACAAAGAATGCATAGAAAAACCTAAATTAATCAGTAATTACAAAAAAATAGAAAAAAATGCAAAGAAAAGGATTCAAACACATACTTCTTCATGTTGGGGGTAGTTGCTCATGTTGGAGGTCACTTCTCAACCAAGATCGTCTATGAAAATGAGGTAGGGTTCGGGTTTTAACATCTTTAACAAAATGTATATCTATTATAGTTGATATCCATTTTTTCCAACATACAAATTATATTGCATATTAATATGTATTCTTTGGAGAAGCTTCAAATCTAATGCGGCGAATAACATATTTTCATTAGAAATAGATATTCATTTTGTAAAGGCTTTAACAAATTGAATAATAAATAAAACCATTATTATATTCTTAATATATAATAAATTTATTATATATTAATATATCATAATATATTTAATATATATATTATATATTATATATTAAATATATATATAATATATATTATATCTAATTTATACTATAATATATATAATTTATATATTCTATAATATATATATGATATATATATATTATATAGTATATTTATATATATATATATATATTATATATATTAATACATCTAGTCTCATCTAAAGTCTCCCATCTCCCTATCAGGTCTTTCTCTCTCTCTCATGTCTCTCCCACTCTCTCTCTCATTTCTCTTTAAGCCTCTCTCTCTCTTTCTCTCTCTCTCTCTCTCTCTCTCTCTCTCAGGTCTCTCCCACTATCTCTCACTCTCCATCACCCTCTCAAGTATTTCTCTATCCCCCCCTCTCTCTCTCTCTGGTATCTCCTACTCTCTCTCTCAGATCTCTCTCTCAAGTCTATATCTCTCCCTCCCTCTTAGGCCTATAACTCTCTCTCTCTTAGGTCCCTCCCACTCCCTCTCTCTCTCTCTCTTAGGTCTCTCTCTCTCAGGTCTCTCCCTCCCACACTCTCTCCCTCTCAAGTCTCTCTCACACTCTCTCCCTCTCAAGTCTCACTCTCTATCTCTCTCTATCTCTCTCCCCTCCTCTCCTTCCCTCTCTCCCTCTCAAGGCTCTCCCTCTCAGGTCTTTCTTTCTCTCTCTCCTTCTCTTAGGTCCCTCCCACTCCCTCTCTCTCTAGTCTCTCCCTCCCACTCTCTCTCTGCCCTCTCAACTCTCTCCCTCTCAAGTCGCTCTATCTTTTTCATTGTCTCTCTCTTCCCCTCCCTCTCTCCCTCTCAAGTCTCTCCCTCCCTCTCTCTCTCAAGTTCCTCCCAGTACTCTCTCTTAGGTCTTTCCCTCGCTCTATTTTTCTCTCTCAATTCTCTCCCTCTCTCTCTCTCTTGTGAATTCACCACACAATAATAAATATATAATATATACTGTGTATTATATATAAAATAATAATATAATAATATATAATATAATAATGTATAATATAATATATAATATAATACATAATATATAATATTAAAGTATATTAGTATATATTAAAATATTAAATATAATGTATTATAAATAATATAGGTAATAGATATTTGCTTCTAGATGAATATCCGTTTTTAAATAGATATCCATTTCTAAATGGATATCAGATCCTGAATGGATATCTGTTCTTCTTTGCCAAATTAGTAAGCTTGGGATTTGGTTCGGGATTACCAAACCTAGAAATTCAACCCAAGAAATGTGTTTACAAAATTTCCTTAGTTTTCCAAAGTTCACCCTTGTGGTTGACGACTTCTTTTATCCAAATTTGATGAAACGAAAAGAGTTTATAGAAAAATTATCAGCTTTCCACCAATATAAGATATGCCTTATTTTGAATTAATAAATTATTATTATTGGTTTTTCTACATACATTACAACTAAAGTCCTAATTGTTAGGTTGACTGAAAAACTTCTATAACTTTTAAACTATTTCACATTTTTCAAATCTAAAAGATGTGTCACATTCTATGCTTTGCATACTATAAGATAAAAAAAATCATAATTTTTTTACCAAGTTATGGTAGTCGGAAAAACACGTTTTAATAATTTTGAAATGTTCTACTAAAAAAATCATAATTAATTATTTACATGCAAAAAAATTACAAAAAAAAATCTTGCACATCCGGGCATGTGTCCTCTACATATACTAAAAGTTTTAGAAAAATAAATAAATAAATTTGTACTTAGGGTGGTCAAACATACACCTACTTTTTATCTTTTTCCTGAAAATTTAGTACCATTGCATTGAAATTTCAAATTTTCACAAACTAAATTACCTTTTTTCCAAAAAATGACTAGTAGCCTAGAAATTAAATTCAATTTTCTACAAGTTTTGTTCTTACATATTTTTCAAATTATGTTGATAACCTATTCAAATTTTTATGTCAAGTTGCCTAACTCTATTTTTCTGAATTTTCATTATCACTTAGGGGCCTAGTTTGGACCCCCATGATCCTTCACTGACCCAATCAATCTAGACCAACTTCAAACACAACCCTTCCAAAATCATGAATCTCCAAGAAAATGATTAGTACTCAAATGCAAAGAGAACCAATAAGACCATTGTAAAAATTCTAACTATAGAATCAAGAACATACCATGACATCATGATCTAACATCCCCTTCTAGGAGATCACATAAAATAACCATCCATCATCAAATGATGAATCAACATAACTTCCACAGCTCTCGCTGAACTATTTAATCAAGCTCTCCAAGCATCATGATAATAATCTCCTAATTGAAGATCCTCCATTTCCCTAACATAATGAAATAACTCAACACCATGAGCTCCCATAAGTTAAAGTACAACCACAATATCCAAACCAAGAAGATAAAAATGCCACACATCCTTTGTCAATAGAACCAAAGATGTCATTAAGCTCTCACTATAATCTAAATTCAAAATCCAAGAGCTCCTAATAACACCAACAATCATTGTAAAGGACCATCCATCTTCTAATCAAAGATTATTCATGGCTCACAACAAATTATAACTGTAACAATAAAGTAGAACCAAAATCTTGAAATAAAGAAGATAGAACACATTATGTAATAGCATAAAGATTCAAATAAAAGTAATACCAATTTATACATGGAATCATGACCAATATTATTTCCAACACTCTATTGAAAGTGAACAAAGATTCTCATGTACCATAAACAATTGCTATAGATTCAAATGAACAACTATATTGGGTACTCCAAATAACCATCTCTCGTTGCAATAAGCATACCAATGTAATAATGGTGACCAAGAATATGGCCTACCAAATAGAATCCACATTAGACAATTTACAAGATCTACACATATGCAACATCTCAAAAGAGAAATACACAATTAGTGCTCTAATATTACATTACTAAAAATTAGATTCAATCCAAAATTAGTAGCATGTAGAACAAAGATATTCAGGTATAACATATGGATTTACAAGATTGAAACACAATAATCAATGTTATATCTAATTTTCCAAAAAACCCCACATAAGAGCGGCCATAAAGAGCCCTCCAAGAGACCATGCAAATTTGTAACTATCATCATCCAAAACACCCTAAGTATAGTCTCTTCACAAATCTATAAATCACATATTTTAGTTAACATGTAAAACATGCAAACCCATCTTTATAAATCTGAAATCTATTCAACCACCAAAAAATTCACAGTAGACATGTCATCTAAATAATGGAATAAGCACAAATCTATAAACCCCTAGCTGAAATCAAGATTAGAGTGCAAGCCAATAGGAAAAACCAGGTTGTCCAGGAGCTTATAACATATGAAACATATCAGATCCACAACTCACAAAGAGGTTAGTGGCTTGTCTTCCAATACGTTCATATATCTAAGGGCTAAAACTATGAAGCCAACATAAGCACTCCATTTTGTATTCCAAATTGAGGGTGTTTCTCCATGTGACCAAGATGTTTGTATCCATCCTCCATGAACACCTTCTTGTTGCACATGACCACAAGGTAAAGGAAGAAAACCACCAAACAATAGGATACATACATATTGTCAAACAAGATAGCTGAGTTACCAGACCATAACCAACTCTATAAAGATACATAATCATGAGCTTCCAATGCCCAACATAGATCACATTAACAATATCCATGGATTTCAATATCACAAATTTCAAAAAAAAAAAAAAACTCATAGAACATTCATTGCCACTCCATAAGCATTCCAACAACCTTCAATTTTGTCTAACAAATCACCACAAGATTTCCAAGCTAAGAAATTAAAAAAAAGGAATACCTAGAACCTAGTTAACCTTCATCTCTGATACCAAATGATGATAAATAAAAAGGTTAAATACCGATTATTGGGAAACTCAATCTCAATCCAAATATGAATTCAAAGGATGAGATTCAAGGCTTGGACTACAAAAACATGAAAGCCTAAAACTTATATGCAAATCTGAAAACTAAGTTTCCTTAATATGGAATTACCATGATTAGATCCATATTTTTGTGATGTGAAAAATTATCCAACATATTGCTTGTAAACACCACCTTATGTGTAGTTATAAAAAAAAGTATATAAATAATAATATCACAATAAGATAGTAGCAATGAGGCACAAATAAACAACACAAGATTATCACATAACATAAGATTAACATGGAGAAATCCTTAAGGGAAAAAACTCCACCAAGAAGAGAGGCCAAGTATACATTATCATCAAATAAATGAGATTACAATACAACCACTTCCATTCTCCTCTTTACCTCCACCATGGAAGTACCTTTGAATAACCTCCTTATGCCTCAACCTGTTCTTGTACCTACAATGAAAATATGTATCCAACTATGGCTCATTGTTCTATACCCAAGAGGTTGAATTAATAGATATGTGAAGACATATCAAGCCCCAAACAAGGCTTCAAATATAACCCTTCATTCCAAACATCCCCAACCCTTATAATACCTCCTTAGAACGTGAAAGGACACCGGTTTTGGCTCCAATACTTTCCCTCCAACTTGGGCACCCAAACTTGAGACATAAAAATTACATTAAATGTAATAAATGATGGAATACCAAGAGACAAATCTTTCCTCATTCCAAGCTCCCACTTGGACAATCCCAAAATTCACTTAGTTTTCCTTTCTTTATCTTTTATTATCCTATTTTAGGCATCCACATGTGGGGAAAACATTATTAAATATTTATTTTCACAAGTCACCTTTACCACTGCTAGTGGAACCATCACCCCTTATGGATATATTACAAATAATGGTGAGAATTAATATTACAAAATATTTTCCCAGTACACCTTAAGTGCCTAGAGACACTGTCCAAGGGTGTTGGAACCATGACATAGGATTTACAAGGTGGATGTGATGTAGAGGGAAAGCTATTGCAAACACTATGGACCCTTCAATGAAAAAGAAATGTGATTTCCTCAACTATCTACACAAGGTTGTTTGATCTTTCAATGGTGAATTCTAACAATACCATGTTTGCTACTCCAAAAGCTTATTTCCCTAGACACAAAATATCAAAAGGGATCCAAAATCAACTTTATTTTGCACTCTTAGGTTCTAAAGATCTTAAAAACACCCTAAAGACTCCTTTCTAACTATTATTGACAATGTTTAAACCCAAAACTAAGTATTTCTAATAAAACCTCAACTAAAGTAGGGTTTTGCACAACTAAATGATAGTAGCAACACACTATTTTCCATAAGTCACTCCAAATAATGAATTAACAATTTTCCTTTTGAGAACATGTGCTTAAGGGTAGATGTAGAAAATACATACCAAATCTCATGGTTTTTCAATGGTTGGAAGAGAAGATATGGATTTTTCTTGATCCCTGGAAACCCTAGGTCTGTCATTAACCCGTGAGAACTATTTTCATCATAACTTGCTTATTTTAACATGAATTTAAACCAAATAAAATGTATTAGAATATCAAAATAGATCTTTTCACTTTCATCCACCTTTAGACCATGTAATAGGATGTACAAGTCTGTACCAAAAAAGTTTCTTGATGTTTCATAGTAAAAATTGTCACAAAAGTGTAAAATAACAGGGTATTTTCTGATTTCTAGCTCCCAATACTTCTTGGAGCATATTCTTTGATTGAGTCAGCATCCAATACCTACAAAAAATAATTATCCATGAGCATATATCCTTTTTTTCATATAAAACCTAATGATTATGTCATTAAATTTGACAATTATGCCTCTTTGTGCAACTTTCAACATAGAAAAAAGCCAAAACATCAAAGAAAGGATATTTACATGATTCCATGGTCCTCTTAAGACCTTATTAGACCCATGAAATCCAAAAACAAGAGTCGAGTGACAAATCCCAACTTTGTGACAAACCAAAAACACTTCAAAAATTCAAATTACTTTTGGCGAGAAACTAGTAATTTGAATTTCTAGCATATTCAACCTAACATAACAATTGGATTATGATCCCAATGGAGTCCACAAACTTGAATAAACTCAACTAGACTCCTATAATCCAAATAAAGCATAAAAACACCTTAAAATTGATGCTCCTGCATCATACTCTAGAGGGAAAGAAAAAAAACTCAGTTCCATCTAAGAGAAGGCCTTGTCAATGTGTTACATCTTGTACCCCTACAACTTGCTAATTAGATCTGGAGAGTCCTTCTTCACATCCTCTAAATTTCCTTGCACATCTTTCAAATATTCTAATGATTTTCTCATTTTTACCTTAGGTCTCTCGAATTCTTTGTAAATATCCTCAAGCTCAGCCTACCTGTCAAACTTAGAATGCATTTCTAAAAGTTGATCCTCCTTTGACCTTGTTGCATTATCTGCATCTTTGAATTTCTCTGGCAATATGGCTGCAACAAATTAGAATTTATCACTAAATTGTGCAACTGAAGTCTCAAACTCAGATTTCATGTGTTCCTTGTCTTGAAGACATGACTTAGCTTCCTCAAACAAATCCTCCATACATTGGATTTTGGTTTCAGCTTTTGATAATCCTTGGCAAAGCACATCATAGTGTTGTAACTTATTTGGAAATTCACCTATACTACCATCTCAGTCAATAAATTTTGAATACATGTATCTTCTAGTTAAATGTATGCCTCTTGCAATGATAAATTATTTTGTGCATTCCCCTCAATAATTTTCTTATACTTTCCTTCATGCACAGTGGTAGCACTTGAAACTACTTCTTTGTTTTGTTTCCGACACTTATATGGTGATCTTTTCAACATTACAACATCTGATTGAAGGGTCTTGGTCTGAAAATCAATAATATGAACTTTAACTCTCCAATTTACGAGGTATATTTCTGACTTCTCCATTGACTTTGCAAAATGGTTTGTCTTCTCCCTTTTTCTATGTGTATTAGATTGAAAAAGGAAACGGTGACTTTGCATACATTTGTCTCTATGTTCATGGACCTCTAAGTTAGGACTTAGCTTCCTAATGCCATCTTGTATTGTCTTGCATTCACCAAGATGATTTTTCAAATTAGAGATAACTTGTTCTATATTCTCAAGTTCCAAAATTTGCATATGCTCAACACCTTCAATTAAATTAAAAGCTTTATATTTCCTTTCTAGTAGTTTTATATGATAACTGATATCTATCCTAGGAGGCAAGGAGTTAGGAAGTTCATCAACAACTATATCTGTAGAACCCTTCAACATGTCTTAAATTTCCTAAGGAAACTCATCAATTCTTGTTGTTGTTATGACAGTCCTAGGTATGATCATCATTACAAAACCTACATATTCCTCTTCCATTAGATTTAGAAACTCTTTTTCACCCATTAAGACCACACTTGATTGGATCTTTTGGTCTTTATCTTCCTCCTTCAAAGGTGCTACTTGGTGTAGGTAACTCCATCCTTCTCCAAAACATAGACATTATTCCTACCATCATGCATTAGTTTTTGTCATATTGCCAAGGCCTACCAAATAGCACATGGCATACATCCATTGGAATAATATCACATAACACCTTGTCCTTATACCTTCCTATTTGAAATTCTACCCAACATTGTTCATTAACTAATAATGTATGCCCCTTATTCAACTATGAGACCTTATATGGGGTAGGATAAGGTAATCTCTTCAAATTTAATTTCTCTACCATCTCAATAGAAATTAAATTATCAGTACTACCTAAATCTATAACAACTTTGTAACACTTGCCTTGGCACTTGCAAACAGTCTTGAATAGTGACTTTCTTTGTGGTGGCTCCTCCAATGGTACCTTGACCAATGTCCTTCTCATGATCATCAAGGATTCTCCTATCTCCAATTCTTCTGGTGATGGTGAGGAGTTATCACTTTCTTCATCTCCTCCTTGAGCAACTTGAGTCCTCCTTTCATTCCTAAATGTGGTAGTTTCTTGCTCTTCTAGACACTCCCAATCTTGATGACCAGAAAACGTGTTGCACTTGTAGAATTTTCCTATCAAGCCACGAAATCCTCCTCTTTGTCCAAATCTACCCCTAATTTTAGGCCTTCTTCCTCTAAAATCTCCTCCTAAACTTGGTGCTTGTTATTGTGAGATGCTTTTCTCACCTTGATCTCTTTGTGACCATCCTCTATCAACATATGAACCTCTACCTCTAAATTTCCTTCATCTACCTCTATTCTTCTTTTCCTTCTAATTCAACTTCTCTTTAGCCTTTAAGGCCAATGGATAGCACTCTTCAAGTGTTCTAGGGCTTGTGAGGCTTAACTCTATTGTAGGATATATTTAAACCCATTTAAGTATCTTGGAATCTTGTCTATATAATCCTCCATATGTCGTGAATTGATGCTCAACTTATAAAACTCTTTAGTGTACTCTTTTACTCCCATATCTTTTTGTTTCAAGTTTTGCAATTTCCTATACAACTAAGTCATGTAGTCACTAGGCATGAATTTTCCCTTCAACTTGGCAACCATCCTATCCTAAGAAGTAATCTTGGTTTTTCCTTTCTTTTTCCTATTTTCCTAAACATAATTTCACCATAGGGATGCATGACCTTTCAACTTGGTCTTGGCCAGCTTCACTTGTTGCTCTTCAGATACCTCCTCCAATTCAAAGCATTTTTCCAACATCCCTATCCAATCAAGGAGCTCTTCACCATTCAAAATTATTGCATATACTGGCCCGAGTTCCACCTTCACCTTGGTTCCTTTACTCTTGACTACCTTCAACAGTCTTTCCATCCTCAACTCATTAGCATCCCTTTCTTCTTCAGGTTCTTCTTAAGGTGCTTCATTCACCACTTCTTCTTCGTGGTCACTCACATCTCTTGTAACCATTCCTCTTCTTTGGTTAGCTTCAACTACATTGAGTCTTGCATCCAAAATGACTCGCATTTCCCTCATTTCTCTCGCAAGGGCTTCTCCCAATTGTGTGGCTATCTTTTATGCCATTCCTTCAATGTTTCTTTGAGACATCTTTCTTTTTCTTTCTTAACCTTATACCAAATTTTTCTTGCTTAAATAGCTCTGATACCAATAATGATGCAGATGGAAAGCTATTGCAAACACTATGGACCCTTCAATTTCCAAAGAAATGTGATTTCCTTAATTGTCTATACAAGGTTGTCTGATCTTTCAATGGTGACTTATAACAATACCTTGTTTGCTAAGTTCCAAAAGCTTATTTTCCTAGACACAAAACATCAAAAGGGATCCAAATTCACCTTTCTTTTTCACTCTTAGGTTCTAAAGTTCTTAAACACACCCTAAAGACTCCTTTCTAACTATTATTGATAGTTTTTAACCCCAAAACCAAGTATTTCTAATAAACCCTCAATTGAAGTAGGGTTTTTCATGACCAAATGATAGTAGCAACACATTGTCTATCATAAGTCACTCTAAACAATGAATTAACACTTCTCCTTTTGAGAACACATGCTTGAGGGCCTACAAAAAATTCATACCAAATCTCATAGTTTTTCAACAACTAGAAGAGAAGATATGGATTTTCCTTGATCCCTAGAAATCTGATGTAGATCAGGGTGAGAAACTCCAAAAAATCCTCAAACAAGCAAACTTTCAATCTCTAACCATTCAAATGATGGGTTTTCATTCATTAGGCCTCAATCTCCTAGTAGTACTTCCTAACTAGTTTTTCCATCATAACTTCTTGTCCAAAGCTGAAACCTAGACTATAAGAGAATTTTTGAGTACCCTTTGGCTCTTATTTAACATATTCCAAAATTAGGGTAGGTTGTTTTGTACGTACAAGCCCTAATTTTGACTGTCCTATTTCTTGAACCTAAGGCATGGTAGCAGCAAATTAGTGTTTTTCAGCCATAATTTTAAAACCACACTTGATACCAAAAATATAAACACAGTTCTAGATACCCATTTTGGCTTTATAAAACATACTAAGAATTTTGGTAGGGTTTTTTTTTAACACAAGACTCAAATTTGGATTGTTCTCCCTCAAATTAGGCCTACTAGGGTTTCAGGCTGCTCAGGGTAAATGGCTCTAACTTACTTGAAATGTAATGAATTTGAGTGCTACAAAAAGGAGAATAAAAAAGATTCATAGTGCCACCAATTATAATATTTTTCAGGTCATGGTGAGGCTGTACAAGTCTATAGATAGTCCTAGAACAACAAAATCACATTCAGAATTGTAGAAACAGATATAGTTTTATTGATTTTTCTTTAAATTACAACTTGCCCACCTTGGCTTCGACCTTACCAAGCCTTTTTAAAAATTTACAACCATTTTCCAATGGTTCTCAACCAGCTTTTCAACTTACAACCATTCAAATTCTCTCATTTACAACTTATGACTCTTCATATTCCATGTTTTGCAACTTTTACAATATTTTGCAAAGTTGACAATTTTAAGCAACTTGACCCACCAACACTCCTGATGACTTAATATGGACTCTAACACACCCAACATGGTATTAGATGACCTTATTTCATAAACCAACATAAGAAAACCAAAATTACAACTTGCACTTAACCTATTGAACCTAAGGTGCTCCTGCACCATACTCCCTATGAAAAAGAAAATATGAGTTCCATCTCAAATATGAATCTTCTTTCTTGTCTTCCAATTCTTTTGCATGTGTGCATTGTTTCATTTTTTTTGTATCTCAACCACGTTTTTTTTCAAATGGTTCACTTGTTCTTTTTGGTCCAACAACATGCCTCTTGAGCCAAGGCCAATTTGGCACTATATACCCATGGTGTTCTGCTTGTCTCCTCATTCTAGCTTTAGCTTGGACTGCCATTGGAGTTTTATGTTCTCTTTCATCCACTTTGTATTTTCAACCTACACAAGAAATAAACATATTAAAGAAATCATATTCTTCTTATTCATTCTACACTTCTTTAACCACCTCATGTTGTTTGTTAGACATTCTTTTCTAGTCATTATTCTTCAAAATCTTTGGCTTCACCTCATCCTTACTTAGCCATTTATTTTCATTTATTGAAATGCTCATCCACTCTTTTGTTCTCCTTGACATCAACTCTCGGTTCTTCTCTTGATAAACATACCATCTCCTTACCCTCTATAACTATCTTCTCTCCTTAGACTATCCTTGAGTCCTCTAAAACTTCTTGTGTTGTCTCTTCTTCTTCCTAAACATCACTCACTTCAACATCAATGTCACCATTACTTTCATTAGTTTGAGAAAATTCAAAAGAAAATTCTTCCATTTCTTGTTCTATTTTTTCAAACAACATGTTATCAAAACTTATTACCTCATCCATTACCTCATTTGTCTTTGCCTCATACTTTCGTACATCTTTCTTCTTACTTAACAACAAGCTTTCAATTCATGTGCAATCATCCTTCAAGGCTATTAATACATATTTCATCCCATCATTTCTCAACTCATATGTTTTGTTTTTGTTGTTAAATACTTTTCTTCCCTATTATAATTCCACAACCTTCCAAACACAATTTGACATACATCCAAATGCATAATATGACAAACTATTTCATCCTTATAACTACCTATATGAAACGCAACTTTGCATTGCTCACTTACGGTTACCTGATTACCTGTTTGAAGCCAAGTCACTGAATAGGGTGTGGGGTGTGGTATACTTTTAAAACCCAATTCATCCACCATATATTCAAAAACAATATTATCCATGCAGATATATGTGATCACAACTTGATAGCATATACCTTTAGACTTGCAGGTAGTCCGAAATAAGCTTTCCTTTTCCATCTTGCTTTCTTTCTTGGATTTCATTTCTTCCTCCTATATCATCCTTTCAATTTATTTCTTTTGTATCTTCTTTTCCACTTTGAACAATCTACTGAGTAATGATGATGCCCCTTGCCCATCTTTCTTCTTATTAAGAGCCATCTTGAAACATCAAATCTCACTAAACCACATTAGCCAAAATAATAGATCATTTCCCAAAGATCTTCTATTGACGATACAAAATTTATGTAGAGAAGGGGTGGAAAACTCCAAAAAATTCTCAAACAATCAAACTTTCAATATCTAACCATTCAAATGGTGGGTTTTCATTCATTAGGCCTTAATATCCTAATAGTACTTCCTAATTGGTTTTTCCATCATAACTTCATGTGCAAACTGTAAATCTAGACTGTAAAATAATTTTTGAGTACCCTTTTGTCTCTTATTTAATATATCCAAAAATGAGGGTAGGTTTTTTTGTACGGACATGCCCTAATTTTGACTGTCTTATTTCTTGAACCTAAGGCATGGTAGCAGCAAATTGGTGTTTTTCAACCATAATTTTCAAACCAAAGTTGATACCAAAAATATAAACACTTTTCTAGATACCCATTTGTGCTTTATACAACATCCTAAGGATTGGGTTAGGGATTTTTTGGAACACAAGACTAAAATTTGAACTGTTCTCCCTCAAATTAGGCCTACTAGGGTTTCAGGCTGCCCGAGGTAAAATGACTCTAACTTGCTTGAAACATAATCAATTTGAGTGCTACAAAAAGTAAAATAAATAAAATTCATAGTACCACCAATTTCAACAGGTTTCAGGTCATGGTGAGGTCGTACAAGTTTTTACACGGTCCTGGAACAACAAAATCACATTCAGAATTGTAGAAACAGAGATAGTTTTATTGATTTTTCTTTAAATTACAACTTGCCTGCCTTGGATTCGACCTTACCAAGCCTTTTAAAACATTTAAAACCATTTTCCAATGGTTCTCAACCAACTTTTCAACTTACAACCATTCAAATTCTCTCATTTACAACTTATGACTCTTCATATTCCATGTTTAGCAACTTTTACAACATTTTGCAAAGTTGACAACTTTAAGCAACTTGACCCACCAACACTCCTAACGACCTAATATGGAATCTAACACACCCAACATGTTCTTAGATAAACTTATTATATAAAACCAACATAAGAAAACCAAAATTACAATTTACACTTAACCTATTGAACCTAAGGTGCTCCTGTACCAAAACCCTAGGTCTGTCATTAACCTGTGAGCACTATTATCATCATAACTTGATTATTTTAATATAAAATAAAACAAATAAAATTCATTAGAATCTAAAAATATATCTTTACACTTCCATCCACCTTCAAACCATGTAATAGGTCGTACAAATATGTACCAAGAAACTTTCTTTCTATTTCACAATAAAAAGTGTCACAAAGGTGCAAAATGATTGGGTATTTTCTGATTTCCAACTCCCAATAATTCTTGGAGTGTATTATTGGATTTATTAAGCATAAAATACTTACAAAAATTAGTTATCCATCAGCATATGTCCTTTTTCCATACAAAACCTAATTATTATGTCATAAAATATGACAATAATGGCTCTTTGTGCAACTTTCAACCTAGACAAAAGCTAAAACATCAAAGAAAGGAACTTTACATGATTCCATTGTCCTCTTAATACCTTATTAGATCCATCAAATCCAAAAAAAAAAGTTGAGGGACCAATCCCAACCTTGCGACAAACCAAAAACACTTAAAAATTTTAAATTACCTTTTGGCAGGAAACTAGTATTTTGAATTTCTAGCCTATTCAACCTAACCTAACCATTGGATTATGATCCCAATTGAGTCCACAGACCTGAATCAACTCAACTAGACTCCTATCATCCAAATAAAACATAAAAACACTTTAAAATTGATGATCTTGGTCCAAGATGGCACCTTAATCCTAATAACACTAACAAGATGCAAATGGGAGGGACACTACACATGATCATATCTTACACAATAAAACTCATATATTTTATCATGTTCCTAGAGCTCTCATATTACAAGGGAATTATTCTTTCATCTTCTTATTATATTCTCACATGTCTTATCATTTTCTAAGAACCATATTGATGACATCTTTCCTTCCCCACACCATTGACTATTCACATGCATTATCATGTGTTATGTGTGATATTATCATTAGGGACCACATTGATTTCTTATAATATTATGTTCTAGTGTGAAAATTCATATTTGGGCCATATACCTGTTGGAAACAAGCTACACTAAGATGGGGGTGAATCAGTGTTGTGCAAAAATTAACTTTATAAACCTTTATCTTCAAAGCATTAACAACATTCAACAATAATGTATAAACATGAAGAAAATGAACACAACACCATAACACAAGTATTTTTACATGGAAACCCTGTTAGGGGAAGAACCACGGTGGATGACCAATCCACAAGTTAATCTGAGTATACTCAAATGAAGTTTACAATAAGGGGAATTCACTTGCATTCAGGCACACTGCCTAGAGCTCACTGCTCAAAGGGAAGGCTCACTGCCTTACAAAAGACAATCAAATTAAAACCATCTGAGAGTTTGAACTGAGAAAGATAGCATCTATAAATGCCTAATTATAGTTTTGATTAAGCACAATAATAGATCCTTTGCCTTGTAGATTGATTATGCACTTCTACTCTGTTCTACTCACACTTGCACAACAAATTCTCCATGCACAAGTGAAATTGTGCTTAATCGCTCTTCTGCTCTGCTTTAACTCACAATTCGCACCAACATACACTTCATACATCATAAAAAATCATACAGAAGATCTTCTATATATATCCACAACATAGAATTCAATTTCACTTTGTCGGCTTCAATAGAACACAAAAATAATTACCACCGTCGGCTAGATCCTTGATTAAATATTTATGCACATCCTCCAAATTTTGTTAAGACATAGAGGGGACCCAAACAAACATAATTGAGCATGAAAACATTTAGCTAATTTCTCCTTACACATCCGTGACATAATATATTCTTGAAGTCGGCTCCAATACAAGAAAGACTGAGAATAAATCAACCAGACCTTCTAACTTCCACACAAGTTGATACGATCCACTGCACTTCAGTAGTAACAGAGATAATATGAAAATAATCATTTCTTGAGATGCGCAACACAAAACAATAACATGAAATCTTCATATAGATCGATGAACATTGTGCTACCAAATACTTTGTTCTTCCTAATTAATCTTCAATCTGTCTGTCGGTGTGATCGAATGATAGTGTGCATATCTGATCATCGATTTGAGTTGCCATCAATGACAACATCAAGTGATAATTTACTGTCTCTTTCCAAAAATCTCCCCCTTTGGTATTAATGACAACACTTAGTGAAAAATGACTAAGTGTCGGATCAGTACCAAGATAGACTACACTGCCTTCTCCAAAATTTAAAAAATAAAATTCTCCCCCTGAGATGATTAAGCATTTTTCACTCCACTCTTCTCCCCATTTGACATCAATGGAAAAGGTAGGGGTGTGTATACCAAAAATGGATCAAACAAAATTGTTATACAAAAATGCTTCTTAAACTTACAAAAACTAAAAGATGTCTGCAAAATATTTCTTCAGCTGAATTAGATTAGTGTCCCAAACTCTTTTGAGACTCTCCATGATCGTTATGTGACCACAGATCAGGTAGGATTGTGTCTCTGCTGATTCCAAGTTGACTAGATCACCAACTTCATGAGATTCTTCTCCTTCCTTTAGGGCACTTGACATTATCTCAATGTTAGGACCAATTATGCCTTTGAGTTCGCATGCTCTAGCAACAATCTTATCATTCTCATGCTTCAATCCTTTTATATTTTTAAGCACAGACATCACTTCACCTTCTATTTTCCCAATACCACTAGATAGAGGGTCAAATTCTTCAGAGATAGTGCTTAACTATTTTTCTAGATCTTGAATCTTCTTCTCATTAGCTTCAACAAAATTTGAAAAACACAAACATGATTTGTAGATCTTACCACCTTTTGATAAATAATTTTTTATATTATTTACACAAGTGGCTAAGATAGTTTTATCTTTCGCAATCAATACTTTCAATCCACTAAATCTTTTGACATCAAATTCCTTTTGTACTTTAACCATAGTAGATTTTTCTAGTGACTCAAAGTGTTTATTGACCGAGTTGATAAGCTTTTTCAATTCACTGGAGGTGGAACCAGTTGAATCTTTCACATAAGATGGCATTATCTTCTCCAATACTCCAGATGTAAGATTTAGCAGTTAACTGTCTTCAATGTGTGACTTTATTAGCTCTTCTCTGGATTTTTCTTGAGCAAATGAAGCTATTTTCATCTTCTAGATTGGGCTTAAGGTGAACAGGTCAATAGGACCTTCAATAAATTCTAGATCCAGTTCTTCTTTATGTTCAACCAAAAATTTCTTCACTGCCTCAGCACTGTCTCTTACCTCAATTGGAATTGATTTTACATCATCTTTCTTTTCTTCAATCACTTCTTCCATAGTTGCAGGGTCTGGTTTACCTTCAGTGATCTCTATTTTTTTCAAGAGATATATTTCTAGGTAGCTCAATTTCCATAGGAGTCTCTATGTTGTCCTTTGCAAGAGGAATTTGTGAATCCTCAGTTGTACCCAAATTTTCTTCTTCTTCTTCCTTTTCCAGACCAGATGGGGCATCATCAACATGAGTTTCTTCAGCTACAACATGAATTCTCTCATTCAATAGTATCTCCCTTAGAATTTGCTATGTTTCTTTTGTGACTTCATCAGTTAGACCAATCATTAGTTTTTTAACCCTTGTTTTTCTATTAAATTTATTTTTGGAATTTCTTAAGAATGCCTTCATGTCATCCACAGACATCACCAGACATAGTTCAGCAAGAATCCTTTCTCGCATTTTTTCTTCTTATGTTTTGGCATTAAGTCTCCTCATTTCCATAATGTAATAGAGACTTTTGGGCAGACTATGCATAATTTCTATCAAAACTTTATTGAAAACATTCATATGCTTTATTGTTGCTTCTTTAAGAATTCTTCTATCAAAATCATCAAAATACTCATACCATTTACAAAGAGGTTTGAGATTACCATCTTTGACTAATGCCTTTTCAACTTCTGCAACTGACATACCTGAACTATCAATATTTGTCTTTTTCTTCACTTGAACATCTTTACCGGAGGGTTTTCCCTTTGTAACGGTTGTTTCCTTGGTGCCGTGATGTTTAATTTCTTTGACATCTTCATCAGAATCAATTTCCACATCATCAGAAACTTCCATATAGACTATTTTTCTCTTTTTTCTGCCTTCTTTGTCGGATCCCTTGGATTCAGTTTTTACAGGGATGGACTTTTTTGCAGGAGCTGAATGAGATGTAGAAATTCTAGTTGTTCTAACTCGAGCAGATTGTTCTATTGGACCAACTGATTGAGTTTTAGTTTCCTCCTTTGTTGCTTTTTTTTTCTGCTTTAGCCTCTTCTCTTTTCTTTTTGGCTTCTTTTAGTAATTCTACAAGTATGCCCATGCTCTCGGCAAGAACTTCAACTTCTTTTCTGACTTTTTTAGTTACCATAGGTTTCCTGAGTTCATTATGAACCTATATATCCTTCTCTACATAGGTACCAAACCTTTGTTCTATCAGATCCAAAGGCTTTCTTAGCAGGTGTTGAGCATACATGTCCAAAATCTTCTCTTCAACTTCATACCTCATGGGCATGATCCAGATAGTTCTCAGATCAGCAACTTCCATCATACATTGATCAACATCCACCATGAAGCAGATTGAATCTTTCTAGTTCTCTACAATAGAGGTAGGAATCCTCTCCCTAGCTTGCATCATAGTTTGAAAGCTTTTAAAGCATCCCCACATAGTTGCATTCTTTTTTTTGGTATCTGCAAAGTTGTACAAAAGATCTTTGATCTTTGCGGCTACCAATTTTTCCTTTTTCCAATGAACTTTTCCTACTCTTGGAACTTCACCCATGAAATAACAGAATAAACACAAGAGAAAGTTACCATATTTGAAAGATTTTTTCTTGTCTCTCTTTATCTTTGCTAGATTCTCCATTAGTTGAATTCTTAGTAGTTCACAGAGGTCATAATCTACATTTTCCTTCACCATTTGGTAGGCGGCATAGATTGTTGTGTCGGACATAGAATTATCTCAGGTAGAGTGGTAAATCTTGTATCTAATCACTAGAGATGCAAATTTGACATCTATATCAGAAATTCTATCAATAGTCATTGCTCTTCTATCATATGTTGATCCTGTAGCATCAGTGACGGTTTGGTTTTTCATAGAATTTAGAATAGGTAATCCACCAGAATATTTTAGACCGGTTACTGCACTGATAGCTTCCTTTGTAATTTTGAACGGAATGATAAGCCACATAAATTCATCATGCACTCGACTCAAAATATAACAGACCCACTCCAACTGTTCAAACACGGGAAACTTGACTATCTGTGTGAATTTATTTGTTTCCAAGATTTTATGTTTTGGCTTTACACACTAATCTTCACCAATGATCTAATTATTGTACAAGTTCAACAATTGTGAACTTCCCAGTTCTTCAATATTGGAATGAATATAAACCATAATATCCTCCGTGTGTAATACTCCATACGGAATAGATGAAAATGCTCCTAGTGAATCGATCTCAAGAGACTTGTAAGGATGCCATTTAAATTTAGGACTGGGTTTGTCCTTTACTTCAACTACTAGAGGAGTATTCATTTTCAGTAAATCACAAGTTCTTGAAGTTTTCTGAAAAACACCTTTTTTGTAGGATCGGAATTTGATTGCCGAATCACTTCCACTCTTGAATCTCGCCTCAATTCGCCAAGGTTTGCCTATGAGCTCTCCAAACTTCTTCTCTTCCAAATGAAAAGTTAAAATTCAAGAGTAGAAATGACCTTTTATCACTTGCATACCTAACTCTTTTGTCGTAATAAATTCTTTAACCCTAATACATTCGGTTACCCTGTTTCTGTACACTGTGACGGGTAAATCTTCTAGAAACCTCCAAATGGTACACCATTTCCTCCAATGAGTTCAACGACATTTGTTGAGAATCTATGCATCTACAGTACACATCCACATCCGGTGTCACTTACCGATTAGGGGGTTAAATGATTTTCTTGATAGTTCCGCCTAGGCCAAAGGCCTGAGACTCATTCTAAGAGGAATTACCAGAAGTTGGTTTTGGTGCTACCACATTTTCTTCAATAGTAACAGAGGGATCTTTCTTCACCCATTTCTTCTACATCTTTTGTTTGACTACATCTGTAGTGAGTTTACCTTTTCCCTTGATATCCTTCTACATGTTCTTCCTTTGATTTACCAGACCTCTTTTATTCCAAAAAAATGTAGTAATGTGTCCAGTTTTGTTGCAGTTATAGCATACAACATTTCTTTTTCCAAACCAGTTGTTCCACTGATTTCCTCTTGATCTGCACTGGTTAGAAATATGGCCAAGTCTATTTCATGTATAGCATCTAATATTTCTAAGAAATTGATTCATCATATTTTTGCATTCATTTGACTTATGACCAACCTTATGACAATTAAAGCATTGTTCTGAGAAAGATGGACCACTTTGATTCATTCTACTTCTACATTGAGTAGCCATGTGTCCAAATTTATTGCAACTGAAATAGTATCTATTAAATCTTTGACCATTAGGTTGTCTTACCAGATACCTTCCAGATTCGTTCATTTGATTCCCTTTTCTGGAACTTTCTCCTTCTTCTTATCCAAGACCTCGCTTGTCACCATGAGTCCTCTGATTTCTAATTAGTTCATCAAGTATGGTAGAGTTGGCTTTGAACTTTTCTTTATACTCATTTTTAGTAGCAAGTTCATTTTTGAGATCATCCATCTGCTTTTCAAGTGCTTCTTCACTATTTTTATATTGTTCTAATTCATCATCCAATCAACTACATACTTCAATTTTTTCTTTAAGGGACTGTGCTAGGTTCTCTTCATTTTTATTTTTGTCTTCAATCTCCTTGTTCAGCTTCATCATGATAGATTCCATTTCATGTCTTAGAACTGTGTTATCTCTGGTATGCTTCTCACACTCTTCTATCCTTTCTTTCAGGGCTTGACTGAGTTCTTCTTCTTCAATGCTCTTAATGTCACTTTGCTTGATCTGATCACAGAGTTACTTTCTTTTCTCTCTATACTTATTGATTTTTTCTTTCAGAGACTCAATGAATTTCTCATCATCTGAGAGATTCGCTTGCAATTTTTGAACTTCAGCCTTTGACTAATCAAGATCATCTAGGGCCACCAAAGTTGTTGTTGAGGACTACTTGAATCCATTAAAACACCTTTCAAGATCTCCCCAGGCTATTAAACTTCTTCTAGAGGAACTAGCTTTGATACCAATTGTTGGAAACAAGCTACACTGAGAGGGGTAGGTGAATCAATGTTGTGCCAAAATTAACTTTATAAACCTTTATCTTCAAAGAATTAACAAAAGTCAACAATAATGCATAAACATGAAGCAAATGAACACAACACCATAAAACAAGGATTCCTACGTGGAAACCCTATTAGGGGAAAAACCACGATGGA
This sequence comes from Sequoiadendron giganteum, assembly GCA_007115665.2. Taxonomy (NCBI): domain Eukaryota; kingdom Viridiplantae; phylum Streptophyta; class Pinopsida; order Cupressales; family Cupressaceae; genus Sequoiadendron; species Sequoiadendron giganteum. The sequence goes on along the minus strand of CM021106.1, from coordinate 599,328,245 downwards.
TGGCCAATCCAAAAGTTAATCTGAGTATACTCAAATTAATTTTACAATAAGGGGAATTCACTTGCATTCAGGCACACTGCCTAGAGCTCACTACTCAAAGGGAAGGCTCACTTCTTTACAAAAGACAATTAGATTAAAACCATCTGAGAGTTTGAACTGAGAAATATAGCATCTATAAATGCCTGATTATAGATCCGATTAAGCACAATAATAGATCTCCTTCCTTGTAGACTAATTATGCACTTCTTTTATGTTTTTCTCACACTCGCACAACAAATTCTCTATGCGTAAGTGAAACTGCACTTAATCGCTCTTCTACTTTGCATTAACTCTCAATTCACATCAACATACACTTCATACATCATAAAAAATGATACAAACAATCTTATATATATCCGCAACATAGAATTCAATTTCACTTTGTCAGCTTCAATAGAACACAAAAATAATTACCACCGTCAGCTAGATCCTTGATTAAATCTTTATGTGCATCCTCCAAAGTCAGTTAAGACATAGAGGGGACCCAAACAAACATAATCGAGCATGAAAAAATTTAGTTAATTTCTCCTTACACATCCGCGACATAATACATTCCTAAAGTCGGCTCCAATACAAGAAAGATTGAGAATAAGTCAATCAGACCTTCTAACTTCCACAAGAATTGATACGAGCCACTATGCTTTGGTATTAACAGAGATAATATGCCAATAATCATTTCCTGAGATGCGCAACACAAAAAAAAAACATGAAATCTTCATATAGATCGATGAACACTGTGCTACTGGATACTCTATTCTTCCTGATTAATCTTCAATCTGTTTGTCGGTGTGATCGAATGATAGTGTGTGTATCTGACCATCGATTTGAGTTTCCATCAATGACAACATCAAGTGATATTACAGTGTCTCTTTCCAACAATACCTTCCTCATGATATGTGCAATAACATGATTTTAACTCACCTTTTAGGACCACCTTATCTTCCTTATTTTCATATACTAGGTACATTTTATACTTCATGATTATTATCTCTAGTTCATGTATTCTTTGCATGAGATGTCCTAATTTTTTGTTACACAATGATTTGTGGCACTTATCACATTACATTACATGAGTCATATGCCTATATACTTTAAAGATTGCATTTGATTTTTATTTATGAATTTTCGCTTTCCTCCATTTCTTTGTATAGATGGATTCAACCAATTGAATGAGGATATATTTTACTACTAGCACTCTTATGTTGAGCTTAATTATATATTGGTTTTATGAATATGTCAAATACAAAAATTCTATAAGACTTAATCTTATCCTTAACTATACAAACTTCTATATATAATGATTTTATAAATATGTCAATATAACAATTTCATTTAACATTGAATCTAATTCTTAATTATAGAAAGTTGTATCTATAACAAATTTATGAATAAACCACTCCAAGGCTATGGCCAGACTATGTAAGCTTAAGAATATACCCAGTAGGTTGGACAGCAGACCAACAACAAAGAAGAAGGGTAAAAAAGAAACTATGGGCCACGTGGAGGAGTCTTGCATGGAAAGTGAGGGAAACAGTGTTGAGGATAAGGATTCAAAATGGGACACTGTTATGGCCACAAGTATTGACATGGGAATGAAGAAAAAAAGCGTTAGGAAGTCTCATAGACTGGCAAAGAACAAGAAAGAGATACCGGTGGATGAAATTTCTAGCAACTCGGAGCAGACTGGTAGTAGAGATGAGTGCAAGAAGGACATTATGGAGGAGGCTGAGGAGTTCATGGATGGTCCCAATCACTTCTTAGACCTGAACAAAATGCTCAAAGAGTACTCCACCCACTCTTCGGATCCTAGAGCCATGGAGGAAGAGTGACAAGGAGGAGGACATCAACAAAGTTGCCGGAGTGGATGGAGAAACTTGAACATAAGTTCACCAGGCAAATGTGTTTTACCATTAATATCATCCATAGATCTTTTGTTGCCCTCTCTGATGTCATCAAGGAGGAGGTGAACAAGAAGAATGAGGGTGAGGGCCCTAATTGGGTTGAGATGATGTTTAAAATATCCTCATTTAGAAATGGGATGATGTCACCAATTAGTGGGCTAATCTATGTGTATCTATTGGGTCTCTGTTTCCCGGGTGTTGTGTCTATTTTCTTTTTGGTTTCTATTGCTTTTAGTTTGGACTCTATAATTTATTGTTGATCTTGGTTCTTTTTGGCCCTTCGGGCTTGTCATGTAATGGGTACTGCACCCAATAAATGTACCTTATCTATTCAAAAACAACTTTGTGAATATATCAAATACAACAATTCTATAAGATTAAATCTAATATTTAATTATACAAACTTTTAAATATTTAAAACAATTTTATAGATATATCTAATACAACAATTCCATAAAACAAAATCTAATCATTAAAACTATTTTTGCTTACTCCTTTGTCCTACCAAACGATGGTGGTCACTTAAAAAGAAATATTTTAAGTTTGAGCTTAAAGTGTGGGTCACAATTCAACCCTTTTAATGGCTTCAATCTCCATACATATTTGTAAATCCATTTTAATCAAGGAGGTTAACCTAAGAGAACACATCCCATACAATTTGGAAATCTCTCCAAGGATTTTCAATACTTGTAGCCATTACACATCATTAGATAGTAGAGATTATGGTAATTTTTGTTTCATTAGTCTACAATCAACCTTGATTCAATCTCATAAGTTTCAAACTATTTTTGTGTAATGGGTCAATACTATGAAATGTAAGATTAACTTTATATAGAGTTCTAGATTGGTTATAGTCTCAAGATATTTCTTGGATTAGGAGCTTCAAATTCTATAACATTAAAAAAAATTATTTTCTTGTAATTCCTCAAGCTAAATGGTTAATCTTTTTTATTTTTTGGAAAATTATTTAAGAGTTTATTTGGTATTTTTATCACATATTTTACCAAGAAATTTCTTCGTATGATTTATCCTTTAACATTAGTTAACCTTCTATCCATATTAAATTTGTCTACCTTACCTATTGTTTATGCTACCATTGATTCAAATGATTATAATAATTTAGTTCATGTAAATCAAAGACTAGGAAGAGGCCAATTTGTTACATTTCCACCACCAATTTTTCTATATGAATTAAATATATCTCTTTCACCTTAATTCACATCTAAACCATTTGATTTTGATAGTAAGGTATGTGCAGGATCATGATGGGCCAAAAAGTGGCAATATGTAAGTGATATCATGGTCCATGTGGCTAACGACTTTTTTTTTACCCAAAATTGATGAAACAAAAAGGGTTTTTAAAGGATATTCTCAGTTTTCCACCAATATAAATTATGTTTTATTTTGAATTTAATAGATTATTATAATTCATTTTCTATTTGAATTATGATTAAAGTCCTCATTGATAGGCTGATTGAAAAAAATCTATAGCTTTCAAACGGTATCACATTTTTTGAATCCAAAACATGTGTCACATTCTATGCTTCACATACTATAGGATTAAAAAAAAAAAATGAATTTCATGAATTTTTTACCAAGTTAAGGTGGTTAGACATACGAGTTTTAATATTTTTTAAAAGTTGTGATAAAAAATTCATAATTAATTATTTACTTGGAAAAAATTACAAAAAAATATGCATCACATCCAGACATGAGTCCTTTACTTATATCTAAAATATTATAAAAAAATAATTTTTTTTTTGTGGTTAGGGTGGTCAGACAAACACCTACTTCTTATTTTTTCCTTGAAATTTAAGTACTACTGCATTGAAATTTTAAATTTTCACCAAATAGATTTTTTTTTCTAAATAAACCTAGTAGTTTAGAAACTACATTCAATTTGCTACAAATTCTATTTTTACATATTTTTGAAATAATATAGATAACTTATTCAAATTTTTACGTCAAGTTGCCTAACTTTGATTTTTTTGAATTTTATTGTCACTTAAGGGCCTGTTTTTTCCATGATGATCCTGCACACAACCAGACTTATTCAATAATTAAAAAACACAACCCAAAATATTATTGTTAGATTTAATATGCACATCACCTTTTTATAAATATCTATGCAAAAATCCTTAAAAAAAATACAAATTAGTTTCAAATCTACTCCACAATGGATTGGCTCTTTGTTTGAGTCTATCTACCACAAGCATACTAAAACACTTTATGATGGTGTGGTCCCATACATGAAAATTATTAAAATAGTGCTACATTTAGCTATTATGGTAAAATGTGGTAAATTGTTTATTGAATAATATTTAGTTGATAATAGGTCTAACCTAAACATATATACTAAAAAAAAATTGAGCCAATTAGAAATATACATTTCAAAGATACAATCACATGAACTTAGTATTAGAGGATTTTATCATTTGAATAGATCTTAAATTAGTACTAGTTCTCTCCTAATCAAGGGTGCACATGTGTACAAGGCACCTTATTCCATGTGATTCCTAAAAAAATAACTTATAGTATCCTTCTTGGGTGACCATAACTTTACATTATTCCTTGCATCAATGTGTAAAATTATAGTACAAAGGGGAGATTTTTCATATATTCATGGATCTTCAACCATATAACATGTATGAACCAATGTATAATTTCAAAAAAAATACTACATAAAAACATCCATGGAATAAAAATGGTATAAATAAAGACATGCTCCATTGTAGTACTTTATATAATGATGATTGCCTTGGGGTGGGAGCCTACCTATAGTTCCTAGGTTTATTTTCTAGATCATGGGCAAGCTTAAAGTAAAGGTGACAAGTGAGCCAACTAAGGGTCCATTTGATTTTACTACTTCCTACCAACAATCAACAATAACCATAATGATAAATGCAACACTATCACTTGATTAATTCTTCGTTAGGTGTGTTAGCATCAATATCACAAGCCATGCATTAGTATTCAATTAACATGGGACTTATCGAAAAGAGAAGTATGTGTTCCTACAAGGAAAATATGAGCACTAACCAACTCGAGGAAAGAAGGAAACTTACATAAATGGTAAAATATTATATCCATAGCATATAATGTGATGAAATTATTAAAGATAGAAGGATGATATGTTATAAAAGATGGGAAGGCATAAAAAAATTCCAATAATAATGAACCCATGTAGAAACTAATTGTTGTCTTGTTATTTTGTGTATTAAAAATTCAAATTGGAGGAGGGACCTTTACGAGCTAAGATCAAATTTGATTAATCTTCTTTGTTATTCTTGGTTTATTTTGATTTTCCTCTCTATATTTATTGATTTTGTTGTAATTATAATTTCCATGTGAATTTTATTGTGCTTTTTTGTATTGCTTAGGGGGTATTGTAATTTTTATTATATATCTTAGAATTGTTTTTTAATTATAGGTTTTTTGTTCTTTTTTTTAACTTGAAAAATTAAGTTTTTCCTAATTTTTATGCTAATCATAAGATGGAATTAATAGAAATTGTAAATAAATATTTGATGAGGTCAACAATAATAAAGGATTTGATAATGGAAATGAAAATAAAGGAGTCAAAAATATTATCAAGAATGACAAAAGAACATCCAAAACTTAGCTCTTAAAGCCAATGAACTATAGATTATCTTGACTTTTATAGTGATGAAGGGTACTCCCCTTACAATCTGAAAATCACAACAATAGAGAATTGCACAAAAAAAATGCAAGAAGGAAGCAAAGATTTTCTATTATCACTTAAATGAAAATGAAATTACGACATTACAATTGTCATCACATGGGCTTTCTGGTTACATAAATTTGCAAATCTGCAAATTGGATCCGCCATCTATGTTGCTTTGCCCTCCCCTATAACCCCCATTCACATCCTTTATTTGGAAGGTGTACTCACCCTAGAATCTTTTGGAAAGTGTAACTTCCTCAAGAAGATATTTCAAATTTTTATTAATTTAGGTAGTGCAACTTCGCAAGGTCATAACTTTTGATCCGACTATTGGATTTTAAATTATAATACCTTTTTCAAAATCTATCAAGAAGGTGCATCCCTAGATAATAGTACCTAAGGGTATCCTACTTTTGTTTTCCTCTAATTTCCAAGCCCATCTGGAGCCTCTAAGTGCTTCAAAATTGACTTCGAATATTTTAACAAGATTTTTGAAAATTGAAATTTTTATCTCTCAAATGGCAAATGATATTGAAGTGATTCTTTGCCATTTTCTTTAGTTCACCATTATAGAGGTTTGTGTAAGATTTTGTGTCCAACCGTGCATAAATGTAAACTTACTAAAAATAGTAACCTTGCCAAATTTAGCCCTTATTGAAAAGAAACAACATTATTTTAGGTGATGCAATATTTTGCTTACACCCTAGATGCTCCTACATTATATAAAATTTAAAGTTAGTAATGAAGGCTGCACTGGAAGGAACTACAACACCAAAAATGGAGAAACCCAAGAATGAGAAAATAAGGCATCATTCATTCCTAGAATAATGTTAAATAAGAAGAGGAGAAAAAATAGTGCAATGTTCTTTATTTTCTTAGATAGCAATTTTCTTCCTTCTAGAGATTATTTTGGTGAATAGATTGTGAATGTTTGGGGTAGAAAAATGGGAATCTATATTTATTTTTAGAATGATTGAAAAGAACATATTCATAGTTTTCTTCAAACTCACAATATATGCAAGCTAAAAAATTTAAAAAAGGAGTTCCCTTGAAAGGTTCTTGTTAATTTAGAGATGAAAAATATCCCTCAAAATTATGAATCCTCAAAACCCTAGACCTATGAAAAAATATATTGCAAGTTGAAGAAATGAGGGCTAACCTTCCTCGTTTTAATGTTATCATATTAATTTATCTTGAACCCTTTGTTGACATTTTGAGTGTGTTGTGTTTTTTATTAGCGTAAAAAAAGTTTTGAAGGGACCCTAAAACCTTGTACAAAAGGAAAGGCAACACAAAGATAAAGCTTCAAAAGCTGCCCGAAAAAATACCAAGATGATTAAACAACAATTAGCCAACTGTCGGCACCAAACAAACAAAATAGAAAAAGCAAAGAAAACAACCAAAGAAGCAACTAAAAAAGGTCCTTTAACATCCTTTTTGCTTCCACGTCCTTGGTAATCACTTTATCATGCATATGCATCATCTCTTTAATATCCTTAATGGGAACCACATTACTTTTCTTTTTTTGTTGCAAGTATGAACACTCAGACCAATCCCCAAATCAACAACCTGCTTACCCATCCCAGTGTCCTTACCCATAACCTGCTTTACAAGGTCATCAAATAGGGGCTTACCAATCTATTCTTTATCTTTCTCATTCAGAAACACCAATCCCTCAGTTGTGGTCTCAAGTGAATCCTTGCAGTGATTAATTAAGGCATTAAGGTCTTTACGAATTTGCAAGGAATTCCTTTCCAAAGTACATAGCCTTGGGTCATGGTATCTTTTCAGATTAGAAATATCTTCCACCATTAGGCTGAGATTAGATTTCAATGGCCTTACCATGCTAAAAATAGAATCTTGCTCCCTAAAACTTCTCAAAGTAGAGATGTTACAATGATCAATTGTATCATACTCGCCATGAAGATCCTGGACCTCCTGAATGAGCCACATGAGCAGATTAAAAAAATACATCTACCCCTTCCTTCACCAAATCCGATACCTGAGAAAAATCTAATGTACCCCAATATAAACCCCTCCCCTGATGAGAGCTCATTAGGGGATCCTCTTCCTAAAGACTAGCAGGTAGTACAAACTTATCTTTACCTTTGCCTTCTAAAAATGACACAGCAGGGGACACATCCAAATCAACAAAATTTTGAAAATCCGCCTCCCCCTCAGTTGGGGCCCTCTTATCCCCACCATAGTCCATAAACACCATCAAGGGAAACTACAACTTTTTCTGACTCCTATTTAGGAACCTTTCTACCACTTCCATTTCCCTCCACAACCGCCTCTTCACTATCAACCTAAATTTTGTGCTTAGCGTTCGAGGATGAGGGTTTATCCTTTTTCCCAAAAAATTTCTTGACTCGAGTAGAAGGGGTAACATAATCCAAATCCATCTGGTAGCCATCAGACCAAGCCATAGAATCATCTTCAGACTTCGTCTCTCCATCATCTTCCTCCCCCTCGAACTAACATTTCCTTTTCAATTTAGCCTTCTTCTTAGGTTTGTTGATATCATTAGGAATAAGGGAAGCAATAAAATATCTATCTTTGATATGCTCCATAATTAACAACATCAAACCCTCATATAAGAAGGGATTGTTGGGATTCTTTTTGTAATCCATAATCCCATTCTCCAAAGATGAAAGAAGATAAAATGGGAAAGAGATCAACTTATTGTGGTGAAAATGGTTTAGCAACACAAAATGTTTCCCATAAGGAGTCGTAAACCGCCCTTCTAGTGTAAAATACCGCATAAGGGCCATAGCCACATCTCCCCAAATTGGCTTATTTTTGGTGCAATCAAAGCCAACACACTAGAGTCTAACCATTCTAGCTTTCTCTTTGTCCCTCAAGAAATTCATTCTCGCCACCCCCAACATGGATTTTTCTCTAAAGAATTTCCTCCCTTGAGTCGACAACCTAGTAAATTTTGCAATAGACTCCTCATTTACAATGATTTCAATGCCAAACATGATAAGCACCTAACCATGCTAAGCTTCCACAAACTCTTGCAAGGCCTTAGCTTCGAACCCATGCAATTTCTCCATGAAAGGAGTGACCCCACCTTTCTGCAAAATCTTCCACACTTCACCATTAGCTTTGGCCTCAGCACACGACAAGGGCTCTATTTTGCATCTATCATCCCCCCATCTTCAACAATTCCAAGCAATTCAAAAGAATGAAACCCAGCAAAGCACAAATGTAGATAATCAACAACACGAAGGAGAAAATCACACCCAAAAAGTGTGTGATCCTGAATTTTGAGGTATAGATAGAAATGATGACCAAATCCCTCTTGAGAATACAAACCATCCTCCCAAAATTCCCAATAAGGGCTACATCCATCAAACATGTCTAATCGACATTAGAGGGTAATCAATAAACCTCCATCCCTTATGTTTAGCAGAAAATTCGGCTCCCTTCAAATAATTAGAGACTATCATTGTTAAGCAAGGAAATAACCTCCACCATGAGGTTGTCATTAATCTTTGATGACCTAGTTGAGGAAACACCATAGTTGAATAAGAAGTCTGCAACACCATTAGCCTCATGAAATGCATGGGAAATATAAACTTATTCAAAGTTATTCAACAAAGCAATAGTATCACAGATAAGTCTTTCTATGGACCAGGAAGGAGGAGAGAGCTTCCTAAGGAAGTTAATAATTTTCAAAGAGTCCGCTTCCAACCAAATCTTGGAAACCCCCTTGCCCCTTGCCAAAATTAAACCATGATAGGTTGTCATAGCTTCAACATAGTGGTTTTCTGGATCCCCAAAGGGACTGCCACAACCAAAACTAACCTACCATTATGATCTCTTAACACTCCCCATAGCCAGCAGGACCCAAATTACCTTTAGCAGAACCATCAAAGTTAACTTTAAACCACCCTGGAGGAGGATAAAACCAAATAACCCCCATTTTATTAGATTTGAATTTTTTTCAAAGGCTAGGAAATATCAAAGAAAAGCTTCCACTACTCATCCACCCATAAATCATAATCCAAAATAACTACACAACCAGGGAAAATAGAATTAACCACAACCTACAAAAAAATATTCTTAATGGCCGCTAAGATGCTGAAAAATAGAGAGACCGAGGGGAGAGCAACATTCCTAAAAATTCTACTATTCCTCTCCTTCAAAAGATCCCAAACAACATGAGGAAGGATAAGGGACCAGAGAAAACACAAAGAAGGATTGGAAGGAGTCTACCACTGACTCCAAAGATCCATAACCGAAGAAGGGAAGACCCACTCCAAGTTCCAGAGATTAAGCAAGAATCCTCACACCTCTCAAGCATATCTACACCCAATAAACAAATGGTGGGAATCCTTCACATCCTTCTCACAAAGATAACATCTATTATGCATGGATAAGCCTCTTTTCCAAAGGTTGTTAATAGTCAAGATTCTATCCTGAACTAACAACCAAAAAAGAATATTGATCTTAGGAATCAAATATGAGGACCAAACAAGGTCTCAAGGGGGGCACGGTCCCACAATATTATTCAAATAATAGAAAGAAAATGCCACCAAGAATTGACCTTGTGGAAGCAACCTCCAAACCACCTTATCCCTCTAAGGAACAATAGGGATATGAATCTGAGAAAGGAAACCAAATAGAGTTTCTAGCTCCCTAAACTCCTCATGAATTCTTTTCCACGCACCATCCATAATGTAATCAATAATAAAACACAAAATTCTTGAACACAAAGATCCTAAAAGGAGCTTCCCAGATAGCATCATGAAGAGGACCATGACCAATCCACCAGTCATCCCAAAAGAGAATATCTCTACCATTGCCAATTGACCAAAGAAGAAAATTGGAGACAATACTTCTCACCTTGGTTAAGGAATTCCAAAAGATAGAACATGAAGGATGAAACAAATCTTCCCTCAAGAACTCCCTAAACTTTTCAACACCAGAGAGGTATTTAGAAGCAAGAATACCTATCCAATCCTTTTCATTGTCCAAAAGAAACCATAACTGCTTATCTATGAGGGTTGAATTAAAAACCTTAACTTTCCTCATACCTAAACCACCTTGGACTTTGGATTGACACACCTCCTCTCACGAGATAAAACTCATATGTTTCTTATCCTCCACACCAGACCATAAAAATTGCTTCTAAATGCTTTCAAACTTCCCCCATAACTTCTACGAGATTTGGAATAGGCTTAACACATACACCAAGAGGTTCTACAACATAGATTTGATCAAGACCAACTTGGTAGCTTGACTAAGAAGGGCACCTTTCTATCTCGCTAGCTTAGCATTGAACTTGTTACTCAAACCATTCCAAAATGAATTAGGAACAAAATTAGCATAGAGTGGCTAACCTGAATACCTAGAGGGTAGAGCCCCAATAGAAAATTGAAGAATGTTAGTGATTCTCTTTATTCTTCTTTCCAAGGTATTCAAAAAAATAAAGTGTTTTTAGGAAGACTCGCCAATTAGCCTAAGGCAGCTTCATAACTATGAAGAATTGATTTTATGGCTTTAGCTTCCGCCACAAAAGACCCCCAAAATCATCGTATCATCCACTAATTGTTGGTGCAAACAAGGAGGAGAGGAAGAGTTTAGATGAATCCCCTTAATGACACCAATAGATACTTGCTTTTGAAGAGTTCTTCCAAGAACTTCAGCCAGAATGATAAAAGGAAAGGGTGAAATGGGGTCACCCTGTCTCACACCCCGAGAGCTCCTAAAGAAATCAGAGGTGGAGCCATTCACCAAAATAGATAAAGAAACCGTCGAGATAAGAATCATTATCATTTTCAGGAATTTATTGAAAAATCCAAAGGTAGATAAAAAATTTACAAGAAATTGCTAGTTCACACGGTCATAAGCCTTCACTAAGTCCAATTTCAGCAAAAAACCATCCTTCTTATTAACCATCAATGAATGGATATTTTAATGAACCGTAATGATAGGATCAAGGATTTGTTTGTCGAAAACAAATCCACTTTGATGTTGAGAAATAATCAACGAAAGAACTCTCTGAGGCCATAAAGCCAAAACCTTTGAGAAGATTCTATAAATAGATTTACAAAGGCTAATACCTAGATGAAACTCATTAAAGGAAAAGGCACCAAAAATCTTTGAGATAAGAAAAATGAAGGTGGAATTAAGCTCCTTAAAAAAAAATTGACTTCTAAAAACCTCCTTGGTAGAAATCAACCACATCTCTGGAAACAATCATCCAAAATTCTTGAAATAAAAAAAAGGGGAAGCCATCTAGACTAGGGGATTTATTCCCAACAAATGAAAACCCAACCTTCTTAACCTCCTCTACAGAAGGGATGCTACATAACATGTTATTTAGATCCTCAGTCAAGATTCTAAGAATAACCTCCAACATCTGGTCTTCAAAAGCCGAGTCAAGAGCAAAATTACTAGATAGGAGATCAGAAAAGTAACCAGAGGAAGCTTGATGAATCTCCCCATCATTCTCAATCACCCTACCATTATGATAGATATAATCAATTTGATTGGAGGCACAATGCTTCAAAGTAGTGATATGAAATAATTCCATGTTCTTGTCACCACAATTGAGCCAAACTAGCCCTTTCAAATAGTAGGGGGGGCTCCATATAATTGTAGGGCGAGCAGCTTGCTAGCCTTATAATAGTAGGGGGGTTGGGTGGGACTATAGTTCCGGGAAGCAAGGTGGGAACTATAGTCCTTTATGGATGTGATCGAGGATGTTGGTTATCCGGCTGGAGCTATACAAAAGCTATAATGATCTGAAGTTGATATGTCTTGAGATGCCCACCAAGGGGAAATGAACATCTACTAGAACCAAGAGCGGGAATCACCATTATTTTCCAAATCTTAGTCCTTCGGATTCAAGCATTTATCCCAACCGAACCGAACTCCTTGCATTCTCGTTCTCAGCGCATGAACTATTCTATCCAAACACATTGAGTTAGATTGAGAAGGTTTTGGTTACCAGGCCTGGTGGGGAAGGATGAACTCGACCTTCTTGATTGGTTTCTTAATACATAGATAGAGGCAACTGCCACCAGAGAATGGATGGATGGAAGAGAGTCATTAATGGAATAACTAGCTTTTTAAGCGAAACCTCATTGGTAGAACTGAACCCCCTCTCGCTACAGCTTTCATCGTCCATTGTCCCTGGCATCGCATCCACCCCACCCTAGAATTCCCCCCCACCCATCCCCAACACCCAATTCTAAATACGTCTATAGATAGATAGAGTATACCCAGTACTGCATGAGACCTCTACTTCCAAAATTATTCCTCTTTAGCAACAATATTATGCAAATGAGATAAAAGCACACTCTCCTCATTGGCCACATTAGCATTATACCCCAAAGCTTGAATAGTTTGTTGCAATAGGTCCAATTCCTCGATATGAGATTTATCATGAAAAATATGCCCAAAGGAAGACATTACAAATCCTCACATTACTCTTCACCAAAGCCAACTTCTTAGCAATTCTATACATTGTCAAACCATCAACCTGGATATCCCACCATGCTGATAATTTATCTTTAAAATCAAGATGTGACACCCACATTTTTTCAAACTAGAAAGGGAAGGATCACCTTCTACCAACCAAATCCGTCGACAAGGAGATGGGGAAGTGATCTGAACCCAATCTAGTGAGGGTGGAAAGGGAGAAGGAATAATAAATTGGCCAATCAGGAGAAATGAGGGCCTTGTCCAACTTAACCTGAATCAACACATCCCTAATTCTTTAGTTTGACCAGGTATAGGAGCCCCACAAGTCAACATCAAACAAGGCATTGTCATTGATAAAATCCATGAAATCAAATCTGCTCTCATCATCCACCTGGGATCCCCCCATCTTTTCCAAGCTACTCAGAGGAGAATTGAAGTCACCCATAACCAGCCAATGGTCTGTAGGGTGACAATCTTTGAAGGAATTTAAATTTCCCCAGAACCGCTTACGAGCACTCTTCAAATTAGGGGCATAAATATTAGAAGAAACGCAGAAAAAACTATCCCTGATGTGATGAAAGGACATGTAAAAATATGGTTAGATTCACCAAATACAACCCTCCCAATAACCATCTTTGAATTCCAAAAATTAGCCACACACCCTAAGGCTCCCTTTGCATCAAAACTATGAAGCCCACACTCCTTAAACAACTTTTTCTTTAAACCATCCAGCCTAGATCCGCAAGCAAAATTTTAGTTTCCTGAATCAAAATAATATTTGGTTTATGATCCCTTGTTAAATTAGCTCATAGAGATCCTGCTTATGAGGATTATTAAACCCTCGAGTATTCCAAGAAAGGATCTTCATAGGAGATTCCAATTGAGTGATAAATAGATTCTATGTGATTTTTAAAAATTAGGAGAGTTAAATGATTTTTTTGATGATAATGCTTGGAAACATGTTCGAGATGGTCCACATGTTTGAGATGGTCAACAAGGGCAGGGCAGTGGACAGGTCGTTCTGGTAGATCTGAAATCAACACAATCTTGAACAGACTTTGGAACAACGTGTCCATGAAACTACTGATTGCCTGATCATATTCGGGACATGAACATGCACTTGATTTTACAGCACATATGACATGCACTTAGTCTCAGGCACATCTCCAGAGAATAATGCCACTGCCAGAACAATCAGAGAGATGCCCACATGATTTGAACATCACTATGGTGACTATACAACTTTATTACTCAGCTACATCTTCTGGGTTGTCCTTCAAACAATACAGACGAGCAAAGACTCTTTTTGCCACCCTTTTGAAGAAACTTCATGCAGAAATAATAATTAATCAGCCGAGTCAAATATTTGACACGACAATGTTGATGGAATAAAAAGCTAAAAGCTATCTAGCATTACCTGGTCAAATCAAACAATCAAACGTTTCACTTCCAAAAAAATTCATCACCTTCAATAATTATTATGCAATAAGTAGGGAATATCAGTTTTTTTTAGCAACCACATTAGATTAAGATTGTCTTTTTTAAAGCAATCATAGTATAAATTATCTATGAAAGATCAATAGTCATAACTTACAAATCCATTTATTTAGAAACTACCTCCACACTATATGTCAACTATCAAAGATCAAGAATTCCAACACATAATACAATCTTAGATCTCCCTTTAGATTTTGGACTTGAGTATCCACAATGAGAACTTGATTCTTTAATCAATTAAGCTCAACCCCTTGGACAATCTAGTAGGATTTATCTGATTATGTTTTACTTTTTTGTGTAATATGCAGTCCTCTAGTTTATCTTTATTTCTTTAAATTATCCTTTGTGCTCTTTTTTGTTCTCAACACTCTTAGCACTTGGGAAAACCTCATGTTGTTTTTCCAATTTTCTCACTCTACCCTTATCTCAGATTAATTCAATCTCAAAGAAATATTATCCCAAAATTTACTCACACACTCACAAAATCTCTTTGTATTGCCTCTTCCTTTTCCTAGAAAGGTTTTCTTTATATATCTATTAGAGAAACACTCTGGATTTAATTGAAATAAGTAGTGACTCTTGGCTTGGGGGACTCATCTACTAATAAGATCTTTTCACTTTTAAGGATATGTCTTTTAATAACTTGTCATTAGCTAGTACATTTTTATTGAATAAATGAGTTATAAGATCCTTCCTCAAATCCTTTTTTTGTATCAATTGAAGGTTCTAAATTATTGAAAATTTTATTTAAATCTTTGTTTCCATTTATGCAATTCTACGATATTCAACATTTTATCCTTTTGTAGGCTCACATTCCTACTCACGACATCATCCAAATATTTTGCATAATGTTCAAAGATTTAAGTTGATGAATTGGAGTTAGTAACCATCCAAATCCTTCATTGCTTGTGATCTTTAGGTTTAATAGATCTAGGGTAGAAATTATTTTTTGAGTTAGAAAATTGCATGGCCAACTATCCCTACTTCTAGGCCCTAGTTGAGTACTACTACTTCTAATCCCTCCCTTATCCTACTCAATTGATACTTCTTACTCATTTAATTTATCTACTATTTGTAACAAATTTTATTTCTTTTCTTATCAATGCCATTTTTTCTTCAATGTGGTTGATTATAAACAAGATAAAATTGGAGGAAAGTTAGTATCTTATAAAGGAAATAAATTACGTTATTTAGCAATGGAAGGTAAACACATCTTAAATCTAATAGATTATCTTGAGAATAAGAAGTTTGGCTATAAGGTATCTTAGGACAAGAATAGAGGATGTGCGTGATGACAACAATAATAAAAATAATATATAGCAGTGCAAATATTCACAGTAACAAAAAGAGGAACAAAGAAAAATAGAGTACATAAAATGTGTTCATGAAACTAAAAGAAAATAAAGAAGGCACAATGAACACATAAAAATATATTACAGAAGAGCTCAAAGAACCTGAATGTTGTTGCACAATAAACAAAACTTCTTCACATTTCTTCTTACAAAAATAATTACAAATGCCTCTATAAATAGAGGTCTTAGAATTTTCTAGATATACTTTACACTCAATAAGCATGCATAAAATGTGAACCAAGGAGGAGAAATTAGACTGTCGGAAAAATCAAATGACAGTGAGAAGCTTCCATTTCAAATGCATTGGTTGGGAGAAAATTCTAATTTAAATGTTGTTTGACCAAGTTGATCTCCTTTCTATTCTTTATTTGCTTCACATGTCACGTTTTCAACATTCTCCCACTTGAAGTAAATGAAGGGTTTTGAATAAGTTGTAAGCATCAATTCACCCCCAGGCCCTACTGGATGAGATAGTTGCAGTTCTACATGTACGTGTTGCTTATTGGTTTCCTAGACTATGGTGCTTGAGTTGTGGACATGATTGGCAAATCGGATTTGGTTTTGATCTGGTGTTTGAGTTAAATTGTCTACATTGTTGTTCTCTTTGAGATCTCAGTTTTTTTGTTTCCATTGCAATGATGGGTTTGCACTTTTGTTGTGATTGATCTTCAAGTTATGTGGTTGGTGGATTAGCTACCCATTGGCTGCAATGAGATAACTCAGAAGTGGACTGTCTATATCAATGAGGTTGATTCAGTGTTCCAATGCAGATCTATTAGTTGGCCTTGTTTGTGGTCACTTGTGCATTGGTGTGGTTGCTTCTACATGAGAGGAAGAATGGTGTTGAGTACTTGACTAGTCTATTATGGGGACCTGTAGCGTGTGTATCATAATATCATGGAGAGATTGATGCACATTATAGTGTAATATTTTGATAGTGATGGTGTGGTCTATGTGGTTTGGAGATCTTGGTGATTCTTGGCACTGTTGTTAGATGGACATGTTGGGTATGTGCTTGATCATGATGGGCCAAAAGTGGCGATTTGTAAGTGATATGATGGCTTGTGTGGTTGACGACTTTTTTTTTACCCAAAATTGATGAAATGAAAAGGGTTTTTAGAGGAGATTCTCAGCTTTCCACCAATATAAATTATTCTTTACTTTGAATTTAATAAATAATAATTATTTATTTTCTATTTGAATTACGACTAAAGTCCTAATTGATAGGATGATTGAATAACATTTATATCTTTCAAATGGTATCAAACTTTTTGAATCTGAAACATGTATCACATTCTATGCTTTGCATACTATAGGATTAAAAAAAAAGAATTTAATTTCTTGAAGTTTTGACCAAGTTAAGGTGGTTAGACATAAAAGTTTTTATATTTTTTAAAATTTGTAATAAAAAATTCATAATTAAATATTTACTTGAAAAAAAATTACAAAAAAATATGCATCACATCAGGACATGAGTCCTCTACTTATATCTAAAGTGTTATAAAAAAATATTATCATTTTATTGTGGTTAAGGTGGTCAGATAGACACCTACTTCTTATTTGTCCCTTGAAATTTAAGTACTACTGCATTGAAATTACAAATTTTCACCAAATAGATTTATTTAAAAAATAAATAAACCTAGTAGTTTAGAAACTACATTCAATTTTATACAAATTCTATTCTTACATATTTTTGAAATAATATAGATAACTTATTCAAATTTTTATGTCAAGTTGCCTAACTCTGATTTTCTGAATTTTTATTGTCACTTAAGTTCCTGTTTTTTTCATGATGATCCTACACATACCCTGTTGTTGTTTGTACCTGGAGGTTTTTGAGATCAATAGATGTTTCGTCATGATGCCTAGAAATCTTGGATGTCACGGTTCAGTGGGAGCTTTAGCAGTGACTGGGGTTCATCACTTGGTGGTGAATGATCTTCTTTAGTATTGCAGTTGTTACTAGGAGGGACTCTTAGATCTTGTTTCTACAGAAGAGTTCTTTCGCATTTGTAAGGGCACTATTTGAATATGTTCAACATCTTGGAACCATGGAGGAAATTTGGTGTCTTAGGCTGAGGTGTTGATGGTGCTTGACAGATGATGTTGGTTTGGAGTTTGTTTGCCTGATGTCATGTTATACTCTTGATTACGCATTAGAGTTTTGGCATGAGGCTCTGCTCTTGAGACCATGGTGAAGTCACTTGGAGCATGGTATCTCCTAAGGGGGATGAGTAGATCATGGTGTCATGATAAGTTCCTTTTTCAAATGTTTGGAGCTTTGACAGTGATATGGATTTTCTCTGTGTTTTGAGTACATTGGTCATATGCTTGAGAACTTCATGATAAGTGCAGTAATGTAGATTGGATTTTAGCATGAGATGATCGATTGCTAGTGTTCATGGATACATGGAGAATAAGTAGAAGTTTTAATTCTCTTGAGATGAGAAAGGTGTTTTTTTTAGCAAAAAGTTTGAGTAGTCTACACCTTGGTCGAACGTGAAAAGGAGATTTCTCTTGGATGAGTCATGGTGGCTTGTATATCTTGGAGGAGAATTTTCTTTTCCCACTCTTGGTCTTCTCGGCAGTGAAGTCTATTTGAGAGGTATTTTCCCATTATATCTTTTAGAGGTTTTTTATGCTTTCTTTCGTGATATGGATCTTGAATTGTTGTTTTAAGGTTCTGGAGGATTCATAGTGAAAATTGGACAGTATGGTTTATCTCCTTGAGCTTTTGTGTTATGTCACTTATTGATGGGAACTGGTAGGAGATGTTTTATGTGTTGTTTTCCTAAAATGGGAAATGAAGTAGTTTGATCTTCTTTCAGAGGCTTACATCCATGATTGGTTACATATTGCATATGTTAAGGTTGATCTTGGTGATTGAATGGTTGGGTGTTGTTATGGCTTTTCCTTTGGGATGTGAAGGAGATCATACTTGACACAACTGGCTTTTAGAGGTGTATGTAGGAGGATGTTCTATAGGTATATGTTGTGCAGTGTTTCTCTCTTTGGTCTTGGTTGTCTTCCTAGAATTTTGATTTAATTTTACATTTCTTTGAGATTTGGTAGGAGATTTTGTGTTCACTCAAGTTTTTGAGTGGTAACTTGGAGGTTCTCTACCTTTTTCCTATGTTGGATGTGAAGAACTTGGAAGAGCTCTAGAAGACCATTGAGAGAAATGATCTTGTAGTAGTTAGTTGCAGATGCATATCATTGTGGATATTTCCTTGGTACTACATGGTTACACTTTCTATGTTTTGTTATTGGTAGACTTGTTATGCTTTTGATCTTTTAGATTTGGCATTACCCATGCAGTGGCAGTACTTGGATGTGTTTGGTCTTCTTCGATTGATTGGTACATGGTGCTTGTATCTGTGATTGATGGGTTGGTTTTGTTGCTGGCATGAGTTTACTAATGTGGATACCTTGAAGGTATGTGAGATTGGATGGAATAGCATGAGTTGTGGGTGCTATTTTCAGTCACGTGGGTTGATCAGTTGGATGGGAGCAGTCAATTTTCAAGTTGTTGTTCTGACTGATGTTCTATCTTGTTTCTAGAGAATTTTTTTCATAGAGGTGATCTGGTTTGGCCTTTGAAGTTAATTTTGTTTATTCTTCTATATGGTTTACCGATGGTACTTTGGAGTGGTCAATAAGATCTTCATCATTTGGGAGATTGTTGGAAACATGTGCCTCAGTCTTGCTGACCTAATCAGGTTTTGTAAGAGAAAATCTGTGAGACACTTGAGATATCCTATCGACGAGCTATTTAGTCCTAAAGGCTTGAAGTGTTTAGTTTGGTGTGACATGTGATCAATCTTTCCAAAGTGAACTGCGTTAGAATGACATTGGCCTTCAAGTGGACCTGTGAATGTTCGACCGACAGTGTTAGTCTGGTTGATAGGTTTGTTTGATGTGAGTCTGGCCGACGGTACTTCATCGGTGTGACTCTGGCCAATGAACAGATGGTCGGGTTGACACGTGACTTCGGGTTGATCTGTTTGGGTTGCTTCGGAAGTGGATCTCTGTCTGATATGATTTGTTTGGTGTGATTATGGCCGACGGTGCTTCGTCGGTGTGACTCTGGCTGATGAACAGGTGATCGACTAACCTTGGTTCTCAGTGAGGCCTGGAAAGATAAAACCGACAGTAGAAGTCAGACCGATGGGATTGGGATCGGCGTAAGTCCTACCAATAGATGGCATCGATGTAACTTGGGTCATCAGCCTAGCTTTGGATGTTCATTTTGATTGTATTGGTTCGGTTGATGGTGTGCGATCGGGGCGAGTCTTGTCAATGGTTCTTCATCAATGGAAAACATGACTTTGGACCAGCTATGAGATATTTATCCGATGGTTAAGTTTTGGCCGATGGGTGTGTTCGATGTGACTCCTGTCGATAAAATTTTCTGAACTGCAGTGAGCTGAAGGTCATCAGGATGACTTGGGATCTCGGTGGAACTTTTTGTGTCCCCCCCGATAGTGTTGTTCTTGTCGATGGTCTATTCTAATTGGTCTTCGGTGTGACTCTTGGCGAGGTTTGTGGTTGTGATGGTTCTCTTGGGACATCAGGGAGACTTGGTGTTTTTCATGTTGATGGACGTGATAGAGAGTGAAGATTGACCGTTGCGGACTATTGAGTTGTTCGTTGGACACTAGGTGATTGTGTTGAGTTGGATGTAACTATTCATCACTAGTAATAACGACAGTTGATCTACAAGGAAACTAAACAAACATTTTTGTACAGGGAATGAACTGATCATTGGCTAGGCTAAATGAGAGGTTCAACATGGAAGTTTCTATGTGAGTGTTCGAACGGTATGCAAATAGCATTGTAACTGTGAGAACATTATGAGACAGAACTGAGAATAATGTGAACCCATGGTGGCCATGAGGCTGTGTTGGCCAAAAGGCTGGCTGAGTGGGTCGACCGAAAATGAATCTGCATTGTATTTTGTGTGAGGACATTGGAACAATGTGAGGATTCTAATAATGTTGTTGTTTGTATTCTCCAGATGGACAAGGTGTAAACTCCAAAAGAGCATAGCTCTGAGATTGTATTGTAACTATTCTTGTTGTTGATTAATACAATTGAGATGGGTGTTTGGAGGGTGGGGTTTTTTACCTAAAAGGGTTTTCCCCATGTAAATCTGTGTGTTCATTTGTTTTTCTTCCATGTTGTTTGATTCTATAATTTGAATCTATGCATTGCGTTTAATCTAGTTAAGTTGCATGTGTTTTTCTTATAAGGGTTAATATGGGAAATCAACTGTGTCAGTTTCCACTTTATGGCATAGTAGTGCATGTCTTTGAGGAATTTGAAGGAATTAATATCATGAAGGCATTGTTGTTCTTAGATGTTTCCTTCTAAGATGACTCGATTTTTCCTATTTCTAGTGTCCAGGTCTCCAACCATATCTACATCTGTAAATCCTTCAAGCACCATATCATTATTTCCAAAACATAAACAGTAATGACTAGTACCCTTGAGATACCTGAAAAATCCACTTTACTACTTGCCAATGTTGTTTTCCCGGATTTGCAAGGAACCTACTCACTACTCCCACTGAATGTGCAATATCCGAACGAGTGGATACCATGGCATACATCAAGCTACCAATTGCTGAAGCATAAGGAATATTTTCTATTTCCTCCTTCTCCTTGTCATCACAAGGGCATAAATTGACACTCAATTTGAAATGAGAAGCAAGAGGTGTAGCAACTGGCTTGGCATCCTTCATATTAAATCTGTCTAACACCTTTTCAATAAATTTTTCTTGTGGCAGCCACAATCTTTTCTTCTTTCTATCATGAATGATCTTCATGCCTAATATTTGTTGTGTTGGACCCAAACCTTCATTGCAAACTGACTACCCAAATCCTTCTTTAACCTGTTAATTATATTCTTATCATGTCCAACAACTAACATATCATCTACATATAACAATTATATAATGAAATTTCCTTGATCATATATCTTAATGTAGACACAATGATTAACCTCTAGTCTATTAAAACCATGATCCAACATAAATGAATCAAATTTCTTATACCACTGGCAAGTTGCCTATTTCAACCCATAGAGACTCTTCTTCAACCTGCAAACCAAGTTCTCTTTACCTTTCATTTTAAATCCTTATGGTTGCTCCATGTAAATCTCCTCTTCCAAATATAAATGAAGGAAGGTTGTCTTTACATCTAATTGTTCACACTCTAAGTCTAAAGCAGCAGTAATACCAAGAATGACCCTAATGGATGACATTTTAACAACAGGTGAAAATATTTCAGTGAAGTCAATACCTTCTTTCTGAGAAAATCCCTTCACTACCAACCTGGCTTTGCATCTTTCCTTCTTCTCATCACCCACGTGCTTGATCTTGTACACCCATTTTTTTTGTAGGGATTTCCTTCCTTTTGGAATCTTTACCAACTCCCAAGTTCTATTTTCTATCAAGGAGTTCATTTCTTCCTCCATTCTTTATTATGCTCATCTTTACAAACTTCCTAAAAACCATCAAGTTCACCTTCATCAGTTAAAAAAATATAGTCTGAGGGTGTATACCTTTGTGAAGGCTTATGAGGCCTAGAAGATCTATGAACCAATTGTGGTATTGTGTTTTCAAGTTGAATCTCTTGTAAAGGTTCCTGCAAGGTTTCTTCTTGTTGTTGTTCCACATTCTCCTCTTGTTGTTCATCATACTCTTGATCTACTGGTATTAGAGGCAATGGTGGAATCCATTTGATCATTCAGACTATTGTGCTCATCAAGATCCTCTTTGTCCATGGTGTTGAAATCATTGTTGGAGATCTATGAAGGATTTTTGTTTTTTTTGTTTTGTTTTACAAATATAAAGGAGTTGATTCATTGAGGAAAGAATCATTGTTTTTATGAAGTTCAGATCATAATCCTTTAAGGAGATCGGAGGTGTTTGTGGATTCGGTGAAAGTTGAGCATCGTTGTCCTTTGGAAATCATAGTTTTCTTGTAATGTGAAGATTGGTGTTTAGACAATAAATCAAAGGAGATAAAGTTGTTGTCACAAGTTTTAATCATCTAGAAGAAACAACAAAAACAAATTTGATTGTCGTTGTAAAGGCAAAGAGAGAATTCTTGTTTGGAATCTACTAAGGAAGTTGTGGATTAGTAGATCTGTACGTAACTGCCAAGTATAATTGTTGTTTTCTTTATTCATAGATTTAATTCTATTATTACAGATTGCATAAGAGATTCCATGAGGAGGTCGCCCAGAGAAGATTGCTAGCAATTAGAGAGGATGCACAGAGGATAAAGTATGCAGAAAGGAGGTCATAGCAGTTAAAGGCCTATTGTTTTGAGTGCAAAAATTGTTGAAAAAAGCGCAAAGCTATGTTGTTTCTTGCAAGAATTTGCCAAAGGATATTAGCATAGTGGAGATCGCAAGAAAAAAGGAAGTTTTATGTCAAAAGAAGAGATAAGGAAATCATAGTTTATTACAGTAGTGATAAGGAGAAGCCACTACCAGAGGAGATCGTTGGTTTGGACCACACAAAATAAAAATGAGATCCTATCACCATTTGTGACAGACGTCAAAAGAAAAAAGAGGAGATCCTATCACCGTTTGTGACAGACTTCAAGAGGAAGTTAAGCACGATTTGGGAGGTGATCTTGTCACCATTTGCGACAGATGTCAAGAGCTAAGTTAAGGAGGAGATCCTGTCACCATTTGTGATAGATGAAAGGTTTTAAGAGGTTTTGTTGAATAAGGTGGGCATCGTGTAAGGAATTGGTAGTTTGACACATCATCGAATTGGCAAATTTTAGTCAAAGTCTGTGAGTCTAGCCCAGCTCTACAAAGCTGAAGAAAGTAATGAAAAGTAGCATATAAAATGAAATAGTGTTTTTGTTTGTGTTAATGAATGAGCTAAAGCTCAGATGATGAAAGACAATGATGTAATAATTATTTTGAGCATTGTAAATATTGATATAATTAGTTGTTGAAGGTAAAAACTAGGGGGGGGTGTTAGAATGTTCTATATGTTCTGATAATTTCTACTAGCTTATATCTTCTCCATCGTCTGCATTAAATTGTCTATCTAGAATGTCAGTAATAAAAGACTAGAAAAAAATGAGAGGAAAATTCTAGAAGTTGTTGTATACTCCTAAGACCTCAATAAAAGGAGGTAGATGTAAACATTTTAGACAGGCAATACAATTAAAGTTTTATATATTTCTTTGCCTCAGCCCACCTCTAACAAGGTGCACATTATATTAATCAAAATTTTGGTAGAAGGACCTATATTCAAAACTTGATAGCTTTTATTCACATACATAAATATTTTTTGTCATTAAAAATAATAACTATGTTCAAGTGTCTCCATTTACAATATTAGACCAATATCTTGTTGAAGCCATAATTAAGGTCAAGAAGGGAAATATTATAATAAACATAGAAATGGAGATCAGTTCAAACTAAATGTATGTTTGCTGAGGGATAATGTCATTCCCTACTTTTAACAAGAGAGCATAGACACAACCTTCAATTTTTTTAATACTCTCTAAACTCTTATCTTACATTATGTCAACATGATAGTCTACCATGTGTAATTGCTAGCAATGCATGCACAATGCCTAACACAAGCGCACTACCTAGAAAGAAAGGAAATGGTACAACGAGGTCAGGTGTGGTGAAACTCGTTTTTCCCACCCTACGATGTACGCCAACCTAATTTAAGGATAGGTGCCTTGTGTAAGACACATTGAGAGTAATCTTGACATGGATGTTCCCCAAGATGCAACACCCTCCAGCATGAAAGTGTAATAATTGATTCTAATGTAAATTCTAGTACCTTTCAATGCTCAAAAAGTAAATGTTCCTAGAATTATTTTTCTTTTCAATGCATATGATTTTTAGATGTTCCTCGCATATGAATTAATGAACAAATGAATGACTTTAAATGGAAAGACATAGCAATAAATTGCACAAATATGTACCAAGTCATCTCATAACAGATTATGAAAAGGCACAAATAAGATAAATTTAAATTTAGATTTTTGGATTTGAATAGTCAATCCCATGTGGTGCTAGAGTGAACCCACACACCATAACATTAACCTAGAAGAGGGAGGCATGGATCTCAAGTTGAAGTAGTATATAAATACAAACACATAATTAAATGCAACAAATTACAAATATATAGAAATAAATATAAATATAAATCAAATCAAATCAAAATATGTAAAAATTCTAACAAATAAAAAATTAAAGAAAAAATCTTACCCTACACACAAATACACCATTTGTCCATACTAATTATGTTAAAACATTTTATTTAAACAACATAAAACATAGCTAAAGCCTAATCCCATACCACCTACTTTTAAAAAATTAAACAATTTCTTTCTGTGACTTCTGGGCTAGGCCCATGTGATATTTTGGATTTTTCTGAGCTCTGCCCATGTGACATTCGGGGTGTGCCCTTTCACCACCCGCCCCTTTTTTGTGAATTTGTAATTATATCTTTATATTAATATAAATATCTGCCTATTCATCAAAAAAAAAAACATTTATTTTAATATATAATTTTTTCATAAAAACACTAGTAAATTCACCATTCCCCCATATTCTTAGAAAAATGTTCGAGATGGTCCACATCTTTGAGTTGGTCAACGAGGGCAGTGCAGCGAACAGGTCGTTCTGGTAGCTCTGAAATTAACACAATCTTGAAAATACTTTGGAACAGTGTGGCCATGAAACTACTGATTGCCTGATCATATCCGGGCAATGAACATTCCCTTGATTTTACGGCACATATCACATGCACTTTGTCTCACACACATCTCCAGAGAATAATGGCATTGCCAGAACAAACAGAAAATGCCCACATGATTTGAACATCACTGTGCTGACCATACAACTTTATTACTCAGTTTCATCTTCTGGGCTGTCCTTGAAACAGTACAGACGAGCAAAGACTCCTCCTGCCACCTTTTTGAAGAAACATCATGCAGAAATAGCAAATAACCAGGCCGAGTCAAAGATTTGACAAGGCAATGTTGATGGAATAAAAAGCTAAAAGCTATCTAGCATTACACGGTAAAATCAAACAATCAAACGTTTCACTTCCAAGAAATTTCATCACCTTCAGTAATTATTATGCGATACGTAGGGAATATTAGTTGTTTTTAGCAATCACATTAGACTAAGATATTTCTTTTAAAGCAATTATAGTATAAATTATTTATGAAAGATTAAGAGTCACAACTTAGAAATCCACTTATTTAGAAATTTCCTCCACACTACATGTCAACTATGAAAGATCAAGAGTAACAACATATAATACAATCATAGATCTCTCTTGGGGATTTGAACTTGGGTATCTACAATCAGAACTCGATTCTTTAATCAATTAAACTCAACCCCTTGGATAATTTAGTAGGATAAATATTTGATTATGTTTTTTTTTTTAGTAATAGGCTCCTCTAATTTATCTTTATTTCTTTAAATTCTCCTTTGCACTCCTTTTTGTTCTCTTCTTAACACTCTTGGCACTTTGGAAAACCTCATGTTGTTTCACCAATTTCCTCACTCTACCCTTATCTCGGGGTAATTAAATCTCAAAGAAATATTGTCCTAAGAATTACTCACACACGCTCACAAAATCTCTTATTATTGTCTCTTCCTTTGCTTGGAAGGGTCCACTTTACATATCTTTTAGAGAAATTCTTCTTGCTTATTTTGAAATAAGTAGTGACTTTTGGCTTGGGGGACTTTTAAGGATGTGTCTTTTAATAACTTGTCATTAGTTAGTACATCTTTATTGAATAAATCAATTATAAAATCCTTAAGTGCTTCTATTGTATCAACTCAAGGTTCTAAATTATTGAACATTTCATTTAAATCTTTATTTCCCTCTCTTTCTTTCCATTTCTGCAATTCTACAATTTTCAATATGTTATCCTTTTGTAGGCCCATATTCCTACTCACCATATCATTCAAATACTTCGCATAAAGCTCAAAGATTTTAGTTGAGGAATTGGAGTTAGTAAACACCAAAACCCTTCACTGCTTGTGATCTTTAGATTTGATAGATCTAGAGTAGAAATTAATTTTTGAGTTAGAAAATCACAAGGCCAAGTACCCCTACTTTTAGTCCCTTTCTCTCTCTCTCTTAAGTTTTTTTTAATAACCTTTCCTCATTAAGACTCATCTCATATGTCATTTTTAAACTCTTCAACAATTTATCTTTTCTTCTTATCATCGCCTTTTTCCATTGGCGATTTCGATTTGATATTGCATTAATCACTTTATTCATCATAATTGGCTCCAGCTAGCTCTACCTCACCATATTCATCTTTTAAAGATATCCCTAATCCATTAGTCACTATACAACATCATAATTGCTTCCATGCTCATCTATAATCCCTTATCTCAATTTTTTTCTCACCACAACACACTCTTTGGGTTCAATCCTCCCCTTACCATGAACAACTAGGGTCCTAGAAATGAAACCAAATGTTGACAATAAATTGTAGACCAATAATTTATGTTGTTTCTACATTAGAGTTATATTTTAGCCTAGTGTGCTGGATAAGGAAGAGAATTAGAACATGCACATGTAATCTCCATATAATTATAATGTACATTCATTATATCATTATAAAATATATCATCATATATCCATTATATTGCATATCATACTTCACTCTAATATCTTATTCTCTTCTATCACTTACACTATCACACTTATCTATGAATCTTACATATCTCACATATCTGTCTTTTATGTCCTGACTATCTAGGTATCACACACACACACACACACACACACACACACACACTGTTGTGAAAGATTCATTACATATAAGGGTGTGCCTTATCCATATTTCTTCATGGTCATGCCCTTTTGTGTTAGTCATGATTCAAGTAAGTGTGTTGCACTATTGTTCCTTTTACCTATGGTATTTGTGATTCTTTATATTCGACAAAGAGGTGGGTTCTCTTCATGCCAACACTTGGTTCCCTTTCAATTTTTCACCATGGGTCTCCATTAGGCCACCCTTTTAGGTTTTCAACCTAATTAGATTGGATCAACTATGTCCTACTAACAATCATTTAAACCATCATGCTAAATGCAACACTTCCACTTTATTAAATCCTCATTGAGTATATTATAATCAATATCACAAGTCATGTATGAAGTATGATTAATGTGGATTAAATAATCCACGAAGCTCCCTTCGGGTTGACTTTTCTTTGGATATGCAAAAGCCTTGGCCGTGTGTGTTGTATTTCTTAAAATGCCCCAAGCTCCTTTTTGGTTGTGCTTTCATCCGCTTCACCACATGTCAGCAGTGCGAGCCTTTGAAAAGCTTCTCTCCTTTCTTTCCTCTCTGAGCCCTGTCTGTATGCCACATTGCATAAACTGGTGAATGCCTTTTGGCGAGCCCCACTGATGGAAGCTCAGGTCAACACCGCGCCACATGTCATCCTTGCAAGGATTGCATCCCAAGGAAATGAAGGATGGATATAAACCCCGCCGCTTCTCCACGCGTCACCTCGGCAGGAGCTTTAATCACAAAGGAATGAAGAATGAAGAGGAGGCTCTGCTTCTTTGCCACATGTCATAACCACTCTTTGTTGAAATTCACAAGACAATTGAGAGGGGGGTGAATCAGTTGTACCAAATTCCTTTACTCCTAACCTTGATCAAATCCACTTTAACTCAATATGTTATTAAGTGTAAACATGAAATGTAAATAACAAAAAAAAAAACACCAGAGACACCAGATTTACGTGGAAAACCCAATGAGGGAAAAACCACAGTGATGATTAGCTCACAATATAGTAATAATGCAATATCAGATACAAAGGCTCACTACCAGAGGGCTCACTACCTAGATACAAAGGCTCATTGCCTACAATAGGACTCACTATCCAGAAGGAGGCTCACTGCCTACAAAAAATAAACATAAATAAAGATCCACCACAAAAGGTTCCACACATTCGTAGCTTGATCAGAAGATTGCAGACACCATCAGCTCATTGCTTTTAGGAATCTAACACATCAAAGTATTGTTGCCTTGATTCGCTCTTACACACTCTGATTTTTGCACTTGTTCACACTTCACTTGCTTTTTCTTCAACTCGCAACATCTTGACTTGCTTTTATACCAATTTCAACCCTAGAAGCATTCTCCAAGGCCAGCTAAACATTCTTCAATCTACAAATTCAAATTAGGTCAACTACTCAACATTCATGTGGTGGATAAGAATGAGAGAGGACTAATTACACATTTAATTAGGACCCAAACAACATATTGGATCAATCGCATGCTTACTTAATTTGATGCAAAATCTTTATGTAACATGTAGACACCAAGTCGAACAAACCTAATGAAAACACCAATGATCTTTGAAGTACGTGCATCTCTAGCAAGATGATCACACATGGATCACTCAACACGCTTCACTAGACATTTTACCATCTCTAAGAAACCTTCAGGTACATCCATAGAAACTACAACAATCTTCATGTATAGAATATTCTTCAATAGTCCAACCAAACCAACCAACAACACATAGGAGCTTTGGAGCAAGTCTTCTAGAGCACCCAATCACAAGCACATTTTTCAGAACACAGAAAACATTAGTATAAATCATCTCCCAGATCCACAAGATCTGAAACAAACCACCAGAAGATTGCGGAGCCAAAACATTTATCCTAGTCCACAAACAAATAATTATGTCAAACTAGTTTGCATACTGGTCAACATATCTTTCATTCTCCATCGATCCAGAAGCTAAAACTAAGGATACATTATCCACTGAAGTTTATGAACAATACCACATACCCGCACAAGCATAGGATCAACACAGAAGAAATGCAAAGCACAATACCGGAGCACACTCGAAACACACACTCAACATTGCCTTCATTATTTCTTAAATATTCTCAAATGCACTCGGAAAAAACACTACAACTTCATATATATAGCTCCATGTACTCTAAGAACTTCTACAGTATCTCAACTATACAAGTACCATATGCAATCATACTTAACTTTGTTGACATCAATGACAACATTAATGAAAACACCACCAAACACATCCATACTTGCAATAATCTCCCCCTTTGTCATTAATGGCAACACATGATGTGAAAAACATCAAAGACAACATACACAATCTTATGCTTCTTCTTCTCTCTTCTCCTTATAAGACTCTCTCTCCCTTTTCATCTTTTTCACATGGCTTTCTCTCCCCCTTTGACATCAATGGCAAAGGAAATTTTTGCATCAAAACACTTGTTATATAAAGCTCTAATCACTCCCCCTTAAGAGTGCAACCACATCACATACTGCAACAATGCACCTCTCTACTCCCCCTAAAGAGTAGACCACAATCATCAATCCAGATCAAAAGAATTTGTGAATCCACTGGACTAATGCACCTCCATGTGCACCTAGTTCAAGGAAGGAGGGGAAGTAACCCCTAGCTTCCCCCTGAGATACTCAAAAGTATCCTTCGGAAGAGCCTTAGTGAATATGCCAACAATTTTTTCCTTGGTAGGTACATATTCAAGTCTAACTTCATTTTGCAACACCTTCTCCCTCAAAAAGTGGTACCTAATATATATGTGCTTTGTCCTAGAATGCATCACCAGATTCTTTTAAGGGTATATGCAGGATCATCATGGAAAAAATAGGCCCTTAAGTGGCGATGAAAATTCAGAAAATCAGAGTTAGGAAACTTGACGTAAAAATTGAATAAGTTATTTATATTATTTCAAAAATATGTAAGAATAGAATCTATAGCAAATTGAATGTAGTTTCTAAACTCCTAGGTTTTTTTAAATCTATTTGGTGAAAATTTGAAATTTCAATGCAATAGTACTTAAATTTTAGGGAAAAAATAAGAAGTAGGTGTCTGTTTGACCAACCTAACCACAATAAAATGATAATATTTTTTATAAAATTTTAGATATAAGTAGAGGACTCATGTCCCGATGTGATACATATTTCTTTGTAAATTTTTTCCAAGTAAATAATTAATTATGATTTTTTTATTACAAATTTTAAAAATATAAAAAACTTGTATGTCTTACCACCTTAACTTGGTCAAAACTTCATGAGATTCATTTTTTTTTATCCTATAGTATGTAAAGCATAGAATGTGACGCATGTTTCTGATTCAAAAAATGTGATACCTTTTAAAAGCTATAGATTTTTTTCAATCAACCTATCAATCAAGACTTTAGTCATAATTCAAATAGAAAATGAATAATAATTATTTATTAAATTCAAAGTAAAGTATAATTTATATTGGTGAAAATTTGGGAATCTCCATTAAAAACCCTTTTCGTTTCATCAATTTTGGGTAAAAAAAAGTCATTAGCCACATGGGGCATCATATCACTTACATATCGCCACTTTTTGGCCCATCATGATCCTACGCATACCGTGAAATGTTTATAGCACTTGTATTGTCACAAAAGATAGAGATAGGCTCATCACACATCACACCTATGCCCTTCAAGATTTGCTTCATCCAAAGTACCTGTGTACATCAGGATGTTGTTGGAAAGGGTTTTTTTTTAGATTGTATCAAGTTAATTGTGTATTAAAAAAAATTGGTCATTGTGGGCCTAAAAAGCATTGTAATGCAATACAAGCCTTGTAATCACACTAATCATAAAGTGCCAAATTTGTAATATCTTGGGGGGTGATTTATGAGACTAGTAGAAAGGGGGGTGTTATTTTGGTGTATTTTGTAATCATGTGATAATTATATCATGGGTTTTCTTGTTCACCTTTCTATGATAATCCTAGACAAGGACAATTATGAGTCTTGGAAAAAGGAATTCTAACCTATCTCAAGTGGCTAAAAAAAAATCCTTACCTTTATGGTCTCTTACCTAAACCAAACACGCTTGGAAGGAAATCAATATGGGGTAATAAAATTAATCATGTAGTAGGATTGATTGGTGCTAGTATTGATGAATACACTATATGGGCTATAATGGACATTGATTGTCCTCACACACTTTGAACAATATTTGGGAGATGTTTAGAGACCTTCGTATTTCTCCATTCCTAGATGATCCTTCTTCAAATTAATTCATTCCACTTGATGATGCAGATAATATACCCTTTGATGATGATACTTTAGAGACGCTTAAGTATTTTGTAGGTCTTGAATGTTCAAATGGCATAGAGACTTCTCTTCTTGTTTCTCCTCCTCATATTGAGATCTCACATCTATAATACTTGTTACAACTTCAAATTCCAAAGATGCTTCTTTGAGAGTTTCTAGTGATTCTTTTCTGCAAGGTCATTTATATATTCTAGATTTAGTTCATTGAGGTTAATTTCTACCAAACATCTCTTGCTTATTTGTAGAGTCCCTCATTTCAGATCTAGATGACACTATTAAGGACACATGTCTTCTCTTTGAGGAAAATCATATTTTCCTTACATTTTTTGCTACTTCAAAGTCCAATGTTGCTTCTTTGAAAGCTTCCAATGAATTATTGCAGCAAGGCATACATAGTCTTTCATATAAAGCTTTGTGGGACAATCTTTTGACAGGTATTTCAAACTTGTTTATGGAGATGTACATATCATAGATTTGGGAGACACTATTGATTGCATTCATATTCTCTTTGATGTTCAAAGATATTTCTTCGCCAGTTGTTGTGAGAGAACACTCTAACCCACTTGTTTGTTCTCTACATGAATATTCCTTATAGTTTGACATGAGTGTGGATACTTTGGATCAGTATTTGGAGGAGACACCTTTAGAGGAGATAATAGAGTCTTTGGATTGTGTTCTACATCAATCTCTAGGAGAATATGCATTTTTCTTTTTCAGTATTGTGGTCTAGAATGCATGATTTGATTGTGACAACTTTCAACATTGACATGGGGACACTTGAGAAAAGTTCAGAGACTTCATACATTTTGAGCTTTCTTCATACATATTCCTTTCAAGAATGGGGAGATAGTTTGCATACACCTTTGGTTTTGTTTCTTCCTAAGGGGAGGGGCATTGTTCAATGGTTGTGGACCATCCTCTAGATTTGGTTTCAAGAATCTACTATTGGATCTCTTTGGGGGGGAGGGGTTTCTTTGTTCTTCCACTTCATTTCTCTCTCTAATACTCT
Source organism: Sequoiadendron giganteum (assembly GCA_007115665.2). Classification (NCBI taxonomy): domain Eukaryota; kingdom Viridiplantae; phylum Streptophyta; class Pinopsida; order Cupressales; family Cupressaceae; genus Sequoiadendron; species Sequoiadendron giganteum. The sequence goes on along the minus strand of CM021106.1, from coordinate 599,295,188 downwards.
ATTATGGAGGGGGCACACTTCCTTTTTATGGGAGGGGGCTTCTTTTTCTTGGGAGGATTTTAAATGTACATGGGTACCTAACATGGCTTCATTTGCTAGAACCCATCATCATGTTTTGACTAACCTAAGCTATTCTTAAGGGAGGTGTTAGTGTAGGTTATTATTTTCCTAGTGAATTTTGTTTTCTCTTAGTCATAGGTTTTGCCTACATTTCTATTAAACTTACTTAGGTTAATAAAGTGTGTTTATTATTTAATAGCTAAGAGATAAGGTGATGAAGTGTCTCCATCCTAAAAGGGTGGATCATTTACTATTTTGATCATTTTATTTAATATTGATGGTCACTCCCAATTGGTTGGATTTGCCACCTCCATCCTCTCCCTAGTTATATATAAACCCACCACCTAGCTTGTATCATAAAATTTTGCATCTTAGAAGCTCTTAATGCAATTTTGTCATTTTGACATTGCTTATCTCTTGAAATCACTGATTTGCATTGTTTATGTTTTTCTAATTTATGTAACTTTAAAAAAAATACATAAAATTTTGTAGATTATTAATCAATTTCAAATTTCGAACAAATGCAACAAATGATAAATATATAGAAATAAATGCAAATATAAATAAGATAAAATCAAAATATATAAAAATATATATAAATTAAAGTAAATAAAGAATTAAAAAGAAAAAACCCTACTTTACACACAAATACACCATTTATCAATATGTAATTAGTTAAAAAAATTATTAAAACAACATAAAACATAACTAAAACTAATTCTGACTTTGCCAATTTCTTTCCAAAGCCTAATCCCATACCACTTACTTTTCAAAAAATTAACTATATACTTTAAGAAAAAAATTTCAACATATAATTTTTTATTTTAAAAAAACACTGGTAAATTCACCATTCCCCTATATTCTAGGAAACATGTTCGAGATGGTCATCATCTTTGAGATGGTCAACAAGGGCAGGGCAATAGGCAGGTCGCTGTGGTAGATCTGAAATTAAGACAATCTTGAAAAGACTTTGGATTAGCCTGGCCATGAAACCAAGCTACTACTAATTGCCTGATCATATCCGGGACATGAACATGCCCTTGATTTTACGGCACATATGACAGACACTTAGTCTCAGACACATCTCCAGAGAATAATGCCACTGCCAGAACAATCAGAGAGATGCCCACATGATTTGAACATCACTGTGGTAACTATACAACTTTATTACTCGGTTACATCTTCTGGGCTGTCCTTGAAACAGTTCAGACGAGCAAATACTCATTCCGCCACCCTTTTGAAGAAACTTAATATAGAAATAGTCATTAACCTGGCCGAGTCAAAGATTTGACAAGGCAATGCTCATGGAATAAAAACCAAAAAGGTAGAGCATTACCAGGTCAAATCAAACAATCATACGTTTCACCTCCAAGAATTTCTGTCACCATCATTAATTATGGGATACGCAGGCAGGGAATACGTCTTCCTCTAAATGCTGTGTGCGAGTAAAACGGGAAACATTTAAGCCCAGTCCACTGCATTTATATATTCAGAGGTGAAAAGAATTGGTCAGCAAAATTACATTAATCTATAGGTTCAAGTTTTTTGAGTGCTTTATAATCCATATGAACCTCAGTTTTTCAGAAAGAGCTTTTCCATTGTGTAGGCAGTGTATCAAATAGTTTTTCTCTGGTACCCAGGAAAATAGTTTTCCTTTTTCCTTAGTCTGTATTTGGGCCTCATTGTGATCAGAAAGTCCAAAGTTGGTCTCTGAACTTTGCTAATTATAAGGTCCTATTGTGATCACACACTGCAAACTTGATCTCTGCCCACTGTCTTTGACAAGCTTTGTTGTGGACAGAGACTATAAACTTGGGTTTTTTTCCTACTTATTGTGTTTCTGTCGTTGAAAGAGTATTGTAGAGTGTTGTGGGAATTAAATTTACAGAGGAAAATCGAAAACTCTTGTCCACTCTCCTGTTTTGGGTTCGTGCAGATCCCCATCCTTGAAGACTTGCAGTGATATCGATTCCACTCGATGATGATGCATGTAGAATCACCAGTTTTGAGATCATCCCCATTGAACAATGCAGGTTCCCAATTTAATCTGCACTTGAACAATGTGAACCACCAACACCATTCTTCTCCTTCAAGGAATGCTTTGCATCCATCAAGGCTTTGCTCACATATTCATGATAATAACATGAGTTTGGACCATAGTTTGAAGCTTATGCAAAGAGAAATCAGTCAAAGATTTCCTGAGGTGAAAGAAGAACATGCTAAAGGAGGAGTTTTTGCAGAGACCAATGCTGAGCTAGAAATTGGTAGTAGCAAATTCAGATTGCTTTCTTATCCTTCGCTCAAAAGAAAGCGCCCCGCAAAGCTGAACATTCCTAAGGCTCCGAGAGAAGTTAAAATGGTTGGTCTGAATGAGAAAACTGTAAAGGAAGAAAGCATTAGCTTTGAGGGGGATCACTATGGTTTTTACTGTAAGAAAGGAAAGAAGGAAATTATGGAAGATACCCACAAGGTCATTACAAACATCAACGGGGATGATCAGCAGGTAAGAAAGTCCTTAACCATTCCTTCTGGTTCACGCCAGTTTTTAAATCCAGAAGCATTGCAGTCTTGACTCTTTATTATAGTTTACACCAAATAATGTATTAGAACTATGAATGCAGAAACAATCAGATCTCCAATATTGGTACCCTACATATTTATAAGAACTAATTTTGTTCTATAAACGTTGTTCCAAAAGTAGTCCCCTTTGAATAGTTAGCCATATCATAAAACTCTGTTTCTATAAACAAATTCCCTGCATACTTGTTATACAAGAAGAACCTGCCAATGCACTATTTTTTGATGAATTAGAGCTATATATTAATACCAAAGTAAACCATACTGCCAAACCTTAGAAATAGTCGGTGGAATAGTATCACACCCCAAAACCAAACAGGCCTAGCCAGGAAATGATGAATCAAGTATCAAGTGGCCCCAAAAAGGAAACAGCCACAACAAACGCGGCCCCAAAAAACTAAGTTTAAGTCGGTGAGACTGAATGTCCAGACAATAGTAAAGCAGCCACTCTCATGGGGCCATGTGCTTTCCTCGTTATTGAAGGTCATGGAGATGGACAAAGTTCAAGCTGCCTTTTGATTCCTGAATCAGTTCTGATACCCTGTAAATCTTGGTTATTCTGTGATCTTCTACTTTGCTAATCTTGTAGCTTGAATTGGTGTAATGAACTAAGGGTTCACACATGTATCCCTGCTAAGAACCCTCACTTCTGCCAGACTGATCAGAATTAATTCTGCACATGACCACCTCTCCACAAGTCCCATGCATGCAAGCTTGCTCAAACTCTATCCTAGGCTCTTCATTTGCTAAAGCATAGTGTTTTTGACAGCTATATGAAGTTGAAGAAACTTCAGATTCAAAGGTGCCCACTTAGAGAAGACATACCAATCGAGAAAAAGCTCCTGCTAGTTATGCAAAGCAGAGATCATCGAGATGATTCCTTTTGCAATAACTGGTGCAACTGCATATCCCTGGATGAGAATTTCATATAGTGTCCAAATAAGCACAAGTTAGTGTTTGAGCCCTGAACCTCACCAAATTAAGGTTCAAATTTTAATGTTAGCATGGTAAAAAGATGCCTATCAACTAAACAGATCTCCCTAATTAATGATACTGATATAGGAGGCTTCTAAATTATTTTCAGTGGATGCCGCTTAGAAATTTTCAGAGCCTAGCAGGTATGGGATAATGCCTTAGCAGAAGAGAAATACTTAGCTGCATCCCAGGAATTGACAATTTATTTTATGCTGGAAAATTCCTTTCTCTTTTCAAGTCACATATTACACATAATCAATCAATAATGTTACAGTCTCTCCTTACCCCAGGGGAGCTACAAGAATGTTTTGAAATAACAAGCTTCTATTTTCAAGAAGATACATTCTTTACTGCAGCTGGCAATCCAATTTTTAGTGAAACATCTGATCCATGAGTTTAGAGGCCTAGAGTCCACTGCCTAAGCAGACTGATGTAGAGTCTTCTAATTAGCCCCAACATTCAGTGAACTGAAAAATTATTTCTATGACATGTTAATGCTATTCTTAATATCACCCCAGTGCAACTCTCCATTCTTGTTCAAGTAGGTCAGAATAATTATATAAGCAAACTTGTCCCCTGACCTGGAATAGCAAAAAGAAGATTGGAGCTAGAACTCAACCTAACAATCTATAACAAAAGAATATTCAATCAATACAATCTACAAATTATCGGTTTCTTTTCATGATTATATTGTTACAAGTTTAGTGCTAAATGCTTGCTCATTTCTGCAGTAATGCACTCATACAGTACACGTTTCAGACAGTTTTTCTTGCTATTTTGAGGAAGGACTGAGTTTTTACCTATTTACGGGGTGGTTTGGGGTTTGGCAGGCTTTCTTCGGTGTTTATGATGGGCATGGAGGCCGTAAAGCTGCAGATATTGTAGCAGAGAAACTTGGACAAAAGATTGCTGATTTGCTGATCATGTCAGAAGGACAAGATGGAAAGCTAGAGAATGCAGTTAAAGCTGGGTATTTAGCAACAGACAATGACTTTCTAGAGCAGGTAAACTACTAGAAGCTTGTAATGTTTGGGTACTAATATATTCCTATACTGATGGTTTGAGCATATGAAGAGATACAGTATTATTTTCAAATTTCTATTGAAGCTTTTATTTGGTTGTGGACCAATTTTTGTTAAATAATTTGAAGCCTGATATTTCTAGATCGAGGCACGGTAGATTCTCCAACTATGGGTTAAGGAATTTGTTCTCACTGTTTTTTCAATTTTTTGATTTTGTAAGCTATGAATAATAACTTACTTTGAAATGAATCTGACTGTCTGACGAGCAGGGCGTAAGCAGCGGGGTATGTTGTGTAACTGCTTTGATAAAGGATGGTTGTTTAGTTATCGGCAATGCCGGGGATTGTCGTGCAGTGCTGAGTAGAAGTGGAAATGCTGAAGTTCTTACCTGTGATCATAAACCAGGAACAGAGAAAGAAAAGGAAAGGATTGAGAATCTGGTAAATAAAAGCACAAACACAATTTGCATATTTGATTTATTTCTCTACCTCTTTCAGTGAAAGGATATCTGATGCTTTTTTGGGGAATTGATGCAGGGTGGTTATGTGGATATTTATGGTGGAGCTTGGAGAGTTCAGGGAACCTTAGCTGTATCTAGAAGCATAGGAGATTTGCAGCTCAAACAATGGGTAACAGCCGAACCAGATACCAGAATGTTGCCCATTACCTCTGAGTGTGAATTTATGATAATGGCATCTGATGGGCTCTGGGAGAAGGTACACTTGAATTTCCCAAATAGCTTTTGTGCTCTTACTTATTCTTTAATTGTGTGCCATTTAAATCTTCCCTGATCTAGACTACTGTTATACATTTTCCTATTTCCTCTAGTAGCTTGTATGCTTCCCCTCAGCAATTCATATTTCTATAACTTCTCACAATTTTGTTTCTGTCACTTATCTCTTTTACTCTTTATGCTTGTCTCAGGTCAGCACTCAAGAAGCAGTGGATATTGCAAGGCCTTTTTGTATAGAAGAAAAGCAAGGACACAACAACCGTTCCGATCCATTTGAACTAGAAAAAGAATGCAGTGAAAACAGTAGCTTCCCACCCAAGGCAATGATTTTTTCTTTGGAAAATGTCTCAAAGGCCATGCAAGTCAGGAATGTGAATGGCAAGGTTAACAATATAGGGGGCAATGGCCAAGACCTTACAGAGAATCCAGAAAGCTCTGGCTTACAGCAATTGTGTAGGGCAGGTTCTATGGTAGCTTGCAAAAAGCTTGTGGAGCTCTCTGTATCCAGGGGTGCACTTGATGATATTAGTGTCATGGTTGTTGATCTCAGACATTTCTGTAGAAGAAAGACTGATAATATGATAGCGTCAAATTAGATCGTTGGTTTAGACAAAACCCAAAAGCTATATAAGAAAATCCTATAGACCTTGACACCATTTTTGGCTAATTTTGTACATAATGTTGATACCACAAACAATCTTTTAGTTCTGTTCATTTTTAGTAGGCTTGAGTTTGCAAGGATGTTAGAGTAGGCAGTCTTTCAGATCCTAAGAAATTTCATTCTTTTTCAGAGCAACTGAGAATTGACCTTGGGAAGTATTTTGAATCGCCATACATCAGATTTTTTCTATCGCTTGATCAAGTTGTAAAAAGAAGAGATTGTATAAAATATGACAACTTAAAGCACAGTACTTTATCTTTCAAATTGCCATGTCAAGAGATTTATAAGTACAAACGAAGATAAAAGAACTCCAAATGCAGTAATTATCAATAAGTGACTAACACTAATCCATTAACCATTATAGTGAGAATGATAACACCTAATCGAATGCCATCGGACGGGAAAAAGTGATCGGAACCAGAGAGCGAACATTCATATGAGGCTGAACGTAAATAAAATGAAAGTGAATAACAATGAAATTATTAAAACTAGCAATCGCACTTTGGTGTGCAATAGGCACGCCAAAGAGGTATCGAAGGTCAATTGTGAAAAAAATTGTTTGTTTTGCTGACATTTATGCAGCACATGAGGTCAATTGGTCTATTTAGACTAGCACTTGCATCGGAGGGGGTGCAAGGGTTACGTTGATAGGAATGTATGGAATAGTAAGAAGGGGAGTGGCATGCACTTTAGAACTTGTTTAGCATTGTTTGTATTTTTTTTACAAAGCGTATGTAATACATATTTTCGGGATACACCTAGACGCAAGTAGCATTAGAAAATAGACATTACAGAAAGATAATAAAGAAGTAAACACACATTTTTTTCATTCTATCTTGTTTGAATTATATAGAAGTAAATATACAATGTGTTCATTCTATCTTGTTTGAATTAATAAAGAAGTAAACATAAAATGTGTTCATTCCATCTTGTTCAAATTATATAGATAATGCCAGTTATATATAGAGAACACCTTTGGCATGTTTTGCATACTCCCAAATATATACAATTTTGTTTGAATTAAATACAAATTGTATGGAATATATATTCTATGAAAAAAATAGATGTATGTGTAAACTAAGATGGCATAATCCTATAAATAGACAAGTTCTATTTTAAATTCTGAGTTGATGGATATAGATCATGATGGTCTTGAAGCAAGATGCAAGTATTTGGCCCTAGTTTGTAGCAGTGTATGAAATTTAATGGGTGGATGCATGGATGAATGGATATCTTAGGCATGCAAACGATGGCAGGCATTTAAATTTGGATGGCAGATGATAATGACCCATGTCAAGAAATATACCATTAGCAGGTGTTAACTGTACACTAGTCGTTGAACAAGATCAAAATTGAATTGGAATATGAATGGCGATCGGTGAACATGGAATTGATAGCTTGTTCATGGGTGAATGAATTTATCATGGGTAAGCTAGATCGAGTGTTGGATATAATATGGATAGGGTGAGATGCTTCTACCTGATTTGGTGTACGTAGATGTTTTATGAAGTGTTTTTTTGTTATTTGCAAATATCATAGTTTGCCTCATCTAGATGCACACATCACAATAGGGAGCTAGCAGAGTCCTTATGATAAAGTGTTGCTGTCAACACATGGTTAGTGTGAGATTTGGATAGTGTATGTTGAGAGATATGAATGTAGATTGTTTGGTTGACAGTTTGGATCTTTTTTTTCCAAACTTGGTAGATGAGCAATGGTAGGTGGAATTGGCGATTCGGTTGGAAAAAAAAAATTCATATATCTTGTAGGTCACTCTTGAAGCTTTCTTCTGCATTGTTGGAATTTTTTGATGGATGAACTTCCCTTTTTCATTTTTTGCCCCATAATTTCTTTAACTAATGGAGGTTGATAGGGATGATTTTGTTTTGTTTTTTTTTTTATATCCATTTGAATTTTATTTGTCCATTTTTCTTCAATGATTATTTGACGTTAGTTATTTGTTCATTTCTTTGATATACCTTGTTCTCATGTGGTTGGGCATAATTCGTGGATTGGATGATGCATGAATATTGATTGAAGTTATAAATAGTTGTAGCATTGATAGCGGTTCTTATCACAAGGACTCTACATTCTCCCAATGCTTGTGTTTGCATTAGACAAAGTTCCCTCTATTGTTTAAGAGTTATCTATATTCCTTATTTTCTAGAAAACCCAAAAGTTCTGCAGGATTGTAGATATGTAACAGTAGAAGACTCTTGCTCATTGATAATGATGTTTAGAGTGGGAGACCCTTATTTTTGCAAAATATCTACATGTACAGTTAGGAGTAAGCATCTCATGGGTAGATGGAGGACTAGGTGGGTTGTGGCTATATGATAATCATGTGCGTCATCTTGTATGGATTTGGGAATTCTCATCAGATCATCGTAGTATATTGGAGGTATGGATTCTTGATCTTGATTCTACGTGGTGTTGTCTTCAATATGCTTTGGTTCATGTTCTTGACATGGATCATTTGATTTTGAAGTGGATTTGGATCATCGAAATGACCATTGTTGGACTTTGGTGGGAGGTTTTCAGCTTACTTTGGGAAAAAATATGTAGATTGAAGCAACTGTTGCAGTAGTATAAGATTCTGGAATATCCACCTGCATGTGATTGTCAATGTGGTGTAAATATGGAAAAAATAATATGTATTTATATGAATCTGGTAAAGACAAAATTTAAACAAATACAGTTTTTTGAGAGTGGTGTGTTTATGTATGTGTACCTATTCTCATCATAATGAGAGAAGACGTAGTCGAAGCTCTTATTTTTTCCTGATAATTGTGTATGGATTGTTCTTCATTCTTGAGTAAGTGTCAAAGGAAAATAGTCAGCTATTAGAGAAAGTGTGCAAAAGATTTACATAGTGTAAAAGTAATTTAAGAATAATACTTGTAAATGTGATTCTATATAGGTATGTATATGAAAGTATTGGCCTTTGGAAGTAGCTTGTTGTATTGGTAAGAACAAAAAAAGAGAGTGTAGTGAGTAAAAAAGTTAGTTCACTGTATTAATTTGTCTAAGTAAATTCCAAGCACTATAAATGTTTGAATATGCATTCAATGCTAACGCCACAAGAAGAAAGGTGTTTTGGAATAAATGAATATAACAATAGTGCACTATTAGCAAGGGATAAACATTGAAGGAACATACAATAAAATTGAAGAAAGCTACTTGGTTTGCAATTGTGCTATTCATTTGAGGTGCAATGGAATTAGGAAATCTAACTATAGGTTATACTAACCGTGTTAAGTGAATGAGCCTAACACGTTTATCCTATTACTAGTGGCTGCAAATTTAATGTGGATTGTGTCATGGTTGAGGAAGGACATTATGTAAACCATCTTTGTAGATATAAGGAAAATATAAGGTAGTGACTTATTTTATGCAGTAACATCTCGTTTAAATCTCATTAAATTTAGAATACCATAAGAAACACAAATACAATAGATTGCTCAAAGACTTATTATGTATGTTAAGCTAATATACTACAAATGTGGTATATTTTAGAAGAATGGAATTTTTTTATAATAATAATAGTTTATTGTAAGGAATTTAGGTGCAACAAAGAGACAACTATTGAAGGGGACATATAGCATTTGTTGGCAATATATACTAAACAAGTGCTATAAATGAAATGTTTGTGAGCACAATGGTTAGATTATAATTAGATGAAGTTAAATGAGATAAGGATTACGGTACATTATAAATAAACTACTATTCTTCATTATATGTAATCAAATATATCATTTTTTTTGGAATTGAAACATATGGGTTAAGTACAGAGATATAGAGAAAAAGCAAAAGGCAAAAACGAAGCTCCAATATTATAACAAGTAGCACATACTATGTGTATATATTTGTGTATATATTTATGAAGCAAAAGCGTGTTACATGGTATTGTAGTAGGTGACATATTGTATTTTTTATCACGAATCAAAGTGCCTTGTTCATAGTATATTTAAGCTTAAATTTCTTTTTGGGATTTACAAAATATCCAACTATCCATAAGTTGGTAAAAAATGTAGTTACATGGTTATATCACATGCTATATACACAGTTACAAGGAGAATGTGTATTAGACATCATTCAAGTAGTTCTAAAACACTTCTTTTGTGTAGACAGAACCACCTTGTCCTTAAAACTCATATGCTTTCATTTCATGGAGGAAAGTGTAGAAGGAACCCAACTTCTCACAAGTTGAGTAGAATTCATGTACTATAACTTCCATTGACTGAATGTCACATTCTTGCACACTTTGGATGTTTCGAGTTGTGGTCTTTGCTTGTTGTAGCAAGTCAAGGCAACTAACAGTAATGTCATTTGCAAAAGCTTGAATGTGGCTTGTAGAAGTTGCATTGCAATTGATCGACAGTAAAGAGTTGGTCGACAAAATAGGGCCACTGGAACTACTGGAGATTTCAATAATCTCATTGGGTTGATGTGAATTGTCCATTCCTGAATGAAATTACATTTTTAAAATGAAAAACATTATACTATATGTTTAATATCCTAAACAAGTGGTAAAACTTATACATAGAAGAACAAATAAGAATTTATAAAAGAAGTTAACAAATGTTTATTTGCATGCAAATCTAAGATAGTTTCTCAAAATTTAATAACTATTGGAAAGCGATTCCAGTGGATCGTAAATGTTATTTGCATGCACTAATCTAAGATAATGTTTTACAAGGAAATAACTATTGGCAAGGTATGTTAGGTGGTCCATAACCATCATCTAGACATCATTGAAAACCAAATTTATAATAAATATTTGTTACTTTGCTTTTATGGATATAAGTTTGGGTTCTTGTTAGATTCAATCGTATGGGTGGGTGTTTTCCTAATGGAGTGACAAGTGTCTATAATAGAAATCGAGTAAAAAAAATTTTGCATGATATAATAGAAATTGAGTGAAAATAATATAATAGAAATATAAATACTAAAAGAAATATAATATAATATGAATACTACATATAAGTTTGTTTATAAGTGTTTATAATAGAAATTTAGTAAAAATAATATAAAAAACAAAAAGTTACACTATGCGAGACAAGTTTGCATAATGTATCTAATCAAATAGAATAAATAAAATATACTTTAAAAAACTATAAACTATTTAGGGTAGAATTGAGTAGAAGAGATCAAATATAACAAAATCCAATAAATATAATTATAAATTTTTACACTATTTGAGTTAAATTTGAATAGAAAATTATTTAAATATAAAAAATAGAATGTAATTTAATAGTTTATCCTATAATCTCCATCAAAACCTCATTTCAAGAGAAACCTCTTTAAACACATGACCATTATCAATATATAAATATTGCCAAACATGAAAAGAATGATCTATATTGAAATCTATTAATACATGCCACAATTCCATTAATGAGATTCCATGGAAAAATATGATTTACAAGAAAAATATGTCCAAACTATAAATAGAGTATTCAATCACTTCTTAATAAATTTAAAATTGATAGTTCTCTAAAAAAATTAGTTTTGATGAATAAGTGTCTATATTACCATTTATAAATATGACATTTATTCACTTGAAGTTGCCATCAAATTCTAAGACATATCTTATAATAAACTATCTATTTATATTTATATAAATAGACCTGTATACTCAAAAATATATATATATATATACATACACACACACACACACATATATATATACATATATATAATATTTGTAAACTATGTGTAAACTATTTGTCTATAAGGGATCAAATATAACAAAGTTTAATATAAACTATAACCTATACTATATTTGTAAACTATTTGTCTAGAAAGGATCAAATATAACAAAGTCTAATAAGTATAATTATAAATCTGTATACTATTTGAGTTAGTTCTGAATGAAAAAAATATTTAATAAATTTGTATACTATTTGAATTAGTTCTGAATAAAAAAATATTTAAATATAATAAGTAAAATGTAATTAAATATTTTTTCCTATTTCTATTTTATTTTTACCTAATATAGAAGTGAAAACATATCATTTTATCTTATTTTTTTAAAAAAATTGATAATAAATATTGTATATCTATAATAAGAATAGTATATTTTAACCTGAAGAAAATAGTATAAAGGCATCTTAGTTAATAACATTCTAATGACAACGAACGATTCAAGATTAAAATAAAATAAAATAAATTTTACCCTAATCTTTAAGCTTGAGAAATCTTAACTCAACCAGGCAATGAAAATAAATATAAGCCAAAAGACAAGGAGACTAAATACTCGTATACATTTAATTTAAGTGAAGTAAAATGAAATAAATCCGAGCCAAAATGTAGAGCCATATTTTCAACCCCCATTACATAAACACAACCAAAAAATATCATCAAAGACTCCTTTAAAAACTACAAATATCTTCTATTCACAGCTAATAGGGAGAAAAGTACTCCAAATGGGCATGTTAATGGCATTCAAACCCCTACCTCTATAACTACTACAACAACTAATATAGGTCCTAGTTTCAAATACTGTCGGTCATGATCAGGAATAGGAGGGCTTCAACGAATGTATTCACTTGTTAAAAATTTATAGCATGGAGAAGAGAACCTCTATCAGCCAATAATAGGCTCAATCCACCAAAAATAGCCCAGCCAAAAGAAAACTGACTAAAGTGCAAGCCTGTGACTACTTATGCTATAGGATGGTAATTTTTAAGCAACATAGAATAGAACAGAAGAATTGTTTGAAAAAGAAAACATAAAATACATATTTGATGTGTGAAGCTTCCTCCTCTCTACTGAAAGAGGGATAGTTGAACAAGTGAACTATGGTAGAATGAAAAACTAAGTGGCACCAAACTTTGACAACAATTCTAAATAAAATGTTGCATGTTCAAAAAATAAGGAGAGTCGTTGATTCCTAACAACTGCCAAACTACAATGAAAGCTGGAAGGTGGAGATGGTACTGTGCACTGTGTGGTCTGCAATCTATGTAGTCTCCGTGTGCAATTTGGTGCAAGAAATATGGTTGCTTCGAGTACTGGTCTCAATCAAAGTTGGCGTTCATTCTTCTTGTAGGAAAAATAAGCAGTGATTTACCAGATATTTGCCAACATCAGTAAATGAGTATGTGGAAATTTGATGGCGGTTGATATTTGTGGAAGGTACATTGTGCATCCCATTAAGCTAGCTTCATTTAAACCGTCCTCTAGCATATGGTGAATCGTTAGTTTTTCATTTAATTCGAAGACACTGCAAGTACCAACAACTACTGGAAGACACTTCAGCGCTTCAACTTGCCTCTAACACAACCTTCCTAGAGCTGCAAGCATTTAATTCGATCTATTGCCACAATATCTCATCAACGGTGGACTTTACCAAAAATGATGTTGTTTGTACAAAAATGATTTCAATAGAGAAGTGACAACTTTAAATCAATTATGCATCCTCTTATAGGGATCCAAACACAACTGAAATGAAACCTTTGAATGAGTAATATAATCATACTCCATTTACCAATAGGCTCATGTTATGTTTCCAATAGAGAGAGGGAGAGAGAGAGGGAGAGAGGAGAGATAGGGATAGAAAGAGGGAGAGATAGAGGGGGAAGAGAGACAGAGAAGGGACAAGGAGATAGAGGAAACATAGAGTGAGACATAAAGAACAAATAAAGAGGGCCTGAGAAAGAGAGGGATGCACAAATAGGGAAAAGGTAGATAGAGAGAGCCGCACATATTAAGAGAGAGATGGAGATAAATATATAAAAACAAGATGCAGAGAGAGAGGAAGAGATAAAGGGAGAGATAGATAAAAGGAAATATATATTGAAATAAGAGAGATTAATAGTTAAAATTGCATCTAAATAACATCTAACAAAATCCTCTTCTATTATGTTGTGATAGATGTCATACCCTATTATAGAGCTCCAATTTTGGCACAATTAAGGAGAAGGTAGGCAAAGGTTTTTAAGATTGACTTTATACATCTGAATTACATTTTATTTTTTTAAGTTTTCAAGGACTTTTAAAAAAAACTAATTTGTGAATATTCTACTATCATAGAAAGCCATGACAACACATCTTTAGGGAATTCTACCAAGCAATTTTTTCCCACAAAATTTGATCACTTCAAGTTTAGGCTCCAAGTGCCACCCATTAGATTCAAGTTGACAATGTGGACCGTGTGATTGGTCTACAATTATAAAGATTCATTACTTTTAACCCAAAAAATAATGGGTGAAGTTTTTTTCTAGTCAATGCATTGACATAGACCTTAGTGTAGGATGATATGTAGGTATGATGGATACAATATAGAATAGAATTAATTTTCCAAAATAATTTTTAGTGGCAACCTATGTTGTATTATAAATTATAAATTGATATTGATACAATTTTTTGATTGACTCTACTTATCAAACAATTTTTAATAGATCACAATTATAATTATATAAAAGAATTAAAATTTCTTCATTTTTTTTTCCTTTTGTATAATGATATCTTCCTAAAATTGCATTATATTTTCCAAAAAAGATTCTTAAAAAAAGGTATGTTCAACAATCAAATTTCAAAGTTACTCATCTTCGAATAGCAAAAATGAAAATAAAAACCAATTCCACTTATTTTTGTTACGATAAAAATTAATATCATATATACTCATTTTAGTACTAAATAATATAAGATTGAAGGAGGGAATTGTGTGACTGTAATCCAAAGTTAGGATATACTAGTAGAAATGAGACATGGACCTCACAAAAATCATTGCAAGCTTGAAAAGAAAACTATATTGGAAAAGACCCAGTAGTTGAGAATGTTCCAATAGTTGTTATAATATTTGTTGATTTAATGCTCAATATTTGAACCATAATTGAATAAAATGTATTCTTTAAATCTAAAAAGCAACAAATTGTGTGATGTCATATTGGCAACATGACTTAGTGAACAACTATTGTTTTAATTTTTTTTTGTTTTCTTGGATACCTCAACAAAATGAATGCTAATGTGGCGTCATATTTGATGATGTGGCCATAAAACCCTAATTATAAGCAAGGGACTTGCCAAGTAATTTGCTAAGAAAAATAAGTCATTTAAAATTGCCAAGTAGAATTTTGGGAAGCGCATGGTTAGGATGCTCAAGTATTGGGTCCTCTCCACTATCCTCTCCCTTATATAAACGATAGGGATGTCAAGGTCCATAACAAAGAAGAATTTATAGATAAACCCATTCTACAAGTAGAGCTTCTATTTACATAGAGGATGAGATGCCATTAAAGCCAACATAAACTCTTTAGAGATGCCATCTTCATACCCTTTACCTATCATTGTATGTAACGATGTGGATTTTTTCATCAATAATTTAACTATCATTGGCAATCAAATTTTGTGTGAATAATAAACCATTACAGGTAATGGTATGCTTACAAAAGCAAATAGCTTATTCTATATTCAAGTGAATAGAGAAAGGACATGTGACATTTACAGGACTAAGAGCCCATTGCAAGCAAGTAGTCTATCTATGAAAGAAAATAACTATAACAACTATATCTAAGAATCTAGTGAAAAATATGCATAGCGTGATGATGAATAGACATAGGTGGAAGAATGCAAAATATTGTCGGGATTGTGACAGAAAAGGTGAGAAAGCATGGTGCTTACTAGGAGATAATCTTCTTCATATCTATCGATATGTAACATTCAAAGGGGGAGAGATCAACAGTGTGTGAAAGGGGGGATCAAGAGGAATATACAAGATTTATGTATATTTAAGTTTACGCTCACCATGATAGTTGCTACCAAGCACAAAAAAATAGATGTCATGAAACTCATGAGGATAGACTAGAAAGGGGAAGATGATAAATGATCCAAAACAATGAGATCCCTACATAAATTAGTGAGTCATTAGAGAATGGTAGCTTTGAAATAATTTGCAATTTTAAGAATGTCTCTTTCATATGAATGTTTTCACTCAAAATAAGATTTAAATTTTTGAATGCTAAAACAAAAATATACTTTAAGAATAACTTTACTACAAGAAATGACAACAATATTTTTTAAAAGATCTCATAGATTGAATAAAATCATATAGAACAAGGCAGTCACACCATTTCACTAAATGCAACAAACAGGTTTTCAACCATATCAATTCACAATTGCCAACGTACTCCCAATCTATGTCAAAATCGAAGTTTTGGAAAAGAGTATGGAGATCCATCATATCATAAAGGATACAAGAATTTCATCAAATGTTGTCGCTGCAATTGCCCTCGTAGACATGCATGAAAAATGTGGAAGCATAGACAAGGCACATGAAGTGTGGTAGAATTTAAAAGGGGCAGAAAACAAACTATAATGCAGACATAAACATTATATTAATCAAATTGATATTGCAGAGACTTATGAGCTTCAGCTCATACCCTTACAGCTTAGAGCTTACACTTACAGCTCTACAAAGCTGGACTCATTTGAGAGTGAGTTCTACAATACAGGCTATATCAATATATAGACTTACGAATGGTAGAGAACTCACAGTCAACAGCTAATAGTCAATAGATTGAGTAGCTAGATTGAGTAGCTAGAGTAGTTGGAAGAGATAGGATCATATCTTGGACTTTAATGTTGAGATATGATTGTGATCTAATGTGACAAGGAGAGGACAGGTGCAACTGGGGAGTCAATGAAGTAGTTGGGATTAGATATTCCAACAAAGTGTTTGACAAAATGCCTCAAAGATATGTCTTTGATCATAGACTTCAGTTATTACACAAAATTAATTTGATGAAAAAAGATTTAGAATCTTTCAACTGAATTCCACAACCTTTGCCAGCATCTTCCCTGTCTGTTATAAAATTATTAAAGCATACGAAAATCCATCAAAGCATAATGGAAGGAGGATTTTTGTCAGATATTATAGTTGAAAATGCTCTGGCTCTTCCCGTACATTATATCCCACAGTCGGCTCTGCTTTTAAATTCTCGAGAAATCGACGCAGATTTCTGCAATGGCTCAAAAATATACTCGCAAGATGCCAGCCAATATTTTCAAGCTTGAACGGCCCAGTGGAATCAAAGATATAACGTAGAACATATTCTGAAAACCAAGTTAAAAAATCAGTCGAAGGGAGGCTCTTTACGACTATTCTCCAAGATTTGTAAGGGCCAGGGATTTTCAATATTGATGGGGAGTTGTGGAAGATGCAGAGAAATCCCACTTTAAAAATGAGAGACCATGCGCAACGTCAGTGTGGATTTGGGCTGCTGACAGGACGGTCAAATTTGTTGGCGGCACTAATTTTTTATTTTTACAATGATTGGATGAGATTATTTTTATGGTATATTGTTGATCCTAATTTTTATGTTCGTCTATTTCATATTGGATACGCTTTCGGTATAAATGAAGTTGAAAGTATTAAGGGTACACTTCTCACTAGATGTATTGATGTGGCAAGTTGCATGATGAGCCACACCTCCAAACCTTAGTTATAAATAGATAAGAGGTCAGTCCACATTTCAAAAAAAAACGAAGGTCCTACCTTCGAGGCAATTGCTACATGCTCACAATTTCACAAAGTTAGCCTGCATGAATTAGATGGCCCCTCTCCCTTACAATAAATGAGTTAGTAAAATATTGTAATAATGTAATTTGTTTATTGATGTTAATTATTATTTAATTTTGTGTCTATTTTGAGAAAATGTTTCAATGTAATTGTATGTTTATAGATGATGTAATTTTATGCAAAATTGAGCTCATTTTTTAACCCTTCACCTATCTCCATTTACATGCATGTCTGCATTCAACCATACTTTATTCATTTCTATCATAATTGCCATCAAATCAATCGAAGATGATTATTGCTTATGCGTATGCATCTTACTAGATTAACCTAGATTAAGCTTCTAGGGAAAGTGTATTTTCCTTTACATTTTTGGTAAGCATGTTTGATCCTATTATAGACACCTAAAATTGACATCTTGTCACTACCTAATTATTTCTTCTATAATCAATTGAATACAACCTTTATTATTCAAATAATTATCCCATTACCATCCCCTTATTAATTAAATAATATTTTATTATTTAATTAATAAATTCACTATTCATCCGCACTTATTTCTACTCTAAATAATTTAATTATTTTCCTCCTATAGCCCACCTTGGGTAAATAAATCCACTTATTTACTTACCTAAGTCATCCATCCATTTCTCAAGAAAATAAATATTTATCTATTTATTTAAAATCTCTATTTTCCTCCACATTCCATTAAGTGAGCTTATCCAATTAATCCCTTAATCTCCCACTTGCACATGCCTAATACAATTCAACCCCCAATCAAATCCTCCACATACTCCAATGTGTACAAAGGCATGGACCTTTTTGTAGACAAGGCGTGGGCCCTTGTACATGTGAGATGGCCTTGGTACCATGTCACAATGGGTCAAAGTGCTTGCCATACCCCCAATCCTCCTTTTTTTCGTAAATGAGAATTTTAAACTCTCATGTGTCCTCTCAAGTACCCTTACATCCTCTCATTCCACTTCCTTGTGCCACTTGGCACCATCTCCATGCTTGAGACATCTCAAACCATCTACACCCTTGATCTCCCAATTCAATCCTAGCCATTGATCTCTCCTCAAAATCTATAAAATATTCCAACAGTTAGCCATTTTCATCTTACATTTTCAAGAAAGCGACATTATGCTACCAAAATTTCATGAGAACACATCAAATTCAATCACTGGGCAAATCTAATGCAACAAGGAATCTAGTATAATGTTTTTTGCTAAATTTTATGCTTGTTTGGACTTATTTCGCCTAATCTGAGTGTTTATTTGATTTTGTGTTTTGTTTGATTTAGTTGTTCTTTATTGTTTGCATTGGTGCAATTTCATGCATATGCCTACACTACCATAGGGTTTAGACCTTCATTTTTTAGGGTTTTAGAAATTTGTATTTTTTTATCATACTTTTTATAGATCTTACTAGGGGTTATTTATATCTTTTATTACTATTTCATTGATATACATTTTCCTTTATGGTTTAAGCTTCATTTTTTGCTATCTCTTTTGCCTACCCAACCAACTCTTGGTTGTATAATATTAGGGATTCACTTAAAAAATTGATATATATCGCTAATACTTCCAATCTTTAAATCTAAAAGTAATCATTAATACCTTATCTATCCTTCCTTTATGCTAGGAGCTACCCGTAGTCCTAATCTTCCATTGAGAAGGAATGCTCACCTAAACTCTAACATGGCCACCCTACCCAATGAGAGTAAGATCTATTCCAAAACTCGTGTTGAGAAAAACTTAGAGGAAAATCAAGATTATGATCATGATATTCATGTTGCACAATACATTTTCAAATAAGCTTGTTAGTTAAGCTAATGTTGAAAATCCTACACAACTACTTGATATGATTCACAATATATCAATAATCCACATGGATTAAAGATCTTGCAAGTTATTCATGATAAAATTGATTTATCTACTTGAGTTATACATCTACCTCATATCCCTCTTCTAATGTTTCAAATCTATCGTCTATATTACTCCTTCCACTTGTATAGTATTGCTCATACCTACACTTGTATACCACCACATAGTGTGTATCCCTTTCTCCACCTTTCCTCCTCCTTATGGTCCTCCTTCTAACTCTACGGTCCCTCTCAAGATACTTGCATTCCTCATGATGTATCATACCTTTATCCATATTTCATATACCACTGCACAACCTATCATCAACCATCTTACTCATGTCATTCCTACATCTACCACTCCATCGCATGTTATGTTTACCCCCCCTTTCATCCCTCCATCCATTCCTATGCATACCCTTCATTATCTTTCCTCTTTTATGCCTCTTTCCGACCTTTTCACCTCTTCCATCTCTCATACTTCCCACACCCAATGTTGTACACACCATAGTGACCCCCAACCTTCATTTTTTACCCTTCCATCCTCTACCCTAGATGCACTAATTAATAAAATAGATCAAATTAAAAAAAGAGTGGATAAAAAACCTATAGGGAAAGATAACGAAGAATTTGAAGATGCTCAACATATACCATTCACTTATGAGACTGTTATAAATCCACTGCCTATGGGCTTTGTGGTATCATATTTATCTATGTATGATCACTAGGGTGACCCTAATATACATTCAAGATCATTTATTATACTATGTTTAGAATTTCTATATAAGAGCAGCAAATTGGCTAAGCTATTTTCAAGGACTCTCAAGGATTATAATATAAAATTATTCTTTTGATTACCTCATGGACCCATCCATGCATTTGGTGATTTGACAAAAGATAAATTCTTGAAATAATTTAAGGTCCATATAGGCCTTAGAGTTTCTATATTTTACTTATCTGAGTGATCCAAGGACTTAATGAACAAATAAATTGTGTTATAATATTCCAATCTAGGTGTTCTAAAGTGATTACTCCCTTATATGATATTGAATTACAAAACATTTTTATTAAGGTGCCACTTAAGCCAATTTTTGATAGTGTATACCTCAATAGCTTTGCATTTTTTATGGAACTTTGTACATATGCAAAAACCATGGAATCCAAGTTATTAGAGAGATGCTTTCAAATATGGCTCAACTAGTAAAAATGCTCCATCATACCCTTGAAATATAAAAATGTAAATAAGTTTACAAATGTTGATATGAATATGAAGGAAAATGTTCATCAAATTGCCAATATTCTATTTTTTCTTCATTTAAACCAAATTCTTGGTTAGGAAGTTTACTAAATTATAAGAATCTTTGAAAAGTGTTTTTCAGATT
Source organism: Sequoiadendron giganteum (assembly GCA_007115665.2). NCBI lineage: Eukaryota > Viridiplantae > Streptophyta > Pinopsida > Cupressales > Cupressaceae > Sequoiadendron > Sequoiadendron giganteum. Next base: position 599,274,393 of record CM021106.1, on the reverse strand, counting down.
TTTGTTGAGTGATGATTTGATCTATCTCCCTCTAATCCATCCATTGGATCTCAACAACCCACTTTCTAAGACATATAATGAACAAAACATTTGAAACCTTCCTTAAGGGTTAAAATTCATTAAAAGAAATCACATGTATGTATCTTAAATGATAATCATAGTGTCTATTAATACAATGAGAACATAAATCAATAGTACCCAAATTTAATTAAACAAATTAAGTTACATATTATTAAACATAGAAAGCATATAAAATCAACAAACCATGTAAAACACAAAATACTAGGCATTTATTGAGAAACTCTTTCTTAAAATTGCTATCACCAAAAAAATACTAAGCTTTTATTAATCTCAAGAACAAGAGTAATTTAATATAATCCACTTGATCTTCTTCAATTTGATAGTAGGGTAAGTACATGGAAATGGGGGGCAAAAAGGAAATCAAAATTGACACTTTTTTGAAATTAGCCAAACCTAAATTTTGATGCATAATTTGAGATACTTACAATCAAAATCCAAAGATGTGATTAAAACAAGAATTATAGTACTTTAAGTCTAATTTCTAAAGTACTAAGATGTTTACAAAATAGTTAAGCTTAAGATGGTCAAACATTGAGTACACACAAAAGTGTTCATATTTTATCACTACACAATCTTCATTTCCCTCCTTTCTTGGGGGGATAAGAGTAGGTATGACACATAGGCTCATGCTTTTCCTTACAAATACTTTTCCAATAATTGAGGAAATTGTCTCCTCATTTTCTAGAGGAGTCGACTTGCTAGTAGCTTGATTTGGAAATTTGATGCCTAGAATTAGATCAATTTGTTGAGCAATTCCTCTTGAAGGAGGCAAACTGGCTAGTAGGTTAGCCAATATCAAATTTAAATATTGTTGTAGCAATTTTTGTACCTCCAATGAAATTTTTTGTTGATCTAATTTCTAAATTTGATTATTTTTGTACCAATTTTTATACCTCCAATGGGATTGATTGTTGATCTAGTTTCTCCTTTTCTAAAGGGTATAGAAAATAACAAATCTCACCCTTGGATTCTTTGAAAGTATTACCAACCCACTACAAAAAAAGATAAAATCTACTATTTCAAATGATCCTTCTCCTTTAAAAGGCTTCAAGATATAGATTTTACTCTCATGTTGTATCCCATGTGTTTTATTTTCCATACTAAACTACATTTTTGTCATATTCTAGGGTCTACCCAATAGAAAACATGGATCCATTGACACTACATCACATAACACTTTGACTTCATAAGGACCAATTTTGAAGTCAACAAGACAAGATTGATTCAAAAGCACAACATGATCCTTTTTCAACTAGATAATCTTATAGGAATTCCATTTTGGAATGCAAGTAGGCTATAATTTTTGCACCATTTCTATACTTAACAGATTATCAACAAATCCTCCATTTACAATCACCTTGCAAAAATTTTATTTACACTTTAATTTCATTTAGCACACGCTCTTCCTCTTCCAATTAGCTTTAGGGTTTTATTTGTCCCTAGATATCTAGGTTCTTTTCAGCATCAAGTTCTCTCTCATATTTGCTTCAACTTATTCTATCAAGGGTTCTTCTTCTTCTTGGGCCACCATCATCCTTTTCGATTTTTGAGGGTAGTCTATAGCCCTATGTGATTCACTACATATACAACACCTCAAGGCTTCCAACTTCAAGAAATTTTTTGCCTTCATCCTCTACCTCTAAAACCTCGTCTTCCTTGGAAGTTTAACTTCACATTAACTTCTTGCTCTTCTTTGTTAGTAGGTTTGGAGGAACTTCCCCTTCCTCTACTCAAATTGTTGCCACCTCTTTTTCTTGCTACTTTTCCTTTCATGTTCAATTTTTCCTCTACTTTCAAGGCACTATTACCTTGTATGGTAAATTGCTTTAATAAATGTGAGAATGTGTTTTATATATATGAATTATGATGGAATACAATGAATGAATGTTTGATTCTATTTAATGGTAAATTATGATGATTTTGTATATGAAATATATGTGATGCAAATGAGTATATTGATTTGGATAACTACTGTTATGATGAACTAAGTTGAATACAAGAACAGGTTCGAGCCTTTGGAAGAGAGGGGAAGTATCACTAGGAGAAGAAATTGGTCTAGCAACCTTTAATTTAGTCTTACTGAGAATTCACACACTCACACCCTAGTTGGTCTTCGTTGAGTCAAGACAGTTCGGTAGATGGTAAGTGATCTTCAGTTTAGTTATGTGTGTTTATATTGATTTTCCAACTTCTTTTATGAATGTTTGGAATGGGTTATGTGATGAAGTCTTGATGATAAGTGGAAATCATTCCTTGTGTGTTTATTGTTATGTCGATGAGATATATGCATAAAATGTATATATATGTATATATGTCTATGTCTATGGTAAACTCATACATATGATCGAATACGTACATGGGTATATGTGGGTAGATGTAGCTACACATGCTCATGGACGGACTACCCATATGCATGGGAATACCAATTGGACTAAGGTGACATGTATATATCTATGTATGTATGTATGTATGTATGTATGAATGAATATATACATTCCACATATATATGTCGATCAATGGAATTGTGTGTATGAGTTTTTTTATAAAGATATTGAAATGATATTATATATATGTATATATGTGGTATATATTTATATTAATATATATGTGTTAACTAATATAATTACATATATATTTACATATAATCGTATATATATATATATATATATATATGTAATAATATTCTTTATATTTATACATTATATATGTGTGTGTGTTTATTAATTAAATGTATTTGATTAACTCTATGAAATGAATATATAAGAATATATATATATTGATAGATATATCTATATCTATATACATATATATATATATATGATATATATTAATAAAAGATAGTATGTTGATCTCCAAGCACATAAACATAGCATGCTAATATTTAGTGAAGCATTGGATAAAATAAAGTGCATATAAGACATATGGCGTCGCCTTTTTAAAGGAATACCAACCAATGCATAAATTATGTAAGACTAAGTCATACTAAAGGATGACACACATATGAGTTCATGCACTACTATAAACATTTGAAGGGATGTGTAAACTATTTTAAATGCCTTGAGAATCAGTCAAAGCCCAAGCTATAAACTTGGGCACCAACATTTCAAGGTGACAACATATTATCAAGAGTTCAAAATGCTTAAGAGGTCTTCACATTACACATAATCCTGCAAATAGAATACAGACTCGGTCAAGTGCAAACTTGGTAGTATTTTTTAAAGGAATCAAATTAGGAAACTTGTTTTAAGCTTGTTGTCCCATATATCAAGTCAACTAAGCCATTTAAATGGTGAGGACTGTGATGTGTTGCAAACCTGGGAGTTAGCAAGTGGTGAGTCATTGCATGAGGAGGTGGTAGGAATATTAACTTTTTTGAAGCCTTTGGTTGCTCACAAATTAATATAAATAGAGATGCTCATTCTACCAACTGCATCACTTGTCAATCTGATTTCTTTGTGTTATTCTACTACAAATTTAGTGCAAAGTGAGTTGAGAGGTTGTGAGGTTGAGAAGTTGTGATATTGAGAGTTGGGTGATCCCACAATAGTGGTTTACAATTTTTTGGCCAAACTAGATACTGAAATTATTATTTTTAACTAAATCTTCACTTTCGGGCACCTATAACGGCTAAACCGTGAGGAATTTAAAGATGATGAAAACTAGAGTCTCGTCACATTTTGTCTGTAGATTCTAAAAATGTTTTTTTTTAAAAAAAATTGGAATCAGATTGCACTTCTTTTTCCATCTCCCACGAAAATTGGTTTTTTTCATAAAATAACATTTTTAAAAAGTGGTGCACATCGCATAACGCATAACTTTTTTTCCATGAAGGATAAAATTCTAATTCTTTTGAATTTAGATTTGTAACTTTGATATCTAACGCTTCCACTTGGTTAGATATTTTTTTATCGAGTATGTTTTCTTTAATCAAGTTTCGAAGTCAAACCAATTACACTTCAGACATAGCGTAACCGTATAATGCATAATATTTTTGTATATATCGAAATTCAATTTTTATTTATTTTTGGATCAAGAACTTCAATATCTAGTGCACTCATATTTTTCAAAAAAATAAATTGATAATCTGTTATTTTTCCACATGTGCAGAACAAAGACCTTCATTTTTTATGAAAAACCCATGTTTAATAAAACTAAAAAAACAAATACATAATAAAACGAAAACATATTAAAATTATATTCATTGGATAGCTCATTCCGAGGAATAACATAATAATTTTAATAAATTTTAAATGAATTCATTTGATCCCCCAAAAGGTAAATCAAAAGTGATTTTTTATCAGCATTTTGATAGGTGTAAAGGAGACTCATTTGTAGGTATGGTTTAAAACTAGTGAGGTTCTATCCAAGGGGGTTTGATCTAAGGTGGTTTGATCAAACCCTCTTCAATTGGAATCCTTAAAATGGAAAATTTTAAGGCTTAAATCATTATATTTTCTAAAAATATGTGATTTCAACAAAAATCAGAATCTCTCAGAAATTGTAAACCATTATTGTGGCAGCACCCAATTTTCTGTTGTTTTCATTGGTTTTGTTGAGATATTAGAGAGAAGCTAATAGAGTAATTTGGATTGTTCGTAATGGATTTGCAAGCGAACTTGAGCCATTATGCTAAGAGGGAAGACTATTCAATTGGAGCTTTAAACGGGCATACTGATTTCTACTTCTTTGTTATTATGTTGGAAAGATTGTTTATTATATAGCCATGTTGAAAATATTGTCTTTATGTGTGTTATGATGCTTGCAAGTCTTTTGAAATTTCTTGATTATTTCTTGTATTGAGAACCCTTTCACTTGGGTTTATACATATGTAGTTATGTATACCATAATGGGTTTTGTTCGATTATAAACTATTTGTATCATATGTAGATTGTTGGTACTATACGAAGTAGAATAATACTTTAAGTGTGTAGCATAAGATAGAGTTGTTTTGAGATACTTGATTGCTATGTCAGTTAATGTTAGTCAATCAGAAGGTTATTCTTGGGGTTAGGATAATCCACAAGAATAGGAATAACCTAGAATAGAATAGAATACTAGTGGTCAATACAAATCGAGCAATTGCAGTGGTGAATATAGACGAACCTCGCTTGAAGTACTTGTTGATGGTGAAAATGACACAAACAACATAAAACAAAATATTTCTACTTTATTTCTCCGGAAAAAGAAAGACAACATATAGTAGCCTAACTTCCAAGGTCCTAGTAGTTGGTTCTCAACTATCTGATGTCACTCAATTGGCCAATGCAACTGTAATATTCAAGGGGCCTTTGTTGGTGATAAGGAATACAAACTGTATTGGATTCATCAATCTATGTTTAAAGGGGGGGGGTTTAAATAAATAGAAAAAGATAGATCAAGGCATAGATCAGTAAAACATGAACAAAATTCTTTAACATCCAGACATATATTCTTAACAACGAGTGTTTCTTAACAGATCAAAACCATAACATGATGCAATTCACAGAACAATTCATACCATTGCATACATTTACAGTGCTTAGTTCAATCATCACAACCATTCATCAAAATTCCACAAGATTCAAAAAAAAAACTTCCTCATTCGTTGCCAATAATATAGATCTACAGACATATAACAATTCCATTCATAGACAATTTAATGAAAAAATCTTTATAATCTGGTTTCCCCTATTGATTCACATCAAATAAGAAACATTTATACACAACAAACCCACTAGCATATAGACTGATTATGGTTCATTAACCTCATCCAAGAAGTTCAATTCCATCATAAAACTATATAAAAAGTGTATCTAAATTCAACATGAACTTTTAAAAGTATCTTTTGCTCAAAGCTATAAAAATCCTATCTGCTATCATCATGTGGCTAATTCTACTTTCATCAGTCGACCTTTACAATATGGAGCTCAAAAGTACATATAGACATACTACGCATAAATCCATCTCAATCAAAAATTGAGATCCACTAATCAAGGAACCAGAACTGCATCAAGAAACCAGAGTGGTTGATCTTCAGTTCAAAAAGTCGATTGCCTTGTCCAAAAAGAGACAGGATTGGCTGATGAAAACCTTCAAGTCAAAGGTTGATTTCCCTGTGAAGTAGGAGAGAAAAGGAGAAGTCATGTGCCCAAAATAGATCATTTTTCTACCAACTCACTCCTGCGTATTTTTCTCAAGAAGATATTCATCATAACTGGACAACACTTGTTGAAGGATATCCACATCAGGCCCATCGACCCAATTGTCTTCAAATTTAATTCTTTTCAACTCTCTTGAGGAAAATCCCTTCATATCTTTTAATTTGGTCAATTCCCTCCTGGCAGCCTTCACCTCTTCTTTAATATCCATTAGTCTATCCAACAATAAGTCCTCTCTGTCATCCTCTTTCTACATGACCTCCTGGAATTTTTTGGTCCATTTCTCCTTCAATTGATCCAAAGGCATGCCTTCTTTAACCGATATGTCTACTTTGACCAAAATAGCCACTACAGCTTCTAGTTCATCAAGCTTCTCATTCAAGTCCTTACTAGCATCTTGAATTTCATTCCTATGTTTATATATAGAATCAGACCTAAACCGGATTATGCTTGAGGCTCTTTCCAAGAAATCTACATTATCTTCTTCGAGGATTGATTGCTCTAGAAGAGTTGACTTTGGAAACTTACTAATATCTTTTATTTTCTGAACATACCCCCTATACTCCTCCTCCTGTTATCCTAAGGTTTCAATGTGATGACCCATTTCTTCTATCAACTCAAGTGTTGTTTTATGAGTTTCAAAACTATTTACCAGCACTTCACCTACTTCCTGGTTAAGCTTATCGATCCATCTATCCAACATTTGAGACGTACTCCTCATTTGTACTAAACCATCAACTTCCCTTTTGCTGAGTAAGACTGGCATTTCCAAGGTAGTAGCTTGTTGTGACCTGGGAGTGGAAACATCTCTTAAGAAATTATGCAGTTGATCCAATTGAGCCTTAAGCTCATCCTTTCTTTTCTTATCTTTGATCATTCTAGACTTTGTGGATGAAGCTACAACATCAATCAGATTCATCTATTGATTCCTTGTAGGCCTCCCCAAATTGACTATACCCAGTTGATAATCAGTCACTTGCATATTTCCTCTATCCTTGTCCACCACTAGAATTGCACATTCTGCAATGATCTCTCCTACCTCAGTGAACCTTGTGGAATGAAGAACTCTGGCCTTTTTCTTTGGTATCTCCTTTTCTATCTCCTTCATCATTTCTTCCCAATTAAGAAGTTGTGGTGGAGCTATTTGCTTCTTCTCGAGATCCAGCTTTAACCATGTAGGACCACTAGAGGTGGTAGCCATCATTGTAGAGGAAGAGGCAACAGTTGTAGAAGATAGTGGCTGCAATAAAGTAACTTTAGGTTGAGAATCAACCTCCTGCACATTTTGCTGCTCCATTTCTACATTCTCTTGTGCAACCCTCTCGGCCTCTTCCTTATCCTTCTGCTCCTGCATCCTTTTATCTTCTCGCTCCTTTTTCAAACGCTCTTCCTCTAACCTCTTCTCTTCAAGGAATTTATCTCTCTCCCTCCAAGTCTTTGAACTTGTCCCATGCTTCCTTTTCCTTTTGTTGTTTTTTAGCAAGCTCTTCAGCATCTTTTTCCTTTTGCAAGCATTTTGCTTCCTCCCTTTTCTTGTATGATTCCTCAATGATCTTAAATTTACCCTCAAGGGCTTCTTTGTCTTGCCTTTTCTTTTTCAAGATCATGAATCTTTTGCAACATCTCCAACTTGTCATTCTCCTCCTTTACTCTGAGCTCCTGCTCCCTTTGTTGTTGCTTGGCCAACTCATCATCTTTCTGTTTGGCCTCTAATTGTTGTTGGAGTAATGCATCAACCTATGCCTTTGCATCCATTTCTTGCTATTTTTGCAATGCTTTAGCTTGTGCCTTTGCATTTGATGCTCTCTTAGCCTCTTCAAACAGCACCCATTGGTCCCCTTCTATCAAAACATGCTCAACTTCATCAAGAGGCATCTCCTCTAGTGTCTCCTTATCTGATAGAGTACCCTCAAAGTCTGTCACTATATCATGGATTTCTACCTCAACTTCCTTTCCCTTTAATGTTTCAACTTCCTTATGAAGGGTTCCCCTAGGCATTTCTCCACCTGGATGCTCTGTAGGAGGGATTTGAGTAGGCAACTCACCCACAACTGATGTTGAGGCCATAGGTCATGTTGGGACTTCTTCTTCATGTGCTTCAGGTAAATCTTGAGCCGAAACTTCAAGTTAAAACTCAGGGACTCTATGTCAGGAGGGAAGAATTCCAAGGGTTCCTTAGGAGGCATTCTCCTCTTCATTCTCTTGTACCCTTGAGTGGTACTTGCACCTTTTCTTTTCTTGGAAGTTTGACTCCCAGGCTCCTTGATTCTTAGCACAACCCATTGGATGCTTCTATCCAACACTGGTCTTGTTATCTGCTTAATATCTATTGTCTCCTCTGCATCATTAGCATGGACTTTGTGCAAGGTCTCCCTATGTCAAGGAACGAGCACAATATTATTTTGGTAGTGGTTGACAAGCTCACCAAGGTCTAGCACACTTTATACCTGGAGATATGACTAATGGAGCTCTTGTAATAGCTCAGAAGTTTGTTCAAGAGATATTTAGATTGCATGGGATTCTTGAAAAAGATCATTTCAGATAGGAATGCTTATGTGACATCTAGAGTTTGGCAAACCCTATTTTCAACACTTGGAACAAAACTAAATATAAGCTTTGCTTGTCATTCAGAAAACAGATGGAAAAACTGAAAGGGTGAACCAAGTAATGGAATACCTATTAAGGATGTATTGCATGGATCAACAATACAAATGGGAGGATTGCCTACCTTTGGTAGAGTTTTCATATAATAAATCCTATCATTATGTGATCAATATGGCTCCATTTGAAGCATTGGGACAGAGATGTTATAACTCCTATAAGCTAGGATGACCTAGAAGATAGGATAAGCCTTGGGATAGAGATGTTATAAAAAATGGAGGAACAAGTTGGAATCAGTAATCAAAGATTAGTAGAAGCTAATGATAGGAAAAAAAATGTATGTTGATTCTAATTGAGTACCTAGGAATTTTGCAGTGGCAGATAGAATTTTGTTGAGAGTTAAACCTCACAAGAGTTCTATCAAGTTTGGAAATTCATCCAAACTAGCTCTGCATTACGTTGGACCTTTTGAGGTTCTTCAGGAAATCAACCCTATTGAGTATAGGATTGCCTTGTCACCAGCTCTTTCCAAGATGCATAAAGTCTTTCAAGTATCAAATCTTAAAAAGTATATACTAGGTGATAACCATGTTATTGATTGGAATGTTTTATAGGTGCAAGATCTAGGGGTAGTAATAATCAAGCCACTCAAGGTGCTCAGAACACGTAAACTCCACTTACATAACTAAGAGGTTCTACAATGCAAGGTCTAGTGGGATCAGTATGTAGAAGATTCTACCACATGGGAAGACTATGCTGAAATGAAACAGAAGTTTTCACAAGTCTTGCTAGATTTTTAAAATTCTTGAAAACAACGATGCTTTGTTTTGTGATGTGTGCTTTATGCTATGGTCATATTGATACTTAAAAATCATCGGGGATGATGATTCACAAGGGAGGAATATGTTACACCCCATGTGTTATTACCTATTTACTGTTACCTTATATGGTAAATTGCTTTTGCAAATGTGTTTTTTATATATGATTTTGATGGAATATAAAGAGTTAATGTTTGATTCTATTTGATGTTTTATGATGATTTTATATATGAAATATATGTGATGCAAATGAGTATATTGATTCGGCTAACTACTTCTATGATGAACTAAGTTGAATGCAGGAACAGGTTCAAGACTCCAAAAGAGAGGGGAAGTATCACTCAAGAGAAAAACTTGGTCTGGTAACCTTTAATTTAGTCTTACCGAGCATTCAAACCCTCACACACTATTTGGTCTTATTTGATTCAAGACAGTAGGGTATATGGTAAGTGATCTCCAGTTTAGTTGTGTGCTTATATTGATTTGCGATCTTGTTTGGAATGGGGTGTGTGATGAAATCTTGATGATAAATGGAAATCCTTCTTTGTGTGTTTATTGTTATGTCAATGAGATATATGAATAAAATGTATATATGTGTATGTCTATGGTAAACTCATACATATGAACGAATACATACATGGGTATACATAGGTAGACGTACCTATGCATGCTCATGGATGGATTACCCATATACATGGGAATATCAATTGGACTAAGGTGGCGCACACACACACACATATATGTGTGTGTGTGTGTGTACATTCCATGTATATATGTTCATCGATGTAATTATGTGTATGAGTGTTTTTATAAATATATTGAAATGATATTACATATATATGTGTGGGCGGGTGCATTGAAATGGGTAGCAATTTCGTGGACACCTTTCAAAAAACTTTTGAAAAGAAATAACGCGAGAGCATTATTGGTTCATTGTGCCGAGCCTAAGGCTCAGCAACAACAAACCAATAACGCAAGCACGTTATTGCTTGTTAAAAGCAAAAAAAAAAAGTGAAAACTATCCAACAACAAACCAATAATCCCTAGACGCCTGCCTCCTATCTTGCGCATTATGGCAAGATAGGAGGCAGGCGGCTAGGGATTATTATGCAAATAAACTATCATACAAAGATGTAAAGGATTTTAAAATTACAAAAGGTGATTTGTGCTCATTATTGACCGACCCACGCACAAATCAAAATCTTACCCTCAATGCGAATAGGTTTCCTATCCATTGGTGCCACCACCAATAGATTAGGGACCAATTTTATGATAGGTGGTACATGGTCTTTGATTACCCACCCTGCAACAATTGCGAGGTCTTGCAATATTTCATTAGGAAAATATACATTGAGTTCATATTGAACAAAATCCCAAATTATTTTGATATGAGGGATTTCCAGGAGAGGTGGGGGATCAGTTCAGGATAGATCCGGTGCACAGTCAGATCCTACACGTAAAGGTAGACGAGCTCTCGCTAGGCCACCTCATGAGCATGTTGTTATGCCTTCCGTTGTGAAGGAAACTACTGACGTAGAGACATTGTAGGGGATCAAAACTTTGACCTAGAGTGTCATCCATCATACTATCCCTATTCTACAATGCCATCCAAGGGAGTCTTCGAGTGGTGGTTGTCGGCCACATGTGTGTCAATCTTGCGGGGCTATTTGTTCATATGACCCCATCAACACTCAGGAGACTAGTACGTAGTATCCGTCTGCAACTATGGAGATGGAGAGGGCAATTGACATTTTGCATGAGGCATATGGCATTGATAGTCAGGTAAAAGTTTAAAGTGCAGGTTCATTGAATTTAATTTATTAAATTTCAATTTTGAAATGCAAGATTAACTAAAAATGTTTTATGATTTTAATAAAATTGCAGGGACATAGTGTTGAGACTGGATACACCGGCCCCCCACCAACTTATTTCTGCAGTACACCTATCGTTGGGGTATGTAACTAGTAAACAATTATAAATTTATTGCATGTTAATAGCATTGTTTTACGAATGGTAATTTAATATGCGATTTTGGATGTTGAACAGACTAATATTGGAGGTTTTGATGGAACACTTCCCAGTGGCGGTGGATTTACTCAAACCTACACGGAGGTAATAGAATAAAGTGTTTAACTAATGAATCAAGTACTTAATAGATTTGTGTAGTTTATATGCACATCGTTGATTACGTTGAATAATTTGTTATTTTATTTTCAGATGATGCAAGTTGAAACACCTACAAATGTGATGAGGGAAATGGATATTGGTGAGTCATCTGCTATACAATCCTCAATGGCTCTGACAGGAGAGGTATGAGGCAAATTATTAAATTTCAATTTACATTTGTTGTTATAGATGTTAGTTAGTGAAAAATCAAACTATTATTGATGTAGTTTAATTTCTATTTGTATGGTTTATATAGGGCTTGAGCACGCCTGAGCATGGGCGTGAGAATATTTCCCCTGTGGAGAGAGATCATGAGATGGCGGTAAGTGATTATTTTGTCAAATATATCATTTTTTATACTGTAATTTCTATATATTCATGTCTTTACTTCTTATTGTAACAATTAAAACTTCACCATGAACTAAGTTCACTAGGAGGAGCAGCAGGAGCACTCCTCGAGCGCAGTAAAAATTTGTGACAGACCTATCACCATCCAATCGAAAAGGAAAGGGAAAGAATTTATTTCCAGGGCATGGAGAACAATGACTTTTGATTCCAGAGCCCTTTGTTGTATGCCTACATGGCAATTTTATACATATTTTTATTGGACATATTTGACATTGTATGCCTATATGGGATTCTCGTAAGCCTATATGGCTATTTTGTACATATATTTCATACTTATTCCGACATTTATTGATGTATGCCTACATGGCTATTTGGTTAATACAAATATCTTTTATCGATGTTTGTCCATATTTGCATTCTAAATTAATGGTTCAATAGATATGAGTTACGTGTATTCAAGTGTATACTTTACAACTTACGTGTATACTTTGTGACTTACGTGCATTCGAATGTATACTTTGTGGCTTATGTGTTTTCATGTGTATACCTTGTATTCATGCATATACTTTGTATTAATTTGTGTATACTATGTATTTGTGTGTATACTTTTTGAGGCTTACGTGTTTTTGACTACTTGTGCTTCCCTTATTGACATGTACATGCTTGAATTATTCACGTGTATAATTATTAATTGGTTAGCCCTAGCACTGATCATTATTGCCCTTCATGATTTGTCTTGAATATTAATTGATTGATGCTAAACAACTTTATCTAAAAGAAAAAAACATGTTTACAATTGGTATTCCATGAAATGATTCATAAAATGATTCCAATATGTTCTTTATCTAAAATTTGGAGGTCGTACCAAGTACGAGATTAGCAAGTTTGTATCAAAAATCTAAAAAATAGATAACAGTGTGAATAATTCTTATTAGATCTTCTCCAAAAGTTCATCAACAACCTCCATTCGAGCCTCTGAAGGCTTTACATAGTGTTTTACACCCTTATCTAACTGATCCACACCCTCAACTAACTAAAAACCAAATTTCAAAACAAGTAACCGTTGCATTTCAAATTTGTTGCTTTAAGCAACTTACAAATTTGCAACTTTAGACTCCTCCAACCTAATGAGTACATCTAATGACCTCTAAACCCACACAAATGGTGTACAAATAGCCTTATTACATCGACAAAACTCCATTCTTTCACAATCATATACAAATTCACAAATTTGCCTTCAAAGGCTACAAAGACAACTTCTAGTGCAAGATTGGAATTTTCACATTTTTTATCACTAGAACCAAAAGTCACCCTAAAACATACCTAATGGTCTTAATTGACCTTATTCAAGACAAAGCATGCTCAAAATACCCACAACAACCTATTGACCAACCTATTCACCATCAGATAATCACTAAAACCACTGAACTAGACCTTCTTCATCAAATGGAGGAACAAGGTGCTCTGCACCATTGATCATACGTTTTTGGTGTGGAATACTCGAACTTCTCAACTGTCATTTGTATGTTTCTCTTTTCCAGTGTTTTGCATGCCATCATAAGGGATCAAGCCGGTTGAATGCAAGTCGGATCAATTCCACGTGTTTGGGTGTGAAAGAGGACCATGCCTAGTGTAAACCTATCTATTGGTATGCGTTGGAGTAGTTATTTTGGTCACAGGAATTACAAAACAAAAGTTGCACCACTTTGCAACTTTTCATAGCTTGAATTTGACACTTTTTCCATCAAGTGAAAATCCATCGCCACTGGAAAACCACTATGAGATAGCCAAAACTAAGAGAGGTTTTTGTAGAGGAGCCCAATGCGATCCTATAGGATTAGACGAGAAGTTTCTAAGCATCATGGTATTCGAGTAATAGCATGCTGAAGTTTGCAGCCATTTTGCACTTTGGACCCTTAAGGGATCGATCCGGTGGAACGTAGCTTAGAGCGATTTTGTGTGTTTCGATGCAAAAGAGGACCATGCCTAGCATAAACATACCTATTCAGACACGTTGGAACAATTTTCTTGGTCACACAAGTTGTAGAGCAAAAGTTGCACCACTTTGCAACTTTGCACAGCTTGAATTCGATACTTTTTCCATCAAGTGAAAATCCACCGCCACTGGAAAACCACTTCAAGATAGCCAAAACCGAGAGAGGTTTTTGTAGACGGGCCCAACACAATCCTGTAGGATCAAATGAAAAGTTTCTAAGTATCACGGTATCCGAGTAATAGCATGTTGAAGTTTGCAGCCATTTTGCACTTTGGACCCTTAAGGTATCGATTCGGTGGAACATAGCTCGGAGTGATTCCACATGTTTCAGTGCGAAAGAGGACCATGCCTACAACAACAAGTAGTGCATGTGTGATTTATCTTGACATAAAAAGGTTTAAGCATTTCAAAAAAAAATTGAGAAATACTAATTTGAGGATAAACATTTTCAAATTTTTGAAAAAATTGGGTTTGAGTCATATCCAAAAAATGCTTTGGATGTGGCTCACGATTCTGACTACCGATTCTCCTTCTTACCACATCCCTTTGATTCAAAGATGGCCTTGTGTTATTCTTCCAATACTCTTCAATTAGTGTTCTCAAGGCTTCGACAACTTCTTTATCTTTTCATGACAGTCTCCCCGAGAATGCCCATAATTCATTTGAATCATTGCCCTCAATTCTTTGCCACCTTTGAATGGCTCTTGATAAAGTTTTTCTACTAATTCTTGTGTGTTCACTCATCTTTTTAATGATATGAGCTCTCTTTTTTTGACAACTTACCAAAGTCGATGTAATGACACATTAGGTGACATTACTATCCTTTGAGAGTGAGGTCTTACCCACACTCTCATAAGCATCCATTAGGTTCTTCACAATAGTGTCTTCAATCGATGAATTCGATATTCTCAACCCAAGAGTCTTCATGATGTTCCTATACTTTACACCCCGCATCATTTCAACAAATAGTTGACATCTTGCAGTCTCATTTAGCCTTTCAAATAATCATTCCCAAATCTTATCAGCATATCTTCTACAAGTGCGTGTTGAAATCTTACCTTCCATGTGCTGAAAAATCTCATCATCAATATTAATCAAATACTTTGGCTTTCTATGCAAAATTCTAGGTGGTGTTCTCCTAGGTACATACATCTCAACATTAGGAATTTCATCAATATTTAATTGAGGTGGGATAGATTGTGTACCCTCGATCGAGGGTGGAGAAGAAGACATACCTTGAGGTTCACATGGGGATGATGGCATACCTTCTTCGTCAAATCCGAGTGATGATGTACTCTCAACTTGAGATGTGTTGGATGGTGTCCAACAATAATCACTTGAGGTAGATGGTGTCCCTCCATATTCACTTGCAGTAGATGGTGTTCATCCATATTCACTTCTACTAGATGGTGTCCCTCCATATTCCCTTGTGCTTAATGGTGTCCCTTCATATTCACTTGTCTTAGAGGGTGTGTCTCCAACTATGGTATCTGAATCTTTCGTACGACGATGCTTTCGCATTCATGCCTTTTGTGCTGTAAATTCCCTTTTTTTTTTTACGGTTGAGGTTCCTCTTCAATTGGCTTGTTTTCATCAATCGTTTCCAATTTCTTCTTTTCACAATATTCTTCCACCAGAACTCTCTCCTTTTCTTTGAAGGTTTCATTCTCTTCGTCTGTTAGTTTCCTCTTTGTCTTTTTCTTCGGCATGGTGGATAATTTTATCTGTACCATGGTAATGAGACGAATATTAGTTCCTAAAAAATGTATCCATTCAAGTTAATTGAAAAATATGTCATTCAAAAATAGTTAGATGTGTTGGGGGAGTTGAGTTTGAAGGGAAATAAGATAAATATCATGTAAGTTGCAATCATAATGAGTATAATGGCATTGTGAGTGTTTGATAAGTTTGTGGTGCAGGAGCACCTTGACAACCTATGCTTCCATTTTGAAATTTGATTCAATTTTGGGTATCTCCATGTTGTAAGAGGGTCATTAAAGACATTTTCCATGTATGGGAATCATTAGGAGGTTTAATGTTTAAGTCCTATGTGTATTTTGTAAAGTTGTCAGTATTTGCAAAAGTTGCACAAATACAAAATTCTGAAAAGTTACAAAAATTGTGAAATAGGGAAGGTGAAAAGTCATATGGGCTTATTTTTGCTTGGAGGCACTTCTAGACTCTTGTCTTGCACTTCCATTTACAATTTATAGACTCTAAGTCAACCACCTTTATTTCATCCCTAATACAAATTCTAGACTCTTTTCTTGCACTCACCCAAAGACCTTAAGACATATTGTCACCAAAGTATATTTTGAAACATGGTTGTAGGTGCCCCTGCACCACGGGTTTCAAATACTGCAAGGAGAAGCATGCTCAAAGGATGAATTTTGGTGAGATATTTGGAATGTGTATTTGGTTTATTTTAATCAATAACATGTTGATTATAGTGTCTTGGATGTCTGGATAAAGGTTGGTAGTTACCTTCCATGATTTGTTGTTATTTTCCCATGTAAGTTGTAGCATTGAGTTATTGAATTAGTGAATCATGAATGAATTGAATGGTTCTGAGTTTCTAATCAGCTTTATGCTGTTACAATCAATTTTATTATGGTTAATCTATTTTTTGAGTCTGACAAAGAGTTGAAACCAAGTTATAATGTTTTGTGGAAATATGAAATCAAGTGAAATTGAAGGATTTTGATGAAAAGATGATTGAATTTTGTTCGTTGATCTTCTTCAATTTAAGTTAGGGTCAAAAGTACCCTTGATTATTTGTGGATCCTGGTAGATGCTCTGCATCAAATTTAAAATGGTAATTGGCAAGTGTATATAATTGTGTAATTTAAAATGTGCATTGACAACGTAAGGTTATAATGACAAACAAAAATGAAAGCAAGCCATAATAGAATGAAAGAAAATGTGTAAATACTTCACATACCTAAAAAATCAAACTTTTTCAAATGGAGGAGTTCAACCCAATTATGTAGGCTTAGCTTCTTCTTTCTTCAAACTCCACAACAATTTGACTTGTTCAAAAGCTTGTTCCCCTCCAAACTTCAATTGTATATCAATTTTCAATGGAATTCAAACTTCAATTGATATTATATATCTTTCAACGTGGAAACTCTTCTATTTCATGCAAAGGTGGTAGAAATATCATGTAAAAGGTGATGGAATGTTAAAAAAATGCTTGCACACTTCACAACATCATCAAAAAGCTATTTTTTGTCGAAGCACGTGTAGAACCAGGAGAATATGCAGACTGTGGGCCTTGACGTCACGGGTATATTGAGTTTTTTACTATTTTTAGTGGAATAACAAACATGCTCGCATTATAACGCGAGTGTGTTATTTCTTCCTAAAACAATAACATCTCTACTTCTTCAAAACTCGCATGCGTTATATGAAATGTGGTTTTCTTAATATATTTTTTTTCTCCCTCTTTGTCTATACCCTCTATCCTAATTCTATATCTCTCCCCTGCACCCTTATAATAGAGGAGATAGAGGTGAGTGTGTGTGTGTGTGTGTGTGTGTGTGAGAGAGAGAGAGAGAGAGAGTGGTAGAGAAAGAGAGAGTGGGAGAGAAAGAGGGAGAGAGAGGGAGGGTGGGAGAGAGGAGAGGAGAGAGGGAGAGAGTGGGAGAGAATTTAGAGAGAGAGATAGAGGGAGAGGGAGAGTGGAGAGGGAGAGTGGGAGAGAAGGAGGGAGGAGAGTGGGAGAGAAAGAGAGAGTGGGAGAGAAAGGGGAGAGGGACAGGAGGGAGGGAGAGGAGAGAAAGAGTGGGAGAGAAAGAGGGAGAGAGAGGGATTGAGGGAGGGAGGGATGGAGGGAGAGGGAGAGAGGGAGTGGGAGAGAAAGAGAGAGTGGGAGAGAAAGAGGGAGAGGGAGGGAGGGAGGAAGGGAGCAAGGGAGAGGGAGGGAGGAAGGGAGAGAGGGAGGGAGAGGGAGAGGGTTATAAAGAGATATTGGGAGAGATGGAGATAGATAGGGTGGGAGAGAGTGGGAGAGTGGGAGAAGGGGAGAGTGGGAGAAAGAGAGTGGGAGAGATGGAGATATAGAGGGAGGGAGAGACGGACTGAGAGAGAGATAGAGGGTAGAGGGTTAAGAGTTAAGGGTTTAAATGGTTAAGAGATAGAGGGTAGATTGAGATAGTGGGAGAGATGGATACCCTATACCCTATTAATCCCTCAACCCCTATACCCTATACCCTCTACTCTATAACCTCTTAATCCCTCAACCCTAAACCCTAAACCCTTAAACCCTACCCCGTAAACCCTCTACCCTCTACCCTCAACCCTAATCCCCCAACCCTTAGACCCACTTAGTAAACTCTCTACCCTAATCCCTCAACCCTCAACCTTCAACCTTTAAACCCTAATCCCTCAACCCCTATACCCTCTTAATTCCTCAACCCTCAACCCTTAACCCTTCAACCCTAATCCCTCAACCCCTATACCCTCTTAATCCCTCAACCCTCAACCCTCAACCCTCAACCCTCAACCCTCAACCCTTAAACCCTAATCCCTCAACCCCTATACCCTCTTACTTCCTCAACCCTCAACCCTTAAATCCTAATCTCTCAACCCCTATACCCTCTACTCTATAACCTCTTAATCCCTCAACCCTAAACCCTTAAACCCTAACCCGTAAACCCTCTACCCTCTACCATCAACCCTCTACCCTCTACCCTCTACCCTCTACCCTAATCCCCCAACCCTTAAACCCACTTAGTAAACTCTCTACCCTAATCCCTCAACCCTCTTGACCCTTAAACCCTTAAACACTCAACCCTAAACCCTTGACCCTCAACCCTCAACCCTTAAACCCTAAACTTTAAAACCCTCTACCCTCTACCCTAAACCCAATACTCTCTACCCTAAACCCTAATCCATCAACCCTAATCCCTCAACCCTTACACCGTTAAATCCAAGAAAAATCTCTACCCTAATCCCTAAACCCTCAACCCTTAATCTCTCAACCCTTATAACCTCTACCCTATATATTGGACCTTCAACCCTAATCCCTCAACCCTATACCCTATACCCTATACCCTCAACCCTCAACCTTAAACCTTAAACCCTCAATCTTCAACCCTCAACCATTAAACCCTAAACCCTTAAACCCTCTACCCTCTACCCTATACATTAAACCCTCAACCCTCAATTCTCAACCCTCAACCCTTAATCCCTCAACCCGAAATCCTTAGACCCTAAGCCCTCTACCCCTATACCCTCTACCCCTTACATTGGACCTTGAACCTAATCCTTCAACCATATACCCTCAAACCTATACCCTAAACCCTCTACCCTCAACCAAGTAAACCCTTAACTATAAACCCTTAACCCTAAACCCAACAACCCTAAACTCTTAAACCTTCTACCCTATACCCTCAACCAAATACCCTCTACCATCGATTCCCTCAACCCTAAAAACCTTTAACCCTAATACCCTAGAAACCATCAACCCTATAGGTCCTCCACCCTAATCCCTCAACCCTATACCCTCAACCCCTATCACTTTGTCTCTATCTATACTTATCACCTCTCCCTCCCTCCCTCCCTCCCTCCTACCCTCTCTAATTTTCTCTATCTATCGTCTCCCTCTTTCTACATACCTCTCGTTCAATCAATCCCTACCACCCTCTCTCACTCCCTCTATCCATCTCTCTCTATGTCCCTCCCACTCTATCCCTCTCTCTCCCTCTCTCTCATGTATCTCCCTCCCACCCCCCCCTCTCTCTCAGGTCTCTCCCTCTGGCAACCTACCTACGTAACTCTCTCTCTGTCTCTCTCCCCTCTCTCTATCTATCCCTTCCACCCTACCTAGATAAGTCCCTCTCACTCCACCCCCCTCTTTCTCTACCTCTATTAGGTCACTCCCTCCCACACCCTCTCCCTCTCTCAGGTCTCTCACTCACACTCCCTCTCTCTCCCACTCCCTCTCTCTCACACTCCCTCTCTTTCACACTCCCTCTCACTACATATCTCTCAAGTCTCTCCCTCTCACCCCCCTCACACTCTCACGTCTCTCCCTTGGCACCCTACCTACATAACTCTCTTTTTCTCTCTGTCTCTCTCCTACCTCTCTCTCTCTGTCTCTCTCAATACTCTCTCTCCCACCCCCCCTCTCTCTCTCCCTCCCTCTATCCCTCCCACCCTACCTATCTAAGTCCCTCTCACTCCAACCCTTCTCTCCCACTCCCTTTCTCTTAAACTCTCACTTCCACCCCCTCTCCATCTCTCCAAACTCTCTCTCTCTCTAAATTCTCCCTCCCTCTAAAGACATACGTAAATACATACATACAAGCATAATACATACGTACATATAATCCTACATCCATACTACAATACATACATACATGTGTAGATACAATCTTGCATACATACATACAATATATATGCATTGATACATGCAGGCATATGTACATACATACAAGCATGCATACATGAAATACAAGAATTCATGTACATACAAACATACAAATATATCAGCATACATTCAATATATTGGAATTTAACATAAAGGAGGACATAACGCAAGCACATTAAAATGTGCTCGCATTATGTCTTAGTTGACATGTTTCTCGCAGAAGCAAAAACAATGTCAAAACTGAAATATAACGCGAGAGCGTTATAACGTGGGCGTGTTATAATGCACTCACGTTATATCTTGCTTTGGGAATTCCTGAGCCTTAGGCTTGGTATTTCCCTTGGAATACCAACCCAAAGGCTTGGAAGGTATTCCCAAGGACCAAAGATGTGTTTTTAAAAAATCTACCATATTTCACATAATCGAGTTTGTGCTCACCATCAGGATTGCACATGGTTCAATATCAAAAAAATTGAACACATGGGTAATGTTGGGTTCTCTCTTAGCTATCCAACGATGTAATTTTTTTCACTTTCTGAAAATGTTAAGCCTTTCATCCATAATTTATTTTATTTGTATGTCTTTTTTTTTCCAAAAAGCAATGTTTGGTATTTTTTTCATTATAAATTAACTGCTCATCAAATTTTCAAATAAATTACATTTTTATAAACAAGACTCCATTCTACAAATTTAAAAAAATAAAAAATAAAAATTCAATTAGTTTCCAAAATTTGTAGGGTTAGCACGGCCAAAATTCTATTTTTTCAGGAAATGTCCACTTCAAAAATTAGTAAAAAATCAAATATTGATTAAAAAATAATCAGAAAAATCATGCAGAAACTACATACCGTTAGCTAACTTCTGACTATTGCGATTTTAAAAATACTAAAAAAAAGTTCACCGTATAAGGGTCGTACAAGAGTTGCTATGTTATTTTTTTCTGACAAAAACAGCACCAATTTGTGTACATCCCTCTTTTGAACCCCTTAATATCAACCATTTTAAAAATAAATTAATAGTTTAGAAAGTAGACTCAGAGCACTTCGATCCTTTTTTTTGTTCCATCTCAAAATTTTGAGTGTAACTATCCTAAATTTCACGTGCAAGTTCAGTATTTCCTGATTTCAGAAAAAAGTTGTCCACTTAAGTCCCCTTTTTCAGAACCATCCTGGTGCACTTACTCATGTGGTATATAATATATATATGTGTGTGTGTGTGTGTGTGTGTGTTAACTATTATAATAACATATCTATTAATATATATATATATACGTAATAATATTCTTTATATTTATTTTATATATGTGTGTGTTTATTAATTAAATGTTTTTGATTAACTCTATGAAATGAATATATATATATATATTGATAGATATATATATATATATATTAATAAAAGTTATTGTATTTCAATCTCCATGCACATGAACATAGCACTAATATTTAGTGAAGTGTTGGATAAAATAAAGCACATATAACATATATGGCACAACCTTTTTAAAGGAATACCAACCAGTGCACAAAGTATGTAAGACTCGGTCAAACCAAAGGAAGAAGCACGTGTGAGTTCATGCACTGCTATAAACATTTGAAGGGATGTGTAAACTATTTTAAATTCCTTGAGAATCAGTCAAAGTCTGTGCTATAAACTTGGGCACCAACAATTGAAGGTGGCACCATATTATCAAGAGTTTTGAATGCTTAATAGGTCTTCAAATTATGCATAAGCCTACAAATAGAATAGAGACTCAGTCAAGTGCAAACTTGGTAGCATTTTGTAAAGGAATTTGAATTAGGAAACTTTTTTATTGTTGAACCATGGTTTGCTGTCAATCAGGTATTCAGCAATCTTTCTGTATGTGGGTAATGGCTGATAATACTTTCACACTCATGTGTGATTATATTCAGTTAGTATTCTGACTTTTAAACGGTAGAACATACAAACTAACCTATATACAATCGGTGACTACTATAAACTTAGCACCACTAATATACCGTCGATATCATCCCATATATCAAGTCAACTCGGCCATTTAAATAGTGAGGAATGTGAAGTGTTGCAAACCTGTGAGTTAGCTTGGTGAGTCGTTGCATGAGGATATAAAGGTGGTAGGAATATTAACTTGTTTGTAGCCTTTTCTTTCTCACAAATTAGTATAAATAGAGGTTCTCATTCTACCAATTGCATCACTTGTCAATCTTTTTTTTTTTCGCTATTCTGCTACAAATTTAGTACAAAGTGAGTTGAGAGGTTGTGAGGTTGAGAGTTGTTTTGTTGTTTTCATTGGTTTTGTTGATATATTTAAAGAGAATATAGTAGAGTAATTTGGGTTGTTCGTAGTGGAGTTGCAAGTGAACTTGATCCATTAAGCTAAGAGGGAAGATTATTTAGTTAGAGCTTTAAACAGGCATGTTGATTTCTACTTTGTTATTATGTTGGAAAGATTTCTTATTATATAGTCATGTTGAAAATAGTGTCTTTATGTGTGTTATGATGCTTTCAAGTCTTTTGAAAGTTCTTGATTGTTTCTTTTATTAGAAACCCTTTCACTTGGGTTTATACGTATGTAGTTATTTATACCATAATAGGTTTTATTCAATTATAAATACTATTTGTACTATATGTAGATTGTTGGTACTATACGAAGTAGAATAATACTCTAAGTGCGTAGCATAAGATAGATTTGTTTTTGATATACTTGATTGCTATGTTAGTTAATGTGATTCAATGGGAAGGTTATTCTTGGGGTCAAGATAATCCATGAGAAAGGGAATAACCTAGAATAGAATAGAATACTAGTGGTCAATACAAATCGAGCAATTTTAGTGGTGAATATAGATGACCCTCACTCAAAGTACTGGGTGAATTGAATCTTTGGCCAAAGTAGTGTAGGTAGCCACTATCTACACTGTCAACTCATTGTGATCCAAGTATATTCTAGGCTAAGAATATCATAGAAGTAGAGGTTGACTTTATGGTAAGATCTAGATATGTAGGACACATCACTATGCTCAAGAAAGGATATTTGAAGGATGAGGTTACCAAATCAATCTCTTCATTGAAGGGAGGGCCATCTTACCAAGTTTGGTAGATGTGTGGGGGACTGCAGTAGTCCATGGTTGGTAGAAAAGCACTTGAGTGATGCTTCTCCTCATGCACTTGGTGGCCAAGATTTGGGAGAACATTCTGGACCATTTCTATTTCTAGTTCTTATAATCTTGTTGAAGTTACGTATGTATTCATGTGTTCATCTATATAGAAATTGTAAATTTGGGAAACATTATCTTGAATATATTTATGTAAATTGAATTCATGCTTATATTATTGAAAATATTCTTTGTATATGCAATAGAAAAGTTTGGAAAGTATTTGTTACAAATGGTGCATTTGTTTCAAATGGTGCATTTGTTATTGAAAGAAAAGAAAATTTTAGTGCTCTTGTTGATAGATGCATAACCTATTCACTTGTGGTTAAAACTTAGAAAAATTACTAAGTAGAGAAATGGGCATGTTACAACCCACAATGTTCACTTTAAGTAGGGCTATATCATCTTGGAGTTGAAATTTAAGCCTATTGATGTATCTTTCTATTGCATGCTTAGAATAGTCTTGCAAATTAGTCCTCATTTGCAACCTTAAAAATTCCTCAGTATAAGCTTGTATTGTTGGCTCCTATTTAAGATTTTGAAACTCCTTAAAAAGATTTTAGTTGAAAATTAGACATAAACTTATCTTTCAAGTGTTATAGCATCTTTGGCCACATTTTTATTTTCTGGTTCCCTTGTCTTCTCTTAACATTTTGGAGATTCTCCCACTGAAGAGCAACATGACACTTCATTTTTTATGTTGCAACCTTGACCCTTCGTGGATTAGTTTCCTCAATTCCTTTCATCTTATAGTATTTATCTAACTCTTGAATCCAATCCATGAACACTTCTAGACTTAGTTCACCTTTAAAATTAGGGACTTTAACCTTGGCTATATCTTCAATAATCCTTTTCATGGGGTCTGTGGCTCTAACCCGACCCCTTTGAACTTCAGGTTCTTCCTCTGAATCCTCATGAGGCAACCTAACTTTAAGGGCCTCTAAACTTCTAAGTAATTCACAATCTATATCTCCTCTCCATATTGCATTGATTCTACCTCTTCTTCCCCATTTCACATGGATTCCCCTCTAGGTAATTATGGTTTGCTCTGATACCAAGATGATGTAGGAACTCTTTACTCTAACCTGTAATTTGTTTTATGACATAGATATACAAACAAACAACTTAACTCACTAGAAAACAAAATAAAAGTACAACATTACATAACCTTAAGTAGTATACAATAGAGATATACTAAGGAAAACCAACCATAAGAACCATCAAAATGAAGCAAATGTCCTATTATTTTCTAGAAAGCTGAAGCTTTCACTAAGCCTCTAATCTATCTATTCTAATCCCCAAAATATAAAAACTAGCCACTAAATCCCAAAAACATGCATTTACCTCTATTTTAACCTTCTAAACTCAAAATAGAAATTAGTTAATAGCTTTTCACTTATTCCCCCAACAAAAATGAGAGAAGTTGAACAAAGTTACAAACTACTATCTTTCATAAAAAAAATCCTTTAAAAATTTGAGCAGAGAACTAAACCAATAAAACGTAGAAGTAGTCTTCATTGAAGGTGCTCCACATCAATGAGTAGAGGAGAGTACCTTGCAAAAATAGCATTTACCCTCCTCAAATTCCAAGGCCACAACATATTAAGAACACCATAATCTAAGTTTGATCTAAGATTGTCAAATAGGATCCATGTGCATCTATACTTGTATTGTAGAAAGGGCATAATACATTGTTTTCCCTTTGAAAATGAAGAAAATAGCTACACAAAGAGACCAAAATTTTACCTTTTGGAAATAATCTTGCGATCATCCTATAGTAGGGAGAATTTGTTTGCATCCCCTAGATACCAGAAACTGATTTATTTACAACTTAGAATGCTTCGTTAATGAAATTTATGTTTTTGTACTTAGTAAAAGAAAATGAAACTTGCAATCAATCTCAAATATAATAGAATGGTGCACCATATTATTCAATAAGGCATGTTTAAATTAAAAGTGGAATGATAAAGAGATCGGTAAATAATAGATAGGAAGAGGGTGCTCCAAAAATACATAGCTACTCTAACTATAGGTGATAATGGTAGCCCATAGTAAACATAATGGTAGCCATTCCAACAAAGAAATATGCATAAAATGGTAGTAAACAATGTAGAGATACAATGGAAAAATATAATGTAACTACATTAGTAGTTATGAGCACTAACACCATGATACATCAAGAAGATGTCAATTAAGAAATATCCTCAATAGGCATTGCCACCCACTGCCATTGCTAGGACACTTAATGAATACACTATATATGCTACTTGCAATTCTTGTATATTCATCAATCAACCAGAAGACAATATGAATGACATTTTGGATGCCCTCATTCACCACCAATTTGAAAATCCAATGCTTCTTTTTAAACTTGAAATGACTGATCTAGGCCTCAAGAAATTGATTAATATTCTTGATATTATTAGTGAGCTCAGTTGGACCACACCTACAACATCATCCATTTATGTTTCTTTCACTTTTTTTCACTTTCATATATCAATGAATCATCCATAATTTATTGGTCTTCTACACTCTTCTCATAGTATAAGTTCTACAACCTCCATTGAAGCTACAAGTTGGTATTTTGTTGGCTCACTCCCCTTGTTGTAGTAACATGGATCTTTGAAATCTTGTAAGCTCGCTTCTTCTCCCATTTTCCTTGAGTGCATGTGGTTGAAGGTGATATGACTCCATCTTCCTTTTATCTTTCATTATCATTTTAATATCGTAGCATATTGTTGTTCAAAATATTGTTTAGTATTTCTATTTCAATATCTTTCTTTATCACATTTCTCTAATCATTGTTATATTATTTGTCCATGGAGGTGGAAACACCAAAGCGGGGGACTAATTGTGGTAGTCCTCTAAACACAACCCCAACATTTTCTCGTCTTTTGTGTGTAGGACCTATTTGAAGTGAAGGTTTCATATATCAAATTGTGGATAAGAAGGTGCACTTTCCTCACCCTTCTTTTTCAATTCATAGTTATATTTAGTTAAATTATTCTTCTTGTTATACTATCATTTTGTTCCTTTCTATTTTTATTATTACACCAAACTATATTCATTAGGTTGTTAGTAATTCTCCCTCAGTTTTTTACTATACTTTATGCTTTTTGTTCATACGGATGCTAGCACCCCTACTAAGATGATAGCACGTTGTGATGTCATATGTGTCTCACACTGTAGTCCTTCAGTATTGAGCTGCCTAAGTTATAGTCGAGACTATGTAAAGTTGCTCGCCTAACTTCCTGAAACAATCGGGCTTGTTAAAGGACAATAACAACCTAGTTGTTCTTCCTTTCATCCTTTAAACCTTAAACTCTCTTGATATGTTTCGTTAGCTTGAGGTAGATTAGGGCAGCCTATTGATCTAGACCCTCCTATGACCTAGGGTCTTGATTAGTTGGTCGCCCTCTTCTACATTTTGGTGAACCCAACGTGAACTATTTTGGTTTCGTTTTGTAGTGTTGAAGGAATATTCTCTCGTGTTCTAGGTGTGTTGTAGGTGTGTGCATTGCAGGGAACCTAGCCTTGCAACCCAACCTACGAACCCTAGCAGTATAGTTAGAAGAGTCCCTAAACATTGTCAAGAAAACTCTAGAGTAGGTCATTGTCTGATTGTTAAACCTTTGGGATCTACTTAGAAAGTACTTTTCGGTATACGTAGAAGATGGCTTCTTTCATGCATCTTCCCATCTTGTCTGTGCAGCCTATGAATGAATCTCCTATTATAACATTTACATTGCAAGACTTTTTAATGAATGCGAATAGAGAACCCTCTCCTCTGTACATTATCACTCGTATCAACAGGAATCCTGTGACTAGTGTTCTTGTTGGTCCTATGCGTCGAGTTAATATTATTATATTTAGGAGATTATGCTAATAAAATTTCTATATAAGGATGGGTACGATAAATCTAAGAGCACGATATATACACATGACAAGATTTTGTCCCTCCCATTAGTTCCATCCCCCTTTCAATCCTGGTAGGGCCTCAGACTATGAATTCCCTTTTTGATATTATCCCAAAGTCTGACTTGTTCAGAGTGAAGCTAGGAATTCCTTGGCTAGTTTCCATGAATATAGTCCCTTCAGTGAACCATAAATGTTTGAAGTTATCTCATGAGGGCTCAGTGCACATCATGCATGACAATGGGTATAAACCCCTAGTGTCACATGGGGCCTATTCATTAGATCACTTCTAGCCTATCCCTATTGGTCTGCTTCCTCCAAGGATGGACCTATTATATCAAACTTACATGAAATATAAGAATGGGTGCATAGCACCGAAAGTGACCTATCCTCCTTCCCCTTATGCTATTTTGATTAAGGATTCTATGATAGCCCAATATCAAGCTACCTCTTCCTCACAGAAGGGGAAGGGGAAGTCTACTCATGCCAAAGAGCCTTCCTCTTCTTTTATTATTCCATCTGCTTCCACCTCTCCCCCTATTATAACACCTTCAAATTTTTCCTCCATGCATCTCATGGGGAGTCTGATGGTGCCCACTTGGAAGAAGGCCAAGCATCAAGTGTTTAACCTTCCCGTCTTACCCACGATGCCTTGGCCCATTGTTTACGGTAAGGGGGAGGGTCCCCATAGAGTTGGCTCTACATCTTGACCTCCATAACCTGATACTACTCCTACCCCTAAGATAGAAAATGGGAAGAGGCCTACCATCGAGGCGCTTAATTCTTCTCCCTCATAGGTTGTTGCCTCTATTCCTACATCTCTTCCTCCTTTCTCTATCTAGGATTCACTCCCTCTATCGACAACGATTCTGATGGACACTCCCATGGTACAATAGGAGCCTCCTATTCCTCCTCAAGTTGTAGCTTCTAGTTCTTAGAGCCAAAGAAACTGCCTTGCACATGAGCATAAGAATTAAAGGAAGGCTCTGGATATTGAGTAGGTTGTTTTGAAAAAGGCTGAAGGGGAGCTAACAACTCCTGTTTTGGTGTCTCCTATTGTGACCTCCTCTTCCGCCCCTTCTGCTTCAATTCCCATTGCCTTGATCTTGCTTTCGGATCCCCCTACAAGTGCGGATGATCCTCACCCTAAAAGGTTGCAGTGTTCATCACTCCCTTGGTTGAGCCTCCTGTCTTGATGTCCTTTCTCGACATCCGATCGTTTCCTAAGAATGTGGATATGTTGAAAACCTCGATGGTGTTCGTTGTGGTTCTCTCCTCTTCCTTGTCTTTCACTTCCTCTATGGGGGTTCTACACCCTCTGATGAAGTGCAGGTTGGAGGATGACCTTGCTTCTGATGGGGGTCAAAAGAAAGGATCGCTCTCTTTAGGAGAGATTTTTTCTTTGGCTTGCACTATCCTAGTGGTGGAGGTAGCCTCGGTGTGTCTTGAGTTTTTCACTACTCCTCAAGTCTTTCTGTGACGTTGGCAGTGGATCTCGGGCACCTCCTTCATCACCTACTCAATTGACACATGGTACTCCTATTAAGTGCATGTTAAACTCAGTGGATAATTTCTTGGCTTTGTCGGTGTTTTTTTGTGAAATCAATGTCGTTTACCTCACACGAGTTGAGAAAAGAATACCTCGAGGGGCCTTCTTCCTTAGCTCTTGTCACTGGAGAGTTAGAGGGTGCTCCCCTTGCTATCCCACCCTTTCAGGCTCGTCTGATCTCTCTTCATAATGATCTAGATTGGGAGAACGATGACCTCTTGGTTGATGATGACTAGGAGGGTGCCTCTTCTTTATCTATAGATTAGATTTGTGTGTGTGTTGTGTTTCACCCGTGCTTGTTTTATGTGTTCTTGGAGGTCTCTTGTCAACCTTGTAGGTGCTTGGATATAGGAATATTTTGTGTCGTAAAATTCTTCTAATTGTTACATCATTCTTCTAAATTTGTTGTGCCTTGATTTTCGACAATCGAGGATAATGCAAAGTGTTGGAGACATTTAGCACTTCCTTCCATGTTGACCCAATTTTTTATTTGTTTTTCACTTTTGAACATACCCTTCTTTACGATCTGATATAGTAGGGCCCATTGATGATAGGTCATATCTATTATTATATTATATCTATCTATCTATATCTATGAGTAGTTCTGACCCTAAAATATTAGATCCCCCTATCTCTTGATGTCTTCATCTTTTCTTATGTTTCATTTTCATCTTTCTCTTTTCTTTGCTTGCTTTGTGATGTTGTGGATCCTATGCGTTGTTCAATGTGTGTGCGACAACATTTCCACGATTACATCTCGTCATGTATCGTGACCCACAACAACACTTTCTTCTCTCTCCTTAATATTTCACATGCTTCAACACGCACCATCCTAAGGGGGGGCTATCATACTACTTTGATATTCAAAAAGGTGTATTCAGTGGCCAATGAATCCCTCATTGAAAATAATTTATTTTTTAAAATGAATGTATTCTTCAACAAGGAACCCTACTAAAAAATTTCTTTCAAAACATATTTGTAGAGAAAGAATCTAAAAATTTTCCTTCGAGAAGGGAGTAATTTTTCTGATGAAGAATTCTTGAAACTTGCCCTTGTGAGGGAGTATTCTTTCTTTTGAATTCATTGATGAAAGATATCTTTCAAAATGATTCCTTGATACTAGAACTGTCTACAAAAAATATCATCACCTCTCAAACAGAATGTCCCTTGAGTGGACCCCTCTCTTTTGAAGGGTTCCCGAGGGACCTCTTTGAAAGCTTCTCCTTCAATTGTTGATTGTATGTATGACTGTTTGTTTTCCTGTGTGGAATTTTGATATCTAACATGTTTTTTTTGTAGATTAACATGTTGATTTGCAAGATCGAGCACCTATGAAGATACTTTTTCAATCAAGCTTGGAGGACCAACCACCTCGAGCTTGCCTTGCAAGACTAAACACGTATAAGGGCCTCTTAGACTCTATAGATCCTTTCACATCTGGCCTCCCTATGGACTAAGCACCTGTGGCACCTCCTCTATAGGACCAATTACCTATAGAGTCTTTTATTCACCTTTCTTAGGTTTGAGGGCTTGCGACACATTTTTTTAACTCTCCTCAGGACCGAGTACCTATGGATCCATCTCCTCTTCCTATGCATTTGAGTGTGTCAGATTGCAGTCTGCTTCCTCGATGGTTTAGGTATGCATTCCTTTGCTTTCTCTCTACTTTACCATGCATTCACTGACACTTATGCTCGCTAAAGTGGGGGAAAAATGTAATGGCATGAATTTGCACCCCCCAAAAAATTCCACATTTACATACTTCCTACCTTAGAGAATTAAGTCCACTAATGCAATTCCATGCTCTTCATCCATTTTTTGTTTGTTTGGAGGATTTTTTTCATGTCAATGGGGGATATTCTATCTGGGATGCTAGTGTGGCATGCAGACATCTGTGTGGTGCACCGTCATCCTGATAGGATTCTCACCTTTGGAATTTGCAGAGGTGTTACACTCCTCCATTGGATGTGAAGTGTAACATCTCTTGCCCTTCAGACTGAATTTGAACAACTCTTTTGCCTCCATTTTCACTTTCAAATGATGATCTCTTCCATTATTTCACTCTCTCTCTAGATCTCTCTTGCTTCATTTTGGTCTTTTACACTCTTCTCACAATATTCTCAAGTTCTACCACCTCCATTGAAGCTACAAGTTGGTATTTTTTTGGCTCACTACCCTTGTTGTTGTGGCAACGTGGATCTTTGAAAGCTTGCGAGCTCAGTCCTTCTCCCATTTTCCTTGAGTGTGTGTGGTTGAAGGTGATATCACTCCATCTTCCTTTTATCTTGCATTATCATTTTAATATCATAGCATATTTTTGTTCAATGTATTGTTTGGTATTGCTATTTCAATATCTTTCTTTATCATATCTCTCCAATCATTGCTATATTGGTTGTCCATGGAGGTGGAAACACCAAAGAAAGGGACTAACTATGGCAGTCCTCTAAACACAACCCCAACATTTTCCCATCTTTTGTGTGCAGGACCTATTTGAAGTGAAGATTTCAAAGATATCAACTCATGGGTAGTCTTGATGGTGAAAATGACACAAACAACATTAAACAAAATATTTCTACTCTATTTATCTTGAAAAGGAAAGACAACATATAGTAGCCTAACTCCCAAGGTCCTGGTAGTTGGTTCTCAACTGTCTGGTGTCACGCAAATGGTCCATGCAACTGTAATATTCAAGGGGCATGTGCTGGTAATAAGGAATGCAAGCAATGACCGATTCATCGGACTGTTCTCAACGAAAAGAGGGTTTTAAATAAAAGAAAAAGATAGATCAAGGTGTACATCAGTGAAACATGAATAAAACTTATGTAATATCCAAACATATATCTTCAACAATGAATTTTCTTCCAATAGATCAAGAAAACCATAACATGATGCAATTTATAGAACAGTCCATACTATTGCATGCATCTAAGGTGCTTGATTTAACATCACAATCACACATCATAAATATTTTAAAGATTCCAAAAGAACACACTCTCATTCGTTGCCAAGATTATAGATCAACAGACTTTCAATAAATTCAATTCACAGATAATCTAATGAAATAATCCTTAAATCTGGTTTCTTCTAAGGATTTTCATCACAAAAGAAACACTTATGCTTCAACACAATCACTGGCATACAGATAGACTATAATTAATCAACCTTATCCAATAAACTCAATTCCCAAAACCATATTGCGTAAAAACCTGTATTTATATTCAACTGTAAATAAAATAACAAAGTATCTCTGTAAAAACTTAAAAAAAATTATATCTCCTACTATCAGGTGACTAATCTTATTCTCATCAGCCGACCTTTACAATATGATATCCTACGGGTATATATAGATGTACAAAAATTTGAAGGCCTTCCCTATCTTAAGTCGATCCACCTTTTTAGGAAATTAATTCCTCTTGGAAACATAGATCAATTAGATCTCTAGTTCCCACATTGATCATCTCGTAAACTAGAGAGAAGAAGAGAGAAAAGAAAATAAAGCCATGCGCCTCTAAAACTGCCAGTCCTGCATGCAAAGGAGAAAAGAAAGCCATGCATGCATGAGACTATCAATTATGCATGTGAAGTTTTCTCTGTAGTGTACTCATAATAACTAGAGAAGACTTGTTGAAGTATATCCAATCTAGCCCATCAACCCAACTATCTTCAAACTTCATTCTCTCTAATTCCGCAACAGCAAATCCTCTCATGTCTTTTAACTTTGTCAACTCCCTTTTAGCAGCCCTTAACTCTTCTTTAATGTCCATCAACCGATCCAATAGCAGATCCTCTCCATCATCTCTCTTTTGCACGACCTCCTTAAGTCTATCATCCCATTTCTCTTTTAACTGACTCAAGCGTAGGCCTTCCTTTACCGGTATATCAACATTTACTATAATAGCAACAATCGCTTCTAACTCATAAAGTTGTTCATTTAGATCCTTGCTAGAATCTTGAACCTCATTCTTATGCTTGTACAAAAAGTCAAATCTAAACCAGACTATGCTGGAGGTCTTTTCCAAGAAATCTTTGTTGTCCTCTTCAAGTATTGACTGTTCTAGAAGAGTGGATTTCGGCAACTTATTAATCTCTTTCAGCTTCTGGATATATCCTCTATACTCTTCCTCTTGCTCTCCCAATGCTTTAGCATGCTGATTCATCTCTTCTATTAACTCCACTGTCATTTTATGCATCTCAAAACTGTTGCCCAGTACCTCACCTATTTCTTGTTTTAGTCTATCAGTCCATCTATGCAACATCTCTTCCTTACTCCTTACCTACACCAAATCATCCACCTCTTTCTTACTAAGCGAAATTGGTGTCTCAATGGTGGCAATTTGTTGTGACCTCAGAGCAGAAACACTCTTCAAGAAAGTATGCAATTGATCCAATTGAGCCTTAAGCTCATCCTTTTTCTATTTATCCTTCATCATTCTTGATTTGGTGGATGATGCTACCACATCAATCAAATTCATTTGTTGATCTCTTGTGGGTCTCCCCAAGTTAACCGTGCCCAACTAATAATCAGTTAGCTACATATCCCCTACATCCTTTTCCAACATCGGTATTGCACATTCAACAACAATCTCTCCTCCTTCAGTGAGTCTAGTGGAATGTAGGATTTTGGCCTTCTTTTTGGGTCTTTCTTTTTCAATCTCTATCATTATATCATCCCAATTGAGAGGCTATGAGGGTGTCACTGATCTCTTTTGAAGATCTAGTTTTAACCAAGTGGGAGCACTTGGATTATTGGTCATTATAGTTGAAGAAGAAGCAGCATTAGTAGAGGGTTGTTGCACATTAACCTTAGGTTGAGAATCAACCTCTTGTACCTCTTGTTGTTCTTGCTCTACATTTGTCTGTGCAATCTTTTTAACTTCCTCCCTGTCCTTTTGTTCCTGTATCCTCTTGTCTTCTTCTTCCTTCTTCAATTTTTCTTCTTCTAACCTCTTCTCCTCAAGTACCCGGTTTCTCTCTTCTTCCAATGCCTTAAGTCTATCTGTGTCTTCCTTTCCTTTTGCAACTACTTGGCCAACTCCTCAACATCCTTCTCTTTTTGCATACATTTTGCTTCCTCTTTCTTTTTATAGGCTTCTTCAACAAGCTTCAATTTGGCCACCAAGACTTCTCTTTCCCTTCTCTGCTTTGCCTTCTCTTCCTCCAGATCATGAATTTTCTACACCAACTCTAGTTTATCATTCTCTTCCTTGATCCTGAGCTCCTGTTCCTTTTGCATTTTCTATTTTTGCACTTCATCAGCTCTTCGCTTGGCTTTTACTTGTTGTTGTTGAAGTAAGGCATCTGCGTCTGCCTTAGCATCACTTGCCTTTTTTTTCTCCATTGCCTCTGCATGTGCTTGAGCATCCAAAGCCTTCTTTGCTTCCTCAAATAGTGCCCACTGATCCTCCTCTGTTAGCACATAGTTAGTTTCCTCCTCTAGAGGAATAATTTCTTATGCATCCTTCTCTAAAAAAGTCTCATCAGAGTCTGTTCTAGCATCATGGATCTCCACCTCTACTCCTTTTCCCTTTAATGATTCAGAAATATCATGAAGACTTCCCTTAGGTATCACTTTAGTTTGCTTCTCTGTAAGAGGGACTTGAGCAGATGACTCACCTATTGCTGGCGTTGGAGCCACAGGTCTTGTTTGAACATCCTCCTCCTGTGCCTCTGGTTCATCTTGATTCGATGCTTCAAGCTCAATCTCTTCAATATCAGGAGGGAAGAATTCCAAAGACTCCTTGGGAGGCAGCTTCCTCTTAATTCTCTTATATCCCTTCCCTTTCTTAGGAGTCAGACCCCCAGGAGTTTTGGCCCTTATAATAGCCTAGTGGATACTCCTATCTAAGACTGGTCACCCTATCTGCTTGATATCAATAGTCTCCTCACCATCCCAAACTACCGGATCCAAACTTTTGGTACCAATGTTCAATGCTTCATAAGATGGATCCAACACAACTCCATCATCTACCAATGTATCAGGAATATCATCCTTGATCCCAAATTCTACCATGAGTGAAACAGGAAACCTCTCATAATTTCTTTTTCTGAGGTCATATTCATCCTGAAGATCACTCCAGAAGTCCTCTAGAAGGTTGAAATGCTTTTCAAAGACCGAAGCTAACAAAGCATTCGTTTTCTTGTTTGGGTCAAAGTTCTTTCAAGCAGTATACAAGCCCAACTTTAAATGTATCAATTCACTGCAAACCACCTTAGCTCCCACAAGGTGTGGGCAGCTGTATTCACCCAACTGCATGGGGAACTTATGACAACCTGGTTTGTGCTTCATCCCAAATTGGGCATTGACCCCCATAGCTTGGTAAACAAACTCCATCAGAACCATCCTGTTGCTGCAACACCTTGGAAGTAAGTGGGGATGACCCTCAAACCCAGCCAGCCTGAAATAAGTGAACTTGGGGTATTGGATATACCAACATCCCCATTCTATGATAAAGGCCATGGCTTCCTAGCTCAATCTATACCCTGCATCTCCATTAAGCTAGTTAATGACTACATATAAGAATGCATCATTAACTCTTCTAAATTATGTCTTTAAAACCTGTAGGGATAGCTAGTCATAGTGATCCCATACTCTCTTTTGTCCATCAGCTTCTCCCAATATTCCTACTCTATTCAAACCTAGAAAGATGCCTCCTCTAGTTACTGCATAGACAACATAAGAAGTCGTGAAAAAGCTCTTGGTTTCCCTTACTTTGGTTAACTGATCATGAATGGTATCTGAGAAATCATCGGCCAATCAAACTATTGATTTCCATTAAAGATTGTCTGAATGAAAGGAAACATCCATTCCTTGAAATGAAATGCATCCCTCTTCCCAAAGGCTCTAGACAACATCATTATCAGGTCTGATACCTCTTTGTAAAATTTTTTCCTCTTTGGTTGATCATGAAGCTTTTTCAGAGACTTCTTCTTTGTTCTCAACCACTTTTTGTTCAAATGAGCCTTTTTGGCCTCCTTGTGTCTGCTAAATATCCCTAAACCATCTGCCTCAATCAATTGTACCAGGCTCTTTGGATCAGGAACACTAAACATGTGCTGAAACATTTGAGGAGTTAGATCTATAATCACATTGTCATGTGAATCTGTGCATTGTCTAGTGGCCGGATTATAAGCCCCTACTGTTGTCATAATCAATTTCGGGCATTGGATAGGTAGAGGAAATACAGTGATGTGAGCCAAGCTAGACTCAACTATTCTTCCAATTCTTCCTGTTACATCCTCAGTGAATGTTTTTTAATATAACTCCTCAAAATTGAATGGGCCTAAATTGATATCAGTTACATCTGCCCAATCTGATTCCACCTTGCTTGCAGTGGCAACAGGACCCCTATGGTTATACCTCAAGGTATAGGGTAACTGCTCCGGCTTAATCTTCTTAGGCTTAGTTGCTGCCTTTGAATTTTATGCAGGTTGATTCCTTTGGGAAGCTTCTCCTGATAATCCTGACATTCCTTATCTTCCTGTAACAAAACCTCAAATTAGATCCTTGAACAAATATCACAAAATATGCTTTAAAATCTTATCATCTATATATATATTGGACGCAGAACCAGGCAAAAAACATTCTAAACAGTCTTTTTTTAAAACACTATTGGGATCGGAGTCAAAAAAGTTATTGAGCATGTAATAATAAAAAGCGGGACCGGAGTCGGAATTGGAATGGTAATCGAAATCAAAATTGGAACATAAACTGATTCGGTTTCATGAAGATTTTCTAATTTCATATTCAGTTCCGCTTCCGCTTACACTTAGGTTACCGTTATTTTGAAATCCTATTTCTTATTGTAAGCAGATTTGGAGACGGGATGGAAATGGAATCGATACTTATTAAAAAACATGGTTCAAAGTCTAAATCGATTCCGATCTCGCTTCCGCCTAAAATAACAATGAAGTCATAAGAGATTTTAACAGGCCTTTAAATAACTTCATGATTTTAAGGATTAGGTCATATAAAAATGAAAGGGGCTTAGAAAATAACCTATACCAGACCATCCCCATATGACCAAGAGGTGATCGTACTATTTAGGGCATCATATTTAAAACAGGTACGCGTCAAAACCCTAAACTATAAACCTCCGATTTTAAATAATTAGGGCACAAATTTAACCCCACTTAAATTAACTAGATCTAATGCGAAACAAGATTCCTAAGTAAAAACCATCATTTATCAAACCCT
The DNA here is from genome assembly GCA_007115665.2 of Sequoiadendron giganteum. Classification (NCBI taxonomy): domain Eukaryota; kingdom Viridiplantae; phylum Streptophyta; class Pinopsida; order Cupressales; family Cupressaceae; genus Sequoiadendron; species Sequoiadendron giganteum. Next base: position 599,237,069 of record CM021106.1, on the reverse strand, counting down.
ACCAATGTAAAACAGTAACTAATCTATGCACATTAAAAAAAACTAGGGCATCACGATACGGTCACAATTCAAACAACCGTGAGGAAAAACAAACACACCAGAAAAACAAAACAAAAACAAGAAAACCAACAAAAGAGAAAGAAAACAAATCACATGTGTTGGAATGATGGATGCACAAGTGTCCTTGATGAAGCTACAGTCTTCAATGGAGGACCTTTTCCAGGAAGAAATATTCAACCACACAGAAAGTATGATAATGGCATTCAAATAGAGATTCTATTATGATCTATCAGATATTTTACAAAGAGTACATATGCCTGATTATATAGGCAAGTGCTAAACCTAGAATGCAAAGGATGCTGCCAAGTGTTCAAATCACACTTCATGTGACAACAAGAAACCCTAACCAACTACCTAGGGAATGATAACAAGATGGAGATAAGTTCTAGAAAAGACAACTCATCTTCTAGAAGGGAATCTTATCTCAACAACATTATTAAATGATTAAATGCAACCTAGGACTAATATGATTAATTAAGACCTAAGTTAACTTATGCTAGTGTAATAAATAATTAATTACACTAACAACATGAAATCACAATAGAACCAAGAGTCACAAATTCCTACGAAACCAATCAACCGAAAAATGAAAACACAAGACAAGACGAAAGAGAAGAACAAAAATCCCCTACCTCAAATGTGAATAAATAGGTTAGTTCCCTGAAGCAATCTGTGTACAACTATCTCTCTTTCGATTGATTCACAGGCACAAATGCTCCACTGCAACTCTGGTTTGTTGTTGATCTCTTTCAATAATGATGATAACTTCAAGTTAATCCCTAATTAAAGTAAAAACTCACAGTTACGTGCATGCATGGCACCTGTAATTAATGCCATAAATGTGGTAGAGAGGAGTCAGAACTGCAGAGGGAATTGCCACACTATTGTTGTACGGCTTCAATAAAGTCAACGACCAAAAAACGGCGGGAGCGGAATTGGAATGAGAAATGATTTAGACTCTTGCCCAATTTTCCAACTTGGTTCCCGTTCCAACTCTGGTTCCGCCAACAAAGAAGAAAGTGAAAGAAAACAACAAAATAAAACAAAAAGAATGAAACAAGAAAACTTAACACCAAAAACCTAATTAAAATGAAAGAACAAAAAGTGGAGGCGGAGGTGGAACGAGATTTGATTTTGAAATTTTGAATAAATTCCAAGTTAACTTCCACTCTGGCTCCGACTCCGATAAAGACAAAACTAAAAGATAAACAAAAGACCATCAGGACAAGGATCAAAATCAATCTTTAAAACGAGATTCAAAACCTAATTCGGTTCCGGTTCCGACTCTAACAAAATAAACCAAAGAAAAACAAAGTATTGGAAAAGAAAGACTCCAAACTTTGTTTGAAAAACAACCAAGGACAAAAACATACAGGGGGACCCATTTTGACCAAGTCAAAAGATGGGGTGTTTATGGAAGGCATAACAGGTAGGAAGGTGTCCTTTCCTCACCCTTCTTTGTCAATTCATAATTAGATTTAGTTAAAGTATTTTTCTTGTTACACTATCATTATGTTCCTTTTTCTTTATGTTATTACATCATACTATATATGTTAGCTCATTAGTAAGTCTCCCTCAATTTTTTATTTTACTTTATGCTTTCTATCCGTACGAATTTCAGTGCCCCAACTGAGACGCCAGTGCACCATGTTTTCATCTGTGTCTTGCATTGTAGTCCTCCGATAGTGAGTTGCCTAAGTTATAGTCCAAACTCTGGAAACTTGATCACTTGACTTCTTGAAATAATCGAGCTTGTTAAAGGACAACATCAACCTAGTTGTTCTTCCTTTCAACCTCTAAGCCTTAAACTCTCTCGAAATTTTTTGTTAGCTTGAGGTAGATTAGGGAAGCCTATTTTTCTAGACCCTCCCATGACCTGGGGTCCTGAGAAGTCGGTCCCCCTCCTCTACATTAACAATGGTTGACAATGACTGAAACTATTCCAAACCTAGAGAAGAAAAAGAGATAGTAATGTGGCAAAGCCTTCATGTGAGAAGAATAGCTAATGACCTTGGTGAACAATGGTTTCAAGATCACAGTCATACAAGAGAAAGTCAAGAATCAAACAATACCAAAATGTAGTCACACAAAAGATAGCAGTTTGATGGCAGTGACATTAAGGAAAGACAAAGTATTGATAAATAATAGTGAAGAGCAATCATCCTTCTAATGATAGTATATATTGAATGGAAGTAAATGATGTAGACATGATCTTCAGTCAAAATTCTTAGTACAGGCTTGATACTAAATGAGGTTACGTATATCATCCCAATGCGGACTACTATAAGCAAGACAATTTGGGTAAGACATTTTCTATGTTTGATGACATGTTGAAAAAGGGTATAACTATCGCTATTCATGCATGCATTGTATTTATTCATAGCCTATGCAATGAATGATATGGTGAGTTGGAAAATAATTAATCCTCTTATGTTATGCATGGAAATTACCAGTTGCATATGGATTGGTTTACATTGCCTCTACGTTAACAATTACGGTTTCCATGGTATGTTGAATGCCACACAATGACCAATTTTATCTCCAAGATTATTGTAAGGAAAACTATTGTGAGAGATGTGAACTAGTTCCATCATTTCATAAAGAGACAACTTTCTTTTGGAGATTATTGAAGTAGCCTCTAAACATGGTATTGCATCATAACAAGCTACAATGGCATGGCCTCCAGTGATAAACAAAAGAAAAAACCAAAAATAAAGGGATAAAAGGTAGATAGTGTCATAATAGGAAAGACAATGGCCATGAAATAGAAGTAGTTTTGATAAATTATATAAGTGGTAGATTTCAAAGCACGATGACATTGAAGGAAATTTATAAACTGTACAATGACCCCTATGATAGATACAATTCATGAAGATAAGAGGGATATAGTTAAATAAGGTTAGGCAAGGATAGTGATAGTTCTATGAAAAGGAAAATAAGGACAGCCATTAATTACTATTCTTGACATAACACCTATGACTGTGATTTTCAAATGATTGTAATAATGCTCGAAGGAATGAGATTTATTTATGAAAGCAATAATAAGGATTGAACTTGATGATTGAATACATAGTCATATGTTGTAATCCCTAGTGACAACAAAATCATTTTCAAAGTTCATACTGATTTTCAAGTGTCAAAGGATAGTCATCATGGAGGAAGTGAAAAATCAATAGAGGTTAGCTATATGTGAAAATCCCAATGGTTTTCCAAATATTGTGCCTCTGTTATGAAGTGTAATATTGGTGAGGTCCTCCAACCCTGATTGATCTTGTAAGCTCTTTGAAATTATAATTTTTCATTAAGATTCTCAAAGCCATGTTAATAGTTTTCATAAGGTTTCAAGAAGTAATAGGTCTATGATAGTAGCCATCAACATCAAGGCAAGTTTGAGACATCAAAGAATAACAATGAAAAATTGAAGAATATGGGAAAATATGCTTTCTTATTGGGTGCAATCGAAGTTGATATTGATATTAAGCCTAAGAAAGTATCAAGAATGAAGAAACTTCAAGTTGTTGTCAAGAAGTAGGCAGAGAAATTTGTATTAAAGAAAAAAAAAAAAGGCATTAAAAGGATATGAAAGACAAAACTTCAAAGCATTCAAAGGGTAGATCCACAAAATTCTACAAGGAAGAGACCTAAAAGACCTATATTGATGATTTCTACTATGACTTTCACTCATATGGGAACAATTGTGACACATTGCATTTGTTGCATGCTCATAAACCAATTCATCAAAAATTCAGCATTGTCCCCATAGTACTTTGGACTACCTTCATCATTTGGGAACTCTTCATCCCTACTTAGAGAGAATGCAACAATACAATTGAGAGAGTCATGTGGAAGAAAAATAGAGCCACACCACATGTTAGCATCTTGATAATTGACCTTCTTTGGTCAAAGGGTCAAACACATCATTGTCCTGTTGTTTGAAATTTACATTTTTCTAAGAAGGACTTCCATTATGTTTTTGTGTTTTCTTAGAGTAGTTTGTGTTATATGGTCTATTATGTAGCCCCTAGATCCTTCAATGAAATTTGTGGATGTGCCTTGCAGTGGCAACCCTTTCTCATTCTATGCCACCTTCTAAGACAAGTCTTTCATGGCACCCATTAGCTTATCTAATTTGTCCTCAGTTGAGAGGGGTTTGTTCATAGCATCTATATTTGGTTGCGACAACTTCACATCATATTGTTTTGATTATTTATGGGATGCCCTCATATTACTCTCAATGTTTATGGTTGTAGCATATGCTTCCCCAAGATTATGAGGGTTCTTATCCCTTAAGCAATATCCTATTTTAAAATTAAATACACCATAATAAAACAAAGACACATTTAATTATTGTGTTTAAGATGTTGGGGTACCTTTCTCATAGCAAGGAGGAACTTGGATTTGAAAATCAATCACTATCTCATTGATATTATTTTTACAGTGGTAAGCTCATGGATAGAAAACTTTGGATCAACCTTATCCTCATATTGTATTCTTAAATGTCAAAAATATTTCCCCAAGGAGAAATACTATTATCAAGAAGACTTCCAAACCATTCATTTCCACTCTCCTCTAAGGAGTGAATAAACAACTTCATCAACATATCTTTATCTTCAATCTCATACTCATAAGTGGCATTCACAAAAATTATCTCAAGTGATCTTCCCCAATCACATCATCATTCCCTAGGAATTTTGTAAATTTTCCTCTAATGTCATTGGGAATGGGATTGGGGTAATTTAGAATCCCAAATAATTCCAATTGTCTATACCTTTGATTCCCAATGGTTTCCTAACTAGTGCAAATCTCTGATCTTGCTTGTAGTGATTACTCTTTGCATTATGAGGTAGATTTGTTTGTTGATGTATTTGTTAGTTATGGATTTTTTTGCATTTCTTTGAATACCTACTTATTGATTTTTCTATTGGGAAATATGATCATGGGCCCGATTCAATCAGTCATTTTTATCTTGAAGTTCTTACCTTGTTTTCTTTGCTCTACCAATCAATTCTAGCTCTTCATCTAGAGTTGCTATTGCTCATTCACTATCCTCACTTGATATATTTTGATCAACATCATGGAAGGTCTAATTTAAAATGGACCTTAGGGAACCAATAGGAGATAGTTTCTCATTACCTATGTGTCCACCTCTACCTAATCAACCCATTGCATTATTGTTTCTCCTCATATCAAATTCATCAACGTTGATATTTTTTCTTCTAAATAGCTAGTCTACTTAATCATCAAAAGTATATAGATATTTCCCTCTCAAGTCACTAAAGGAATCACGTATGCCCTAGGTTCCAACTCTTTCTACATTATTTTGTTCCTATGAACTACTTCCACCCCTTACTTTTCATTTACCATGTTCATTTTTACATTTCCTACAGTATTATTTTATGCAGACTACTCATATCTCTGTCTTCTCCAAACCATAGTGAACAAAATTTCAAATCAAACTAGGTTCTTACAAAAATCTCACCACTCCCTAAGGGAGATAATATTTTCTCTTGAATTATTCTCACTGGTGTAACCCAAAACAACAACTATAAAATACCTATTAAATTTTGACTTTTGCAATTGATGTTAATCAATTTTAGTAGATGTTACTCCATGACAATAGTGACATTCTATTAGGTCTCAAAATCATTGTTACATTTCCTAGAACATAATTCTACTCACAAGGCCAAGGTTTTCAATAGGTGAGAAAAATAGTTCATCTACAAAAATATGGAGGACTCCAAGCTAATTCAATGAGAGTGGGCTGTATAATCTCCTATAATATGAGCTTAGCTTAAACTCAAGAGGGTGTTCCCAAGGGTGTACCTTAGTAGGTATTGGAATAACTTATTATAAGCAACAATTAACTTGATGAAAAACAAAACAACTTGTCTACTTATCCCCTAAGACTATCACTAGACCAAGTCAACTAGCTATCTCTAACCCTATTTGGTTGATATAACACCCTGGACACAACTATAAGGTGGGGTGAGTTCCATGATTCACCTATAATGGTATTATTTACTCCCTACACAGTGATATCATGAACATACACAAATTAGAACTAAAAATAAATAAATTTTATGATTTTGTTTGAATGTGAATGATTGAAACAAATACAAGGAGATTGATGTCTATTCCAGGGTAGAAGAGTCACAGTTAATAAGGAAATATGATGAAAAAATGATGACAATTGTAGTTGATCTACTTATCTAAGCATCAACAAATATCACTTTAGACTTATATACCTACTAATACATCAATCAACTATCCAAACCCAAATGCAAATCACAAAAGACCTATTATAACATATTTAGAACTTGTCAGATTCCTATAATGGTGATTACATTCAAAACAACAAATGTGTTGAACAAAACATCTCAAAATGATATATTTTTTAAGTTTAAATACGTATCAATGGAAACATAAAACTAAAAAAGATATTACAACGTTCCTATATTATAGTTAGAAAATATTCCATGTTTCCTTACAACTACTCTATGACTAATTTTCTATAAGTTATGCCATTCTGAATATTCCTCTACTCTACTCTGCCTATACTTTCCAATGATTGAATGAAGAAAAAAAATTAAAATACCCTCAATAAAAACCCTAAATCATGTCACTTTAACAAAGTCGGATCCATGGTCCAAAATTGATTCCACCCAAAATGGGTGCTTCAAATTGAAAGATGGGATCTATAATAAATTTTGGTGGTTGGTGGCCATTCTACAATAGTGGCGATAGCTGAAATCAAAATCCGTGTTGAAACTTTGGTGCCCAAGCACGTTTATGAAATTTACCAATTAAATATGTGGTTCATGAAATATGCATTAAAGGAATCTTAATTCAATAGAAGAGCAAGCAAAAGATAATCACAAAGAAAAACCACAAATTATGGATGTTTTGATGTCTTTGGAGATTTTTACATGTTAAAACAAAGCTTAGCGAGCTTCAGGAGTCCATTCAGAACATTTGTGAGAATTTTTCACCCAACTATACTTTTGTGAAAAAAGGCACCAAATTGAACTTGGAAGGAATACAACTGAATGCACCAACTTCACAAAAAGAATCCAACTTGGATGAAAAGCCTCATTAATGATGTTGACAAGGTTGAGATGTGGAAAAATCCAAGTGAACCAAATGTAAATCACTTGTAAGTGAATTCAAATGGATAAGGAAATTCCACAAAAAGGGGGATGAATTTGTTGGAAGAATGAAGAAGAACATCTCATAATGCAGCTTTTGTGTTGTCATTGATGTCACCATGTTATATGAGTTATAATTGTATCACCTTATGCTCAAGCTTGATCCGATATTCTGAACCGATATGCAGAAATGTCCTCTGGTATTTTGGTCTGCAATCCTCTATTGATGAATATCTTTCATTATGGTTGTTGAAGATGGTTCTTGGTTGCTAGAAGACTATAAATTCAGAATTGCATGTGTACAGGTGCTCGTACGATGAGTTGGCATCATTCTATTGTTATATTTTTGTTATTAGGTCTATCTCTGGTCAACCTAATTAATAGTTGATGGTATAATGAATTAATTTTTTATTGCATATGTATGTGTGACCTATCTTAGGTCCATGTCAACATATTTTAGCATGCTACACGCTTGAATTTTTTTGGAGAAGCTTTTGTACAAACTTGAAGCCGACAGTCAATCTTTTTGGTGAATAAGGGTTGCATCTAATTAGGGCACCCTAATTGATGCTTGCAAATGAGTTAGATATATATATTGGATAGTTTTGAGATTGAAAGTAAGAGAGACAAGAATGTGAAGATGATTCAAGGCGAATATATATCTGCTGGTATGCGAGTTTACTAAGCATCAAAGGAACTGAATCAACAAGTTTGTTAGGTGTAACTTCATCAAATAATTTTTTGACTATAAGCCATTGTATATTTGTAGGCAATGAGCCTCTCATTTTGGACAGTGATTCCTAGTAGTGAGCCACCCTTTGTAATATCTTATAATCGGTTATATTATATTGTGAGCTAATCCTCACCGTGGTTTTTCCTATTCTGGGTTTTCCACGTAAAAATCTTGGTGTTCTTGTGTAGTGTGCTTTTATGTTCTATTAATGCTCTTGCTCATATTACTGTTATATGCATTGGAGTATTTGGATGGTGTGTGTTCAATAAGTTTAAGAAGATATTGATTCACCCCCCATCTCAGTATCTTGGGTGTTCAACAATTGGTATCAGATCTTGGTTCCTATGAAGAAGCCTAACAACTTGAGGAAGATCTTAAAGATGGGACAAATCGATGATAAAGAAGAACTTCGAACAACTCTTGATGATCTTGACAAAGCTAAAAATGAAAATAGAGATCTGAAATAAAATCTTGATGAGGCAAATGAATGCATCAAGAAATTCAAAGAGCAATTGAAGAAATTCAAAGGAAGACACGGAGAAGTAAGTGAGCAATTAAAACAAGAAAATGAAGAGATCACCGGATTGAAGGTACAAGTGGAGGAAAAGAAGAGAATTGAAGATTATCTGAATACAGTGGTGCAAAGCAAGTCTAATGAATGCTCAAGGCTTGAACAAGAAGTGGTAAACCTAAGAGCATATTTGGAAAAAGAAAGAGTTTATGAAGATAGCTTCAAAACAAGCTCCACCAAGCTTGATGAGTTGATTGTAGGACAAAAACCAACTAAAGACAAAGGTGGTTTGGGACTGGAAGTAGGTGAAAGCTCAAAGGCTATGGAGACCTCAAACATAGTGAACAATCAAAAGAATCGAGATAAAGGAAAACAGACAAGAAATCCAAGAAGCTTTGCTAGAAGACCACCTATTAGAAAGCAAAATTCTCAAAGGTATCCATCTTTCAATGGTGTTTGTTTTTCATGCAATAAATTTGGTCACAAGGAAATGGAGTGTAGAAGTAGAATAAACTAGTATGCTAGATCCTTCTCCGGACATTGTTTTTCATGCAAGAAAATTAGACATAGAGCTAGTGAATGTAGAACTCAAATGATGAATTGGTTTAATGGAGGTAGAATGAATCAATATTTTTGTGGCTACTGCTATACATGTAATAAGTTTGGACACAAAGAAAACCAGTGCAAATCAAGGGTTAATGGAGGTCAAACAAAGCAGAAAAAAATTGTTTGCTAAAATTGCAACAAGCTCGAACACATTTCAAAAGTATGCAGGAGTAAAGGAGGAAAGCAATCTGATCCGATAAAGAAGAATGAACCAGTGAAGAAAATTGAAAAGAATGGGGTTAAGCAAGAAGTAAAAAAGATATGGAAGAAGAAATAAGAGCTAGTAACATCAAGTGAGTCTGTGCCCTCATCTGGTGCAAACAATCCCTTTAAAAATTAGACCCAACATGGTCTTAGAGGGAGCATTACAAAAAAATCATTCGACCCCACGGATATTGTGCATGTCAAACTTTGGCATGAGGATATGTTGTAAATAATGGAAAAACATAGCTTATGCAAAAGGAACCGAAAGAAAAGTTATAGGCATGATCATTTACAGAAGAAATTAAGGGTTTTTAATGCAATGAGGAAGGGTTTTTATCATCTTTTCAAAATTGGTCACATTTAATATGAATTAGGGCAGCGCATTCATCTATAAAGTGAATTTGTAAGGTGTTTTGATCACTTGTGTAATTGAAGAAAGTAGAGAGTGATTTGGAGAAATATTGAGGCGATTTGAAGAGTGAGTCGAGCAAACCCTAGTTTTGGTTCTCACGAAGGAAAAAGGTATTTTACTCTTTTGTGCTATTGTGGGTTTGTGTGAATCTTCTTTCTAAAATCATTAGAGCTCGGTGTGTGAAAATATGGCAACCCCTGTAGTCATAAAAGTGTCAGAAAGACCTAGACCTTCCTACATGAAGTATTCCATGAAGGTATTCGAAGACGGCCCTTTGGGCGCCTTCTCATTGATTCCTCATAGTGTCATGCCCATTGAAGACACTAGAAGGTACATTTGTGTTAAAATTGAGGAGTATAATCACAACAAGTTGATAGATTTGTGGCACAATGAGCTCACCGGGGATGATTTCTTGAAAAAACCAGAGTATGCAAATATTGTTGTGAAGAAGTTGGACCGATGGAATTATTTTCCCAACTTCAGTTCCACTCTTGATGACAAGTATGTTAAACCTGCTCTTAGCAAAATGCACGATATTTTTTTGTGGATTGACAGACCTCACCTAATAACTAAAGAAGTGATCAAGGTTGTTATCGGACTCTATGGTACCAGACCTGTACCAGTGTTGAAGTCTGTGAAAAATGAAGTGGTGATGGAACTCATCAAAGCAACATTTGACAAAAGAGACCTTGAAAAAAAACCTATTTCCAATCCTACTGTGAAGTATGAAACTATAATGATCAGTCACAAGATCTACTTCACAAATAGGGAAAAATCAATGTCTGCTACGACTATATACATCGGATATGACATGGTAGAAAATGGAGTAAAATATGATTTGTGTGAACTTCTCTAGCAACAATTGTTTGAGAATCTGAGGATGTTAAAGGAGAAGAAATATGCATTTAAGTTTAGTTCCCTGATTGTATGTTTGTTGTTCTACTTTCTTAGATGGCTTCCCAGAAGAGATGATGTAATAATATGGGATACATCAAGACCTTTTGCACATCGAAATTTTGATTGTATGCATAGCTTGGGTGATCTGAAGAATCAAAACAATGCTCTGGCAACATTCTTTGTTGTATTCAAAAGGAATATGAATGAACAAGAAAGGATTGTAGGAGTTGAGAAAATACAACACCACAAACCCCGAAGATCACCTGCATGCAAATAACCTGTCACAAAAGAAGACATGGAGACAAACAAGCAAGGGTTCTCTGAAAACTGAAAATGTATATATCAGAGAGAATGAGAGAATGAATTCATATAAAATACAATGGGATCAATCCTTATAAAAAGGAGATCATGCAAACCCTAATAAAACCCTAATAGGAAAAACCCTAATAGAACCCTAATAGGATAACATTTAATAATTAATATAATTATTAAGTTTCACTTTATGCAAGCTAACGTGAAATCTTAAGAAGGGAATAAAGGTAACTTAATCAACATAATTAAGTTAAGACCTTTACTCTAACACCCCCCCTTAAGATGAGCAATAGTGCAGCTACAAACAAATGCAGAAAAGCAAAAGTAACTACAATGCAAGAAGGCAACATGGGTCCCGGCAACTAGGCCAGATCAGGTACCCAAATACAACCAAATCTCTGTAAAATGGAAAAATAGAGAAAACCTCATGGGGAAAAGCTCTACTCCAAAAAGAGAAGAAGAAAGCCAAGAAGAGACATCACTAAAGCAGAAGAAGCTGCAAACAACTATCGAAAGATTACTGCTATGGTGCTGAAGAACCTCTGCTAAAGATAGGATGATCAGGAACAAGAAGACAGTAATCTGCATAAGTGCCCATACGACACTACTCGAATCAGATGGCAAACAAAGGCAAACACCTAGAACGAAGATACAAATGGCACAAGAACCAATAGTCTGAAACACTAATCAACTGAGAATGAAAGATTTCTTCCAAGGAAAAACCAAGGAAGCATTAGCACAAACAGTATAATACCCCCCCATAATGGTGAACTGGGATCCTGACAGATCAACTGAAATGGTGTGCAACACCCTGTAGTGCATGAAGAAGATACAACATCTGAAAGTGCACAAGAAAGCACCTGCAACTGAAAAAGTGGTGTGCAAAACAAAGCACACATGCATGAGGTTGGAATTATATGTATCCATGGTCGTCGTGGAGGGACACTCACCGGACAAAGGTGTGACGGAAAACAAAGGAAAACTACAGAACCCCCCATGGTATGGATTCAATGTCATCGTGGAGGGATACTCACCGGACAAAGATGTGATGGCAAAACAAAGGAGAACTACACAACCCCTCATGGCACTTTATAATATCAGTGCGAGTACAAAATATGGCACAACCTTATGTGCAAAATCTCCAAAAGATGCATGTACAATAGTATGGCACTTTATCTCAGTGCGTTTACATAAAAGATTGCTTACAAATGATACTCAAAATGTCCTCAAAGGACAAAATTTTTGAAATACATAAAGAACAGCCAAGAACAAAGCATCCCATGCGAACAAAAAGTTTTCAAGAGCAAATATGTCCAAGTAATCCACCAGAGTGTGAAAACACAAATAACTAAATAAAAGATACCTGGAGTGAAATCTGGAAAAATGGCATAGATGAAATTGAAGAGCTCTGAAATACGGTTCCAACGCCACTAAGATAGCAAAAAACGGAGAAACTAATCAAAAGATATGAGCTTGAGATTGAAAGAATCCCCTTTGTCTTCAACTGGCTGTAGAATGCACCAACAAAAAAAGGATGTGATGAGACCCACACCACTGGAAAGATGAGAAAACCAGCTTTCCGACAATATCTCGTTTGCCAAAAAATGATATCGTATGCCCAAGTTACGGCCTCTGGAATAAATTAGCTCCAAAGAGGGAAAAAACCAGTGCTGGGTTAAATTTGACGGTCATACGGCCGTCGCAGCAAAAACACTGTGTTAAATTTGACGGCCAAACGGCCATCAACGTAAAAGTGCGATTGGGCTATAACTGAAAAAAATTGTTTTTTATATAAAAAAAAAGCAAATAAAAACATTTGATTTTTTTTTTAAATCATAAAAAATATGATGGAATTTTTTTTAAAAAAAAATTTAAAAACAAGTGGGTGGGGGAGGCACGTGGGCCCCACCGCAGCTCCCTGCGCAGCGCAGGTACACCGCAGGTCTGCACAGGGTCTATGCATGTCTTGCCCGGCCTAAGCAAGCCGTAAAAAGGCTTTGGCTCTTTTTTTTTATTTTTTATTCTTTGATTTTTTTTTAAAAAAATCAAAACAAAATTGCATTAACAAAATTTTTGCAAAATAAAAATATTTTTGACGAAAATTTTCTAAAAAACAGGCGGAAATTTTTTCCGAAAAAATAAATTTACCAGGCAGGGGACGGCCGTACAGCCGTATTGCAAAAGTTTTTTTGCCTCAGATTTCAACTTTGTCCAAAAAGAACGAATGGACAGTCGATTTAGGGGTTTTGGACCGCTGCGGACTCAATGACAATGTCCGTTTGAATTGAAAATGCTTCAAAAATGCAGGTGTGCCCTAGATCAAGAAAACAATCCCCAAACCCTTGAAGCTCCAAAAATCTTCAAAACAAGAACAGGAAGCAGCAGGTGTGGAGTTCTGATACCATGTAGGAGTTGAGAAAATACAACACCACAAACCCCGAAGATCACCTGCATGCAAATAACCTATCACAAAAGAAGAGATGGAGACAAACAAGCAAGGGTTCTCTGAAAATTGAAAATGTATATATCAGAGAGAATGAGAGAATGAATTGATATAAAATATAATGGGATCAATCCTTATAAAAAGGAGATCATGCAAACTCTAATAAAAACCTAATAGAAGCCCTAATAGGATAACATTTAATAATTATACTTTATGCAAACTAACGTGAAATCTTAAGAAGGGAATAAAGGTAACTTAATCAACATAATTAAGTTAAGACCTTTACTCTAACAAGGATCCCTAGGAAAATTGTTGAGAAATATAAGGATGACATCATATTTCATGTCTCCTATTATGAGTGCATGATTGAAGCAATTGAACCCTAGACTATCGGGATCCAACTGTTTGGATTATGAAGTTACAGAGGATGAAGCAAAAGGCTATGTGCAAGTCTTATTGAAAAGCTCAAAATATTCCAATGAAGCAAGAGTTGGAACATATATAGAAAAATATATGGAAAATCACATGAATCATAAGATGTTTGTGATAAGGAAGAATGTAGATAAAATGCTTAAGAAGGAATGCTCCACTGATGAACATATTGGACAAGGAAGATCCTTGGGAGAGTAGATGACTAGAGAATCATCAGGACTAAGGAGATCTGGAAGGACTGCTCCTTCAAAACTAGCTTCTGCTCCTGCAGTAGTAAAGGTAGAGCCTAATGCTCTTGGTAAAGGTAAAGGCAAAGGCTTCTTCCGGACCTACTACAAGATCTAGAAAAAAGGAAAGAGATTCCTCCAGTGGCACCATTCAAAAGAGGCAGAAAAGAAAAGGAAATAGGGGATAAAAACCTCAACATCACTAAAGATAAAGAAGAAGAGGAGGAAGACCCTGCAGCCAAACTGGGAAGGAAGAAGAGAGGGAACATGCCCTCTAGTGAAAGTGCTTCATAGGAAGCAAGTGTTGGAACAAAAAGGTATCATTATGTGTCATCCTCTGAAGAGGAAGCAAAACAGGATTTTGGTGTTCATGTGCACACCAAACCAGACTCGAAGAAGGCGAAGATTTCTAAAGAGGCATCTCCAGACCAAGAAGAACAAAAATCCTCACCGGTAAGACTTGGTTCCCCTCTCAGATTAGAGGCATTGGTTAATAGCTTAGTACATTTTGAAGATATGTTGTAGCCTACCGCATAAATGTATACTCAAGTAGGTAGAGAAGACAGGAAAACATTGATGTTAGCCATTATTTAATATTTTATTACTTTGGAAGTTAACTGGGACTATGTTAATTCCAATCTAACTGAGAAATTTTGGGAGGCCCTGATGAAAAGAAGATTAGAGGCTATTGAGTTGGAAGAAAATATAAGGAATGAGGCATTTGAGGAAGTTGGATCCTCTTTGACCATAGATGATAAGGAAACCTTGAATAAGGTTTGCTCAAAGATGTTCCAAATGAAAAAAAGGGTAAACACTTTGATGACAAAAGATAAAAAGAAAATAAAGAAGATAAAGAAAGAAATTGCAGATGCCATCATGGGTATGGTTGAGAAATATGGTATGTTTGGTACACTCCCATCCGGTTATGCACCACAATCAGGAGGAGAGGTTTTTGCAAAGGTAAAGGAAGACAATCCTCTGGAAATAGGTAATATAGATGTCCTTCCGAAAATTAGTGTTACAAATGATCCTCCGGAAATAGAAAAATAGAATGAGGAAAATGCTAAAGCAAAGAAGCTTGATGTTGTCCCTCCGGGAAAAACTGAAGGAGAAAAAGATAAAGATGAAGGTGAAAGGAATGAAGAAGAAGGAGATAAAAGTGAAAAAGAAGAAGAAGAAAAAGTAGAGGAAGAAGAAAGAGTAGAGGAAGAAGAAAAAGTAGAGGAATCTACCGAAAAGAATGAAGAAGAAATAAGGCAAGTTGTGGAATCACAAAGGTCCTCTGAAGAATCCTCCTCCGTTGATGATGCATTAAAAGGATTATTATCCAAGAAAATAAGGTTCCAGCCAGTAATTCCTTCAGAACTTCTACAACTCCCCATGGTTAAAGGAAATGTGGATTTGGACAAGATTTCTCCAATTCATAAATTGGTGTTAGGAGATGCATTGCATGCATCTAGAAGAAAATAGATTCTAGAAACACACCAAAAGGGGATAGAACTCATTGATGATGCCCTCAAAACTTTACAAAAATCCACACCTGGTACACCAATAGATACATCTCTCACTTCGGTGGAAATTTGAAACTTCTATTGGATTCCTTTAAGGAATATGCCTTCAAACTTGGTGAGAAGACAAGACAAGAAATTGAGGAGAAAATGGCAAAGAAAAGGCTTTCAAAGCTTCATGATAAGTGTGCTCTAGCACACACCAATGTGGAAAAGAGCCTAGAAGTCTTGTAGGCTTGTGAGTCTGAAGCAAATATTGTATTTGCTTATTATATAAGTTGGTCGGATGCCACACAAAGTATCAAAGATCTCATGGACTCCATTGAGTCCTAGTTGATAGTTGTTTCCAATACATACAGTGCATCTAAAGATAGAGACAGGTCAACTTGGAATGCTATCACTGCTCACAGAGAGAAATTCTTTATGGTACAGAAGCATAAGGACGACATCATTAGAAAAATAGGTTTGCTAGGTGATAGTGTGAGAATGGAATACACTCTAGTGGCCAATGCTTTGTCTAATGTAGAAAAATTAGACAAGATCAACCTGACTCCTTGCACACTAGATGATGTTGAAGAGAGCCTGATAAAGTTAGAATCTCTAAATAGAATGCTAACATCTACTAAGCAGAGTTGGGAGAATGGCAAGAAAACATGGTAATGTATTCTCAAGAAGCTTCAAAGCTCACCTTCCTTTGAGTAATACCATTTCATGTTTACACATTGTTGAGACAAACTCTTAAGGGGGAGTTAAGAATTATTTTTTTATCATATAATACTCTGGACCATCCTTGTATATATATTTATATTTTTGGACCACCCTTTGTCTTTGATGTCAAAGGGGGAGAGGATGTCATGAAGAGAAAAGGGGAGAGTGTGTTGCATTCTTTTGGCACATGTTTCCATCAATGACAAAGGGGGAGATTTTTGGAAGAATGAAGAAGAACATCTCATAATGCATTTTTTGTGTTGTCATTGATGCCACCATGTTATATCAGTTATAATTGTGTCACCTTATGCTCAAGCTTGATTTGATATTTTGAACCGGTATGCAAAAATGTCCTCTGGTATTTTGGTCTACGATCCTCTGTTGATGAATATCTTTCATTACATTTATTGGAGATGATTCTTAGTTGCTAGAAGGCTGTAAATTCAGAATTCCATGTGTACAGGTGCTCGTACGACAAGTTGGCATCATTCTATTGTTGTATTTTGTTATTAGGTCTATCTTTGGCCTACCTAATAAACAGTTGATGGTATAATGAATTAATTTTGTATTACAAATGTATGTGTGACCTATCTTAGGTCCATGGTGACATATTGTAGCATGCTACACACTTGAATTGTTTTTGTAGAATATTTTGTACAAACTTGAAGTCGACAGGCAATCTTTTTGGTGAATAAGGGTTGCATCTAATTAGGCCGACCTAATTGATGCTTGCAGATGAGTTAGATATATATATTGGATAGTTTTGAGATTGAAAGTAAGAGAGACAAGAATGTGAAGATGATTCAAGGTTAATATATATCTGCTGGTATGTGAGTTTACTGAGCATCAAAGGAATTGAATCAACACTTGTTAGGTGTAACTTCATTAGTTCATTTTTTGGTTGTAAGCCATTGTATCTTTGTAGGCAGTGAGCCTCTCATTTTGGACAGTGAGTCTTAGTAGTGAGACACCCTTTGTAATATCTTATAACCGGTTATATTCTATTGTGAGCTAATCCTCACCGTGGTTTTACCCATTCTATATTTTCCACGTAAAAATCTTGGTGTTCTTGTGTAGAGTGCTTTTATGTTTTGTTAATGCTCTTGCCCATTCTTACTATTATATGCATTGGAGAATTTGGATGGTGTGTGTTCAATAAGTTTAAGAAGATGTTGATTCACCCCCCCTCTTAGTATCTTGGGTGTTCAACAGAAGTCAGTAGGACATCATCAATGTATAGATGTTGGATTGAGCAATGCAATTGGATCTTGCAAGAAAATCCATTTGAACCAAATAAATAAGGCTTTGAAAATGGTTTAGTTTAAATGGGGACCAAAATTCCATAAGCTATTAAATTAGATTAAAATTGGTTTGGATGCAGAAAAATGTAAGTGAATTGAATAAGGAATGAAAAGTGTAGTTTAGTTGGGCACTAGATTCCAACAAAAACTACACAAGTAACAATGTTTAGCCATATTTTTATTATTACTACCTTTTATGAGAGATGATAACTAAACTACATTTTTGGGAATATCCAACCAAATTGCACTTTGCAAGAAAATGCCACTAAACCGAATGGAAGGAGAAAACCTACTAAGGAAAAACTTTCTCCCCTTAGATAATTTTGTAAACCTCCAAAAACATCTAGGCCTAATCTTATGCTCTACCTAGCTGTGTTGAGGAATTTTTCAAGGGACCAACAAGACTAGATATCTCAAATTGGTTATTAACAAATGGGTTAAAAAAAGGCCAAGATAACACATGGGACATCATGAGACTCAAGCAAAAAAGGGCACTAGAGCCTTGAGTCCCAATATTTTGGTTGTTGTTTGGGCCTATTTTTCCTTGCCTTATGGCAACTTTATAAAGTGTCAAGACCCTTTCCCACTTAATTTTAAAAAAAGTGGATTAAAAACTTGTAAGGAAGTATGTGTAATTTCAAAAAGAATACCTGGAGAGTTGATGATACATGAAATTTCTAAAATTCATGAAGATAAAATATTAAAAAATGATCTAGAAATTATGCAACAAGTTGATATGTTATCTAGTCTATTTCAATGGATTCTAATCATGAACATATCCCTATTGAAGTTGAATGTATCATTAGGACACTTGATTGTGAGCTCTATAAATGTAGTGATAACATATAATATTTATTGGAATGATCTATGGGGCATGATCTATTAATGGTTCATTTTTTGACAAGATATTTATGTAGTAAATGTTTACCTATTTGAATCCTTCTCTTAGACACCAGTTTAGTTTGGTTGCTTGAGGAGAGATGGATCCATCTTTTTGTGACAACTATTCATATTATCATGGCTCTTTTAGAAAAAAAATGTTTTGCTAGCATGCTACCATATTAAGCCTCCATATATTGTAACTTATTTTTTAGTAAATTATTTTCATTTAAAAACTAAAATAAAAAATGTGCATACATATCAGCCAATGAAAATGACCTAAAAGGATCCATAGTGATGGATTATCCAAGGTTGGGAAGGTGGAATCAATATATCACTACGTATATAGTCAATCTCTAATTAAAGTGAGACCAACATATGTGAATAGAAATAAATATAAACTCTAGGAAATCTTAAAAGAAAAGATAAACATCTAATTATATTGAATTTGAATATCCTAAAAGATGTGAAGGTATAGCCCTTACATCAAACTCTAAGGGGTGTATATGAATACATGGGTTTGGAAAAATGTAAGGGAAAATAAAAATTATTTATGTTAATCTAGGCTAATTAAATAAAGGGAAACAAATGAAGAACTGTCACATCTTGATTTTTGTTTTACATAAACTTATTTGATAATAAATGGAATTGGAAGAGACCATTGGACAATATGTGATTAATGTGTTTTTGTTTTGTGGATGATAAATTAGATGATATCTTAAAAATGCATGATTATTGTGATTAAAATAATGATGAATTGTTATGATACAAATATTTTGATTAATTATGGTTTTATGAGTTAACCTATGGACAAGATATTGAGAGAAAATGAGTGCAGGAACAGGTTGAAGGCCATGATTGAGGTAGAGATGACCTAGTTGTCCAACAATAGTCAGCATGACGGAAATCTTACACACACACTCGCGTAGTTGCATTTATCTTGCATTGTGTATGATTATGATTCAATTGTGTTATTTGAATACGTCATTATCTTTTGTACGTCATGATAATGACTATGTCTTATGGATGTTTTATTTGCAAAATTAAATTAATTAGGAAAATTTTAAAATTTATTCTCCAATGATAATGATAAATTTCATTATTTATATTTATATATATTAATAATAATAATATATATATATATAGTTATTATTAATAAAACAAAATTAAATAAGAGACTGGAATTGAGTTTTTTTTGCATGAGAATATGAAAAACCATAAATAAGAGAGAGCTCGGTAAAGGAAGCATATTTTTGTTGAATATTGTAATTGGCATCAACCAAGGATAATTGTAGCAACCAAGATACAAGCAAGGATGGAGGATGTTGGCATCATGAGCAGTGTGAGGAGTTAACACAAGGCAGGAAATCGGAAGACCAGACTAATACTCTACGAAGCTCGGTTCAGGCGCTTTGAGACTATTAGAGAGGCGAAGGAATACAAGAAACGATAAGAGATCTTACCATTTTATAAGGGATGCTTATGGGTTTTGTTATAAACAACATTAAATGGAAAATTTGAACAATAAACATTAAGATTGATTTGTCTTCATTCACTGATATATATGATAATTTTTAAACATAATGCAACATTTTAGGTTTATTTCTAATTGAATCTCACAAACAAAAAGAAAACTCATGATGTCACAACCACACCTTCCAATCCTAAAGGAACTCATTTCTTATGAATGATTACATTTTGAACATAATTGTTGACCAAATTTGTCTGATTGCATTACTATGATCATGTTTAGACTCTAATTCATTAAGAGAGAGAAGAATAGCATGCATTGCCTCTTTATACAAATTTTCCTATTATGGACAATAACCATTGAATTGTCCAGAAAAGTTAAACTAAGGGCACATATTTGCCACTAGCAAATTTTCCTAGCTTCTTGTAACTTTGAACCATTTCTTCCTTCTCTCATGTTGACTGTGAGGGACCATATAATGATTTTCTTTATAAGTTGTGTAAAACATAGTCACTA
Organism: Sequoiadendron giganteum; assembly: GCA_007115665.2. Classification (NCBI taxonomy): domain Eukaryota; kingdom Viridiplantae; phylum Streptophyta; class Pinopsida; order Cupressales; family Cupressaceae; genus Sequoiadendron; species Sequoiadendron giganteum. The sequence goes on along the minus strand of CM021106.1, from coordinate 599,216,704 downwards.
AGGAAGAAGTCTTCAAGGCGTAGTCTCTATACCTGTATCCATACCTCTCAGCGACTATTTTTAAATGTAAAATAGCTATAGTAACACTCTTATTCATGCAATTTCCCTCCTCATAACCCCATATGTATCCCACATCTCTTGGTTGCTCCAATTTAGAATCTTTAGCTTAACATATCACTATGGCATCCGAGACCCAAAGGCCGTATCACATTATTTAATATAAATTATAAGATTTTTCATCTATATCACATTAGTCGCAAACCTTTATATTTTGTAAGCTAGCAGTGAGAAAAGAAATGTACTCAGAGATAACAGTCATACATATCGATTATATGTGTATGTGTATTGAATATTAAACCTGAATTAATGGACAGTTAGTGACTGAAATCATTTGTGAATTCTTTGTTGTTGTTATAAAACCACTATGATACCTGTAGTCTTGGCATATTTAAAACACAGTATATAGTTATAATGTATTTCTCATTTAGTTGACAATTTATTTCTATTTGATGATTTTATAGTGAAACTATAAAACTAAAATATGAAATTGTCATTTAATTGTTATGGATCAGATTCTTTATTTGCATGTGTTATGAACTGATTTCTTATGGATTAAATCTTCAAGACATCTAGAATTAGTTAGAATTGCATGTGCATTAAATATTGTATGAAATTGAGAAATATCATTAGAGATCAAATTGTATCTCAATAATCAAGATTGCATGTCTATAAACTAGTTGCATGCTAATAATTAAATTGTATGTCACTTATACATTAAATCATTATTATGTATGAAAAGAAAAGAATTATTTTTATGATCATTATGCATGTTATTTTCTTTTATATGTGAATTGGATTTACCTTTTGAGACATGTGTTGAATATGGGCTAACAAAGGGAACTAGATTTGTTTTTTCTATATCTACCTACCATTTACGGTTTATTTTGCTTTGGCCAAAGCAATGTGTACTATTGAAATAGATGAATATTATTTTATTCTCTCTGCCATATCCTGATAGTAGGGCATAGCATGTTCATATGTGAAATGCATGTAGATATATCAGGTTGCGCCAAATTCCATCCTGCCAACCATTTTCAGGTTGCTAGACTACTCATGCAGGGTTGGGTATTCTTCATTTAGGAAAAGTTGTGAGGAAGCGTAAGCTTCGTAGTTGGGAAAAAAAATGCCTAAGCCATGTTCTCATCTCTTGGTTTGCAAATGACCATTATGGTTAGTGGTGGTTGAAGACTCTTCAGTGATTATGTTTCTTCTATATCCTTACTTGTATTGTTATGACAAAATGGACATGAGAGCTCGTGTCATATTCTTGCGTAAGTTATATCTTGTACTCTATATTACTTGACTAGATAGTACTTAATGTGATGATGTACCTTATTTCTTGTACTTAATTTTGGATTAGACACTTTTACATGTGAGATGTAATATGTCATTGTATATATTGAAGATGTTTCATTTCATTTCTAAATTTATGTGAAAACGAGCTACTATTTGCTTTTGTGAGATTGTTTAGGGTTTTGATCCTTACAAGAACAAATTAACCTAGATTAATTAATACTAGTAAGGAATGGATAATTACAATAAATGAATTTTGAGATTAAATGATGATTAGAAACTTAGCAATGAGAATTATGGTGACATATAATGGTATATTGCCATACAAATTTTTTATTGAATTAAAGCTAAAAAATGATTACCTCAATGTGCTTGTTGCCTATGAACTGTGACATATGTAATTTTTTGCAAGTCTATGTTGCACATGATCAACCTTGTGCTCTATGAAACTATTATGTGACATAAATCCACCTTGTAACCTATGAGATTGGTTTGGAAAGTTGTGTACTTATGCAACTAGGTTCACCATAATCTCTATTTTTTATAGGTTAAGATTAGTAATATTGAAAAATGCCATAGAAATATTGTCAAATCATGTTCTCCCAAGTCAACCCCCTTGATTAGATCAACTTCACAATTGTGGAAGAATATCAAACACAACACCCTTAAGAATGCAAGTGTTATAGATGCTTTTAATATAAATTCTAGTACCTTCAATGCTCCAAAATGAAATGTTTCTTAAATGATTTTTTTCAATGCATAAGATTTTTAGATGTTCTTCTCATATGAATTAATGGACAAATGAATGACTTTAAATACCAAGACAAAGCAATAAATTACACAAATGTGTGCTAAGACATCTCATAACAATGTGAAAAGATAGAGTTAGCTAAATTTAAATTTAGATTTTTGAATTTGAAGGGTCACATGGAGCGAATACACACATCATGACATTAATCTAGAAGAGGGAAGCATGGATATCAAGTTGAATGAAGAGCATATAAATACAAAACCAAAACTAAATATAACAAATGACAAATATATAAAAATAAATGTAAATATAAATCAAATCAAATCAAAATATATGAAAACATATATAATTAAAAACAAATAAAGAAATTGAAAAATAAACCTTACTTTACACACAAATACAACATATAGTATATATGTAATTATATTAAACATTTTATTAAAATAACATAAAACATACCTAAACCTAATTCTGACTTTACCAATATATTTTTAAAGGTAACCCATACCACCTACTTTTCAAAAAAATGAACTATATACTTTAAAACATTTATTTTAATATATAATTTGTTATTTAAAAAACACTAGTAAATTCACCATTCCCTCTTGAAACATGTTTGAGATGGTCAACAAGGGCAGGGCAGTGGACAGGTTGCTCTGGTAGATCGGAAATTAATACAATCTTGAAAGACTTTGGAATGGCGTGTCCATGAAACCAAGATACTACTAATTGCCTGATCATATCCGGGACATAAACATGCCTTTGATTTTACGGTACATATCACATCCACTTAGTATCAGACACATCTCCAGAGAATAATGTCACTGCCAGAACAAGCAGAGAGATGCCCACATGATTTGAACATCACTGTGGTAACTATACAACTTTATTACTCAGTTACATCTTCTGGGCTGTACCTGAAACAGTACAGACGAGCAAAGACTCTTTCTGCCACCCTTATGAAGAAACTTCATGCAGAAATAGTAATTAACCTGGCTGAGTCAAAGATTTGACAAGGCAATGTTGATGGATTTAAAAGCTAAAAGGTAGAGCATTACCAGGTCAAATCAAACAATCATACGTTTCACTTCCAAGAATTTCCATCACCATCATTAATTATGGGATACTCAAGCAGGGAATACGTCTTCCTCTAAATGCTGTGTGCGAGTAAAACGGGAAACATTTAAGCCCAGTCCATTGCATTTATATATTCAGAGATGAAAAGAATATGTCAGCAAAATTACAATTAATCTATAGGTTCAAGTTTTTTGAGTGCTTTATAATCCATATGAACCTCAGTTTTTGAGAAAGAGCTTTTCCATTGTGTAGACAGTGTATCAAATAGTTTTTCTCTGGTACACAGGAAAATAGTTTTCCTTTTTCCTTAGTGTGTATTTGGGCCTCATTGTGATCAGAATTTACAAAGTTGGTCTCTGCACTTTGCTGATTTAAGGTCCTATTGTGATCACACACTGCAAACTTGATCTCTGCTCATTGTCTTCGAAAAGCTTTTTTGTGAACAGAGGCTATAAACTTGGGTTTTTCCTCCTATTTATTGTGTTTCTGTCGTTGAAAGAGTATTGTAGAGTGTTGTGGGAATTGAATTTACAGAGGAAAATCGAAAACTCTGGTCCACTCCGCTGTTTTGGGTTCGTGCAGATCTCCATCCTTGAAGACTTGCAGTTGTATCGATTCCACTCGATGATAATGCATGTAGAATCGCCAGTTTTGAGATCATCCCCATTGAACAATGCAGGTTCCCAATTTAATCTGCACTTGAACAATGTGAACCACCAACACCATTGTTCTCCTTCAAGGAATGCTTTGCATCCATCAAGGCTTTGCTCACATATTCATGATAATAACATGAGTTTGGACCATAGTTTGAAGCTTATGCAAAGAGAAAGCAGTCAAAGATTTCCTGAGGTAAAAGAAGAATATGCTAAAGGAGGAGTTTTTGCAGAGACCAATGCTGAGCTAGAAATTGGTGGTAGCAAATTGAGTTTGCTTTCTTATCCTTCGCTCAAAAGAAAGCGCCCCTCAAAGCTTAATATTCCTAAGGCTCCAAGAGAACTTAAAATGGTTGGTCTGAATGAGAAAACTGTCAAGGAAGAAAGCATTAGCTTTGAAGGGGATCACTATGGTTTTTTCTGTAAGAAAGGAAAGAAGGAAATTATGGAAGATACCCACAAGGTCATTACAAACATCAGCGGGGATGATCAGCAGGTAAGACAAATCCTTAACCATTCCTTTTGGTTCACGCCAGTTTTTAAAGCCAGAAGCATTGCAGTCTCAACTCTTTATTATAGTTTACACCAAATAATGTATTAGAAATTTAGAACTATGAATGCAGAAACAAACAGATCTCCAATATTGGTACCCTACATATTTATAACAACTGATTTTGTTCTATAAGCGTTGTTCCAAAAGAAGACCCCTTTGAATAGTTAGCCATATCATGAAACTCTGTTTCTTTAAACAAATTCCCTGCATACTTATCATACAAGAAGAACCTGCCAATGCATCTTTTTTTTTAATGAATTAGAGCTATATACTAGTACCAAAGTAAACCATACAGCCAACCTTAAAAATTAGTGGGTGGAATGCTATCATACCCCAAAACCAGCCACAACAGCCACCTATAACACAATTTTAAAGTTTTGATGTACTAAGTTTAAGTCGGTGAGTCTGAATTGTTAGACAATAGTAAAGCAGTCACTCTCATGGATGACCTCAAAAAGGAAACAGCCACAACAAACATGGCCCTAAAAGACAAACAGCCACCTATAACACAATTTTAAAGTTTTGATGTACTAAGTTTAGTCGGTGAGTCTGAATGTTCAGACAATAGTAAAGCAGTCACTCTCATGGGGCTATGTTCTTTCCTCGTTATTGAAGGTCATTGAGGTGGACAAAGTTCAAGCTGCCTTCTCATTCCTGAATCAGTTCTGATGCCCTGTAAATCTTGGTTATTCTGTGATCTTTTAGTTGGTTAATCTTGTAGCTTGAATTGGTGTAATGAACTAAAGGTTCACATATGTATCCCTGCTAAGATCCCTCATTTCTGCCCGACTGATCAAAATTAATTCTGCACATGACCACCTCTCTGCAGGTTCCATCCATGTAAACTTTCTCAAACTTTACCCTAGGCTCTTCATTTGCAAAAGCATAGTTTTTTGACAGCTATATGAAGTAGAAGAGACTTCAGATTCAAATGTTTACCTGCACTTTGGTGCCCACGTTTACCTGACACACCAATCGAGAAAAAGCTCCTGCTGGTTATGCAAAGAAGAGAATATTGAGGTGATTCTTCTTGCATTAACTGGTGCAACTGCATATCCCCGGATGAGAATTCATAGAGTGTCCAAATAAGCACAATTTAGTGTTCGAGCTCTGAATCTCACCAAATTAAGGATCAAATTTTAATTTTAGCATGGTAAAAAGATGCCTATCAACTAAACAGGTCTTCCTAATTAATGCTGCTGATATAGGAGGCTTCTAAACTTGTTTCAGTGGCTGCCGCTTAGAAATTTTCAGAGCCTAGCAGGCAATGCTTTTTCATGATCTCTTGAGAGGTATGGGCTAATGCCTTAGCAGAAGAGAAATACTTAGCTGCATCCTAGGAAGTGACCATTTATTTTATGCTGGAAAATCCTCTCTTTTCAAATCAAATATTACACATAATCAATAAGTATTAAGTAATGTTACAGTCTTTCCTTACCCCAGGGGAGCTACAAGAATGTTTTGAAATAACAAGCTTCTATTTTCAAGAAGATGCATTTTTTACTGCAGCTGACAATCCAATTTTTAGTGAAACAATTGCTACCCTAGTTTAGAGGCCTAGAGTCCACTGCCTAAGCAGACTGATGCAGAGTCTTCTAATTAGTCCCAACATTCAGTGAACTGACAAATTCTTTCTATGACATGCTAATGCTATTCTAAATATCCGCGCAGTGCAACTCCCCATGCTTGTTCAACTAGGTCAGAATAATTATATAATCAAACTTGTCACCTGACCTGGAATAGAAAAAAAGAGAGATTAGAGCTAGAACTCAACCTAACAATCTAATATAAATTTATAAAAGAATATTCAGTCAATAAATTCTACAAATCATCGGTTTCTTTTCATGATTATATTGTTAAAGTTTAGTGCTAAATGCTTGCTCATTCCTGCAGTAATGCACTCATACACTACACGTTTCAGACAGTTTTTCTTGCAATTTTGAGAAAGGACTGAGTTTTTACCTATTTACGGGGTTGTTTGGGGTTTGGCAGGCTTTCTTCGGTGTTTATGATGGGCATGGAGGCCGTAAAGCTGCAGATTTTGTAGCAGAGAAACTTGGACAAAAGATTGTCGATTTGCTGATCATGTCAGGAGGACAAGATGGAAAGCTAGAGAATGCAGTTAAAGCTGGGTATTTAGCAACAGACAATGACTTTCTAGAGCAGGTAAACTACTAGAAGCTTGTAACGTTTGGGTACGTATATATTCCTGTACTCAATGGTTTGAGCATATGAAGAGACAGAGTATTATTATCAAATTTCTATTGAAGCTTTTAATTGGTTGTGGACCAATTTTTGTTAAATAATTCATTTGAAGCCTGATATTTCTAGATCGAGGCACAGTAGATTCTCCAACTATGGGTTAAGGAATTTGTTCTCCCTGTTTTTTCGATTTTTTGATTTGTAAGCTATGAATAATAACTTACTTTGAATTGAATCTGACTGTCTGACGAGCAGGGTGTAAGCAGCGGGGTTTGTTGTGTAACTGCTTTGATTAAGGATGGTTGTTTAGTTGTCGGCAATGCCGGGGATTGTCGTGCAGTGCTGAGTAGAAGTGGAAATGCTGAAGTTCTTACCTGTGATCATAAACCAGGAACAGAGAAAGAAAAGAAAAGGATTGAGAATCTGGTAAACAAAAGCAAAAACACAATTTGCATATCTGATTTATTTCTCTACCTCTTTCAGTGAAAGGATATCTGATGCTTTTTTGGGGAGTTGATGCAGGGTGGTTATGTGGATATTCATGGTGGAGCTTGGAGAGTACAGGGAACCTTAGCTGTATCTAGAAGCATAGGAGATTTGCAGCTCAAACAATGGGTAACAGCCGAACCAGATACCAGAATGTTGCCCATTACCTCTGAGTGTGAATTTATGATAATGGCATCTGATGGGCTCTGGGAGAAGGTACACTTGAATTTCCCAAATAGCTTTTGTGCTCGCTCTTAGTTTTTAATTGTGTGCCATTTAAATCTTCCCTGATCTAGACTACTCTTATACATTTTCCTATTTCCTCTAGTAGTTTGTACGCTTCCCCTCAGCAATTCATATTTCTATAACTTCTCACAATTTTGTTTCTGTCACTTATCTCTGTTACTCTTTATGCTTGTCTCAGGTCAGCACTCAAGAAGCAGTGAATATTGCAAAGCCTTTTTGTATAGAAGAAAAGCAAGGACACAACAACTGTTCTGATCCATTTGAACTAGAAGAAGAATGGAGTGAAAACAGTAGCTTCTCACCCAAGGCAATGAATTTTTCTTTGGAAAATGTCTCAAAAGCCATGCAAGTCAGGAATATGAATGGCAAGGTTAACAATATAGGGGGCAATGGCCAAGACCTTACAGAGAATCCAGAAAGCTCTGGCTCACAGCAATTGTGTAGGGCAGGTTCTATGGTAGCTTGCAAAAAGCTTGTGGAGCTCTCTGTATCCAGGGGTGCACTTGATGATATTAGTGTCATGGTTGTTGATCTCAGACATTTCTGCAGAAGAAAGACTGATAATGTGATAGCCTCAAATTAGATCGTTGGTTTAGACAAAACCCAAAAGCTATATAAGAAAATCCTACAGACCTTAACACCGTTTTTGGCTAATTTTGTACATAATGTTAATACCAGAAACAATCTTTCAATTCTGTTCATTTTTAGTAGGCTTGAGTTTGCAAGGATGTTAGAGTAGGCAGTCTTTCAGATCCTAAGAAATTTCATTCTCTTTTTAGAGCAATTGAGAATCGACCTTGGGAAGTATTTTGAATCGCCATATACCAGATTTTTTTTATCGCTTGATCAAGTTGTAAAAAGAAGAGATTGTATAAAATATGACAATTTAAACCAGAGCACTTCATCTTTCAAATTGTCATGTCAAGAGATTTATAAGTACAAACGAAGATAAAAGAACATACCAATATAAAGACAAAGCAAATATTCATGGCTACATTTCAATACCAATATGAAGATACTGCCTAACAATGATTTGAATACCATCAATAACAACTGAAACAAAAAATCCTACTTCACAGTTCTTCAAGAAAAAATTTCAGACACGGCTTATCTAGCAGCTTAGAAACCCTATAAAATAAAGAGTGACAGTTTTAAAAAGCTTTATAAAATAGAACAAGCTGAGGCTTCTTAAGGAGAATTGTCTTTGAATTTTTAGAGGTATAAAACCTACACCGCAATGTCAGCAGAACCGTTTTAAATGTACCTGCAATGAAACCTCTTCGAGGAAACACGATATTACATATTTGGATCCATATTTTGGAAGGCTGGTGGAAAACGGTATGTTCTTTATTGCAGAACATAGGCAAGACATTCCACCTACCTCTGTAATTTCAAAGATACTAACAACCATTGTGTTTGAATAGAAGAGATAACAATGTAAATCTCAATAGTATCATGGGGGGCATGCCTTCTGCCAATTCATGGACATTGAACATTTCAAAAGCATCTTCGAGTAAAAGGAGTCATTAGAAGAAAATGTGGAAAACCTAAGCAAAGAAGTGATTCTAAAAGGTATGGACAAAGAAAGCTATAAAAAGAAAAGGAGCTGATGGTGTAATATCCCCGATAGGATCTGCCCTAAAATTCTGCTCTAATTTTCTGCACTTTTGTTTCCTGCTAAACCCTAGAATTCTGATCCGATTTTCTGCTTTCAAACAAGCAAGAACAGCAACATATATACATCTAATATGCTCAAATAATAAAGCCATAATAAACCCTTATAATAACATCTTTGAACATGAACTCATCCAACAATTTATGACATCCAAATGCAAACAAATATAGGGACAAATCTGACCTTTGAACTAATCAGTCTGCTCCTACAAATCAGAACTTCTGAATAGGCTCAAACATGCCCAATTACATCCCAGAATTTTACCAATTACAAATCAGACCTCATAGTAGGTTTGTGCATACCAAAATGGTGTAGAATGATGCTTCACAAACCTTCTACAATGATGGCGCTTGGGCTGCTGCTAGGGTTAAGGTTTAGAAATCCTAAACAATGATGAAATCACCTCCAAAAGCCAAATCACCCTTCTCAAAGGTGGTGCTCCAAGTTAGGGCTATACCCTAATGCGAAATGAATACAAAATACCACCCAAAGTCTGCTCCTCTAATCTGATCCAAAAATTTGAATATGCAAATCAGCTCCAAACCTCCAAAGATCTCCAATTGAAGTGCAAGAAGAATTCCTTTAACTCCATCATGAGGAGAAGGGAGCCTAAACCTGCAAAACCTAAGGCAAGACTTTAAGATCACATTTCTTATGCACAAGAAACTCTAAATAAACAAGCACCATGTTAGAAAAGAAAGCCCAGTATATTCTTTTGCAAAGATATAAAACTTACAATGGTAACACACCTAACAATCCTGGTACACATGAATGAATTAAAAGAAAACTGAACTGGACTAACAGGTATGAAAGCTAACAGACATGGACACCAAGTGAACAAACTAAATATATAAGGCTGTTAAAAAGGTAGATATGCACGCACCATTGCAGCAACCCAACCCTTCCTGCTTTTTCTCCTCTAACAATTTTAGTAGCCTAAAGTGCACAGATACCAAAATAATTTAAGAATTTAATCAATACATTTTTCTGCTTATCACTCTCATAAACAATCTGGCATCACAATTCATGTATATCTATGTAGACGTTTACTAAAGCCACAAAAATGAGATCTCTGTTACCTTGTTCTGCAAAGTGAAAATCAGAGCTCCAAGAGTTCCAGGATGGCCCACCTAAAAATTAAAAGTGAAGAAGGCAACAAATTTTATTTAGAAATTCGTTAAATTTCACGTAAGTTATCACACCAAACTATTACTCACCAAACAAATAAATACCATCATCTGAAATAGAAGTTATGGATTTCATTTTTAGAAAGTAAAATGTGAAAACAAAGAGAACATTGCTTACTTTCTATTTTACGTTTCTTGTTCATCCTTGATGAAACTAGTGTGGGGCTTTTGTCTGCAGAATTCGATACTTCATATTTGGCCATGTTTTCATGGGCATTCTGTATATTTACCAATCCATTCAGAGATTGCCCTTGCTCAGGCTCATAAGAAGGGATTGTTACAGTTTGTGATCCATTGGAACCCATATTATAATGTTGAGAACAAGGAGAAAACACAGTGCAGCATGGTATCCATTGGCCTGGGTAGTTCCCTAAGAAGGAAGCATTGGAGTGATCATGATCAGGGAAGCTTTTGCAAGCCAAGGGATCCATTAATGGCTCCCTATAAATACATTCCATCTCTTTGAATGGAATATTGTTTTCAGCATCCACATTATGAGAAATCTCATGCTCTTTTCTTGTAAGAAAATTTATTCTATCACCAACAGTTTCTAGCTTGACATCTATATACTCCTTCAGGTCCCTGAGTTCTTCAACACTGAGATCATTCAAACGGTTGTCCCAGCAAGAATACATCGTACCCATTTCAAGATATCCATTTTCCTTCCTCTTCATGTTCAATTCAGACGTGAGTTTATTTATCCTCTGTTGTAAGAAACTGGAATTATCAAGCTTCTTCTTGTCCTGTTCTTCCTTAGAAAGCCTTCTGTATCTCTCAATGACCTCTGTTGCTTTCGCCATATTAGGCCATACATCAAGATGCTGCTCTTGAGATGTTTGTTGGTCTGTCTTAGGCCCAAAGCAGACCATGCAGGCGTCCACTCCACACAGAATGCTCAGCTCTTCAACTTTCTTTTTTAATCCTTTCTTCCTCTTCAAAAATGTCAGATTTCTTGAAGCATCTTTAGAAATCCATTTTATGGGAATCTTGGCGCGACCCATTTTCTTCTGAACCAAAAGAAAAAAAAAAAAACTATAAACTTCTTATTGCATTCAAATAAAGAATAATCAATATAAAAGAAAATGTTGCAATCAAATAAAGGAGGGAAGATCAAATAAAAGAAAATCTCCTACTAGTACTTACCCAAGCATCCATCAAAAAGAGCTTTGGCAGATTGTTTTCTTCTTTAATCACGGCAGATTGTTTTTTTTTAATCAAAATGCAACTCACGTTTGAAACTCTGCAATTCAGAGATATACTTCTGCAATATATAGAAACTCAACTCAAGTTCTTCCTTGCTTTTTGATCTTTACAGCTCTTCTATATGGAAAGAAAAAAGGTAACTAATCAAATTTTGAATGGATAAAGATAAAGTATTAACAATGTTCGCCAGCTTTAAAATTGGCTTCGAAATGGTAGAATATATTTAGTGTCATTTTGTTGTTCTTTTAAGGATAGGAGAAGAAAGGAAAGGATATTTTATAATTTGAAAAAAAAAAGAGTTTAGGTTATATTTTATAATCATATTATAGGTATAATTTATAATGGGAGTAAAGTTTATAATAATGTCATTATATTTTAAAAAATACAATCACAAAATAAAAATTTAATTAATCATAAATAAAAATATAGATTAATGAAAAATATTTTATAAAATTAAAATATATAAATATATGATTGAATACATTTTATTAAAAAAGAAATATTATTTTTTATTTCATAAAATAAATTATATATTTATAAAAACATATATTTTTAATTCTAAAAAATAATAATATCAATTAATGAATGGTGGTTATGTATATACATATATATATAAATAATAAATAAAATTAATATAAATATTTTAATACATCTATTTTAAAATGTTAAAGAGTTATTTTATCTTATTTTAAAATTATTTTATTTACCATATCTATATACGTGGTCATATAATTTTATTTTTTGAGCAAACTTGAGTCTTGGGGACCGCTCTTATTTATTAATAATATAATGAAAAAATTACATTTTTTCTTCTTTAGATCTTAGTCCATATTCAAAAGTCAAGAGCATACAAAATTCTAGTTTTCTAGCCCTAGTATTTTCAGCCTATACATATATTATCAAAGTCAATCCCATAGGCTACAGTTTACAAAATCTAGCTAAAACATATAGTATAATCATTAACTAATTCAATACCACATAACCATACATATATTTAGCTCTTGTCAGTATTCAATTTCTTCATTGATACAATTATTCTTTATTAGTGCTTGCACCAATGCCTTCGATGTTTCCTTCCCTTCACCAAGGTCCTATAGAGATATATTGCAAATAGGAAGAGATATATGTATTTACTCTATAACAATTGCCTGTTGTCAAGAATTATTCCCCCAACATCCATTTCACTGCCATTATAATGAGGTTGTGGTGGGTTTTAAAAACCTCTTTAAGCCTTTTGTCTATTATGTCCCCAAGGAAGACCATTTGGAAGCAAGAGGAGACCAGAAATATCGAGGCATCCATAGCTAGAGTCATAGCTTTGCAAACATTCAAGGTGTAGAAGATCTTTCTCAAAGTTGAACTTAATAAGTGGAAACCTTCATCCCCCATTTCACATGTGATAGAGAGGTCGTGGGTGTGTGTTAATGATGGTACTCCTTTTGATTAAACCTTCCACCTTATGTGAAATCCCATAACTCATTGTATTCATTAATGACCATTCCATCATGACATCAAAGTGCAACTATCCAAAGAGGGCATGACATTGATGTAAGTTTCCTCAATACCATTGATTTCACAAATGGCAAGTGAGTAGGTCACTTTGTTGTCCTTGTGATACACATGATTAGCAATGAATTCATCTAAGTGTGCCAACAATCATCTAGGGGAGAGGATCCAATAGTTGAGCATCTTAACTTCGCACTTCTCAAAATTCTACGTGGAAATTTTAAATCGTTCACAATTTTTTACAACTTACTTGGGAAGTCCCCTCCTTATAACTAAGGTTTTAGGACCACATCATCAAATATGATGTCACATCAACATGCTTTTTGTAAAGGTGATTCAAAAAGGCCCAAAAAAAGTGAGACCAATACTTATGCACTAAATCATGCTTTATTGGTGCATTGATGTCGCATCACATGATTTGTTGCTTTTTAGATCTAAGGAATACATGTCATTCAATTATGGGTAGTCATTATCAACACTAACAACTTTAAATTCACAACTATTGGTCCAATATTGTTAAAAATATCAAGCATTAAATCAACAAATGCTTTAACAACTATTGAAACATGCTCAGGTATCGGGTCCTCTCCCCTAGCCTCTGTGAAAAGGGCATAAAGTTTCCAATGATGGAATGATTTTGTTCTTATTGAGTTTTACCCAAAGTTGAATCCCCTTCAATTTATAATTTGGAAATACTAAGTTTCATTCCTAGCTAAAGACCTAAGACTTAAGATTGAATTTCAACCTCATTGTTAGTCACCTTTTGAAATTGTCTTGATGCTTTACCAATCAATTATCCATTCCAATCTCTGATTATACACCCAGCTCTCGAAACTCCTTGGTTCCCTCATGCTACTCCATCAAAAGTCAACATATGCAATCTGAATTGTGGAAATTGTCATTTGGCTTCCTTCCTTTTGAGACTAGCCTCAACACCACTAGCCCCTTTAATAAGGGGTTGTCATATAAATTTAAATAATTATTTAAAAATTATTTTATTTATCTATATTGTTTAATCTATTTTTATTTGAAGTTTTTTTGGTAAAATAAGTTTTACTTTTGTACGTAAGTTTTAATTGTACTTTTGAAAATGTAGATCATTCATTATTTCATAATTCTTTTGTTTTGTTCAAATATATATACTTATATGTTACTTTTTAATAGTTTCATTTATAGATTTTACTACATATTTTAATTTTTTATTGGGATTAGGACCCTCTCTATGTATATTTATATATCAGAATTTAAAATGATTACATGTATCCTTCTATACTATGGAAAGGATGTGGAAAAGTTGTGGAAAGAATGAGATTTTCAAATTTGTATGTCTTTATATTTAAAAATAAATGTTGGATCTATTTCTTTTACCTTTCTCTCATAAGCATTACATCAAATACTTCTCCCCCTCTCTATCATTTAAGTTAGCACTCAATGTAATAACTCTTAAAGTAAGTTATAATGATAATATTTTTATGGCATTTTGTTATCTATCTACTTAGCTATTTATGTCTTCATGTGCCACACTCTAATAGTTTAGATAAATAATAAAATTTGGTATTCATATAGATATATAAACTTAATGTATGGGTAAAGAAAAATAATTTTCTCCTAAAGGTTAACCTAAGCTAATTAAGTAAATACACTTGTACTCGAGTAAATCAACTTAGATTTTACTAATAACATATGAGATTAATAAATTTGATACTAGCAATAGTTATTTTGGGAAAGTAAATGAGACAAATAATGTTATGAATAACTTGTTGATTGAAGAATGTGGACCTTTTTGTTGGAAGTTGTCATGTTAATGTCAACACTAATGGTGTTGAGAAATGTGACTCAAAGTTACTGGCTTGATCAACTTCCTGGAGCAGTTGTGTTTTCCTCCATCATCGGCCTAAGTTAAGTCGCTGGTTTTCAAGCTTTTCTAACTGAAGTCATGGGGTTCTAAAGTTTCATAACCTCCCAACTTAGCTATTGTTAAGTGAAGATGATTGTTGGTATGTTGTGGGTTTTGAGAGCTTCACAACCTCTGACTTGAGGTTTGAAATTTTGGGTTTGGAGCGACTGGGCAATCCCTTTGTTGTCGATGTGTCGTGGCTTTTAAGAACTTCGCAACCTCCACCTTGAGGTTCGGAAGTTCGTGTTTTGAGCAACAGAACAATCCTTCTATAGTTGGTGAGTCACGGATTTTAGGAAATTCCTAACCTCTGATGGAGGTTGTGAAGTTCGGGTTTCTCCCGACTTGGCAACATCATTAAGGGCATGTTGTGGGTTTATGGATTTTCCTAACCTTCGATGGAGGTTGTGAAGTTTGGGTTTCTCCTGACTTCGCGACATCGTTAAGGGCATGTCGTCGGTTTCTGGATTTTCATAACCTCCAATGTTGAGGTTGTGAAGTTCGGTTCTTCCACGACATAGCGACATAACCAATGGTTGGTGGGACCGGTCTACGTGGATGGTGACATCAGTTATACGGTTTGGATGTTGATGGTTGTGGGGACCACTTGGAATGTTGGGAGTTAATATTTAAGTCTTTTTTGAGAGACTTGTTGTGAATATTGTAGATTCCCTTTTTGATGCTCCAGAATTGCACAAGCGGTGTACGCATACACTTGGTGGACCTCTCACCATGGCAAGCGGATGTGGTACTCAATAGAATGGTGGATCGCATCAAAGGTTGATAGGTGGCGATGATGTGGAGGACAGATGACATGTGGTCCCATGTGCTCCATGACATTGGTGAGATGATAATGAATGTCTCTTCAACTGGGTGGCAAGGTGTTAGGTGGATAACCCTAAGTTCGACGCTAGATATTTGTTCAACTACTTATCTAATGACCAAAAATGTTAGATGATGGTGTGTGGCTCGTGGTGTAACCCTAAAGGGGTGCGGTAGTTGAATAGTCGATAACCAAAGAGATCAAGAGGCTGGGGAGCCGTGAGCCAAGAGAGAGAGAGAGAGATGAATCTTGTGAAAGGTGATGGTCGAGCAACTGTGTGATAGAGAGGTCAAGAGGCCGATGGTCAAGTCATGAGGTTATGCAGCCGAACGAGATGTCTCTTGCTAAGAAAGGTGAGATCGAAGAAGGGTTATGATGCCAGATTCTCTCCAAATAGAACAAGATGTAAACTTTGTAAAGGCTTAGAGCTGAAATTGTATTTGTAACTATATTTTGTTGTTGAATAATACAATGGCGATCTAGGCTTTTGGAGTGTGGGGATTTTTAACCGAAAGGGTTTTCCCCACGTAAATCAATGTGTTCATGTTTTTCTGTTCCATCTTTCATATTTAATGGTTCTGCGTGATTGAATATGTTTAATGGTGTTGTTTGGAACTGGTTTAATTAGCATTTATTTTTCTCTAAGGGTCAATGTGGGAAATGAACTATGTATGATTCTGCCTTTTGGCATTGTAGTTCATGTCTTTGAGGCAATTTGATGAAATAAAAGCTATCGAAGGCACTACTAATCTTGGATGTTTCTTTCTCAGATGACCCATATTTCCCAACAAGTTGTATCAAAGCCTTCTTCTGGGTGTCGTTCCTCCTTGGAGATGTTGGTTCTAGGTATTCCTTCTATGAAGATTTCTTAGTCTATCAAGCTTGTGGAAATCAAGAGGAATCAACTAATGTATTGATCCTTTGATGAGTGGAAGTTCTTGATTTTTTGTTTAATTTTCTAAAACAACACAAAGCATGGAAGATGGAGAAGATAGAGAAACTTGAGTTCGTCATATTGAAATGAAGTGACCAGAAACTCGTGAGTTGGCAGCGGTATAAACCTCATGCATGGGGTGGAATATTATTGTCTTTATGGTTGTGTTGCAACAAGCTTTCATATTGGGTGTATGTGTGAGAGGCTCCCTGGTGATATGGAGAAGTTTGGGTTGTTGTTCAATCATGGAGTAATGTGCTTATGTTGGGTGTTTTTCCTAGTATTGGAAGGAACAACTTTTTTGGTACCTCGGTTGCATGTAGGCTATGGATTTGACCATTGGATGGTTTGGAAGCTTCTTAAATAGCCCATCTCTCGAATGCATGTGCATGCTAGTGGTTTTGGAGTTGGCTTGAAATGGGCTGGAGTTTAGGTGAACTATTGTTTCTTTTTAAGGTTGGTTTGTACTTGCATGGCTTTGTGGTTTTGCAGGTTTTACATGGTCAAGAAAAACTTGTGGTTATGTGGAGCTATTGTTAAGCTATTTTCTAGACCCTGGCTTTTGGGGTGTGACTAGATGAGATAGTTGCAGTTCAACATGGTTTGAGGAGGTGTGATGTCTTCTCTACATGGGAGTGTTGGTATGTTATTTTTCACTCAGGATTCTTGTGGTGTTGCTCATTGGGTTCCTAGACTATGGTGCTCAAGTTTTGGACATGATTGGCAAATTACATCTGAGCTTGATCTGGTGTTTGAGTTAAGTTGTCTACATTGTTATTCTCTTTGAGATCTCAATTGTGGAGTTTCCAATGCAATGATGGGTTTGCATGTTTCTGTTGAATGGATCTACAGGATGTGCAATATTGTGGTCTATCTTTACCTACATGTTTGTTGTGAGACAACTCGGAAGTGGACTGTCTATATCCATGAGATTTGTTTCTATGATAGTGCAGGCTTGTTAGCTGGCCTTGTTTGTGGTCACTTGTGCATTGGTGTAGCTTCTTTGAGATGCAAGGATGAATGATGTAGAGTACCTGAATAGTCGGATATGAAGACCTATAGCAAGGTGATCCCACAATACTAGTTTACATTTTTGGGCAAACTGGACACTTAACTGATTTTTTTTAACTAAATCTTCACTTTCGGGCTCCTATAGCGGCTAAACCGTGAGGAATTTGAAGATGATGCAAACTAGTGATTTGTGTAGTTTTATTTATAGATTCTAAATATATTTTTTCAAAATTTTTAGAATCATATTGCACTTCTTTTTCCATCTCCTTTGAAAACTAGTTTTTTTTTTTAAAACAACATTTTAAAGGAGTGACGCTCACTGTATACAACATAACTTTTTTTGTATGAAGGATAAAATTCTAATTTTTTTGAATTTAGATTTGTAACTACAATATCTAGCACTTCCATTTGGTTTCATAGTGTTTTATTAAATATTTTTTCTTTAATTAAGTTTTGAAGTCAAACCAATTACAATTGAAACATAGACGGACTATATACAACATAAATTTTATGTATGTATCGAAATTCAAATTATTTTTTTAATGGATCAAGGACATCAATACCCAGCCTGAACATATTTTTTAAAATTTTATTTTGATAATATGTTATTTTTCCACATGTGTAGAATAGAGAGCTTGATTTTCGGTGAAAAACCTATGTTTAATAAAACTAAAAAAACACATACATATTAAAATTATATTTGTTGGACAGCTCGTTCCAAGGACTACCATGATCATTTCAAATAAATTTTAAATGAATTCATTTGATCCCTCAAAAGGTAAATAAAAAGTGATTTTTTATCAGCATTTTGATAGGTGTAAAGGAGACTTCATTGTAGGTATGGTTTAAAACTAGTCGGGTTATATCCAAGGGGGTTTGATCTAAGGTGGTTTGATCAAACCCAATTCAATTGAAATCCTTAAAATGGAACTTTTAAAGGCTTAAATCATTATATTTTCTAAAAATATGTGATTTCAACAAAAATCAAAATCTCCCAGAAATTGTAAACTAGCTTTGTGGGATCACCCAGCATGAGTATCACAATGTCATGGATAGCTTGGATACACAGTTTTGTGTAAGTTTTTGATAGTAATAGTGTTTTTTTTGTTGTTTTGGAGATCTTGGTGCCACTTGGTATTGTTGTCATATGGACATGTTGTTGTGTGGACCTAAAGGGTTTTCAGATTAGCAGATGTTTGGTCATGATGCTTGGAAAGCTCGATATCACAGTTCAGTGGGAGCTTTAACAATGACTGTGGATTCATCACTTGGTGGTGAATGACCGTCTTTAGTGTTGCAGATGTTACTAGGAGGGACTCTTAGAACCTCTTATTGTAGAAGGGTTCTTTCGCATTTGCATGGACACTATTTGAAGATGTGCAACATCTTGTAGCCTTGGAGGATTCTTGGAGTCTTTGGTTGAGGTGTTGGTGGTGCTTGATAGGTGATGTTGGTTTAGATTTTGTTTTGTTTCATGTCATAGTATACTCTTGATTGCGCATTAAATTTTTGGCATGATGCATTGCTCTTGAGACCATGGTACGTTCACCTGGAGCATGGAATCTCCTAAGGGGGATGTGTAGATCATGATGTCATGAAAAATTCTTGATTTAGATGATTGGAGATTTGACAATGGTTTGGTAATTCTCTATTTTTTGGGTGTGTTGGTCATATGCTTGAGAACTTCATGATAGTGCAGTGATGCATTTGGAGTTTAGCATGAGATGATCGGTTGCAGGTGCTCATGGATACATGGAGAATAAGGTGACACAGTTGGCATTTAGAGGTGTATGTAGAAGGATTTTCTACAAGTATATGATGTGCAAATTTTTCTTTATGTGGTCTTGGTTATGGAGACTTGTGGTGAGGGTTGTACAAGTTGTGCATATCATAGTGGATGGCTACTTTAAACTACATGTTTACACTCTCTATGTGATGTTGTTGGTAGACTCGTTATGTCTTTGATCTTTCAGATTTGGCATTACCCATGCAGTGGCAGTTCCTGGATGTGTTTTGTCTTATTCGAGTGGTTGGCACTTGGAGCTTGTATTTTGTTGTTGATGGGTTGGCTATGTAAGTGGCATGATTTTTCTAATATGGATACCTTGGAGGTATGTGTGATTGGATGGAGTAGCACTTGTTGTGTGTGCTATTTTCAGTCACTTGGGTTGATCAGTTGGATGGGAGTAGTCAATTTTCTGGTCTTTGTTCTAGCTGGTGTTTTATCTTGTTTCTGGAGAATGACTCACGATTGTGTTTAGGTTGGAGCTTTGAATTTGATATTACTTTTGTATATCGAGTGATCATAGTGGTGTGGTGGAAATTTTTGAAGCCCTTGTCATCTGTAGGATCTGATGCTTTTGTTCTTGAGACTGGTGCATATACGCCTTGGCTCGTTCCTTTTTCCTGTGGTTGGAACTGTTGCCTATGTTGGTGGACATCTTGGATGTTGGTGCAGGTGTCTTGGTTGGAGCACGGAAGCATTGTTTAAGATTCTTGAGATTGATTTGGAAGGAGCCAGTAAGTTCTTCGTCAAGTGGGAGAATGTTGAGAAATGTGACTCAAAGTTACTAGCTTGATCGACTTCCTGAAGCTGTTGTGTTTTCCTCCATCATCGACCTGAGTTAAGTTGTTGGTTTTCAAGTTTTTCTAACTGAAGCAGGGTTCTAAAGTTTCATAACCTCTTGACTTAGTGACTGTGAAGTGAAGGTGATTATCGATATGTCACGGGTTTTGAGAACTTCGCAACCTCTGACTTGAGGTTTTGAAGTTCAAGTTTGGAGTGACTGGGTGATCCCTTTGTTGTCTGTGTGTCACGGCTTTTGATAACTTTGTAACCTTCACCTTGAGATTCAGAAGTTCAGGTTTTGAGCGACAAAGCGATCCTTCTGTAGTTGGTGAGTCACTGGTTTTAGGAAATTCCTAACCTCCGATGGAGGTTGTGAAGTTCGGGTTTCTCCCAACTTGGCGACATCGTTAAGTGGATGTCACAGGTTTCTGGACTTTCCTAACCTCTAATGGAGGTGTTGAAGTTTGGTTTTCTCCCCACTTGGCAACATCATTAAGGGAATGTCGATCACGAGTTTCTAAATTTTGAAGGGTGTTGGCCACTTGAGCCAGGGCATCAGCAGTATGATTTTGGGAGCAAGGGATTAGCTGAATATTAAATGCATCTAAAATCTCTAGGAGATCCCACACCCTATGCCTGTAATTAGTTAGCATTCTATCATGATAGGAATAAAATTTCTTGACTTGTTTTACTACTAACTCTAAGTCACCAAAAAATTGCAACATTTTGACCTTCTTCCTCAGGGCCATCAGGAGACCAAGAACTAATGCCTCATATTCTTCTACATTATTTGTGAAATAGAACTAAATTTTGTGAGCAAAAAAGTATGACTTACCTTTTGGGATGATCAACTTGAAACTAGCTCTAGCTCCTTACTTGGCGAAGCGTAACATCCAAAACTTGGAAGAATATTTTATCTTGGAATCCATAGAGTTTTATTTTTCATTCAATAGTGTATTCACTTCAACAACCTTGGGAGATAGCATGGGCTCAGCATGGCTTTGATTTGGCTGCACCATCTTATGTTCCCCTTTTAGGGTGACATGTCCTTTAATATGTTCAATTGATGTTTGGCATAAGCAACATTCAAATTATGAGTGGGCGATGTGAACCTTGCACCAAATGGGAAAGAGTAGCTCCTAAAAACTCATTCTTGCGCCCAAACTAAGCTAATCTTGCACACATTTCTGCATAAAATATTGGAATCCATCCAGTAATCCAAGACTACTGCCCTCATAGAAATCTTCATCATTAGATTCAATCAATATCTCTATACTTTCAGGCATGTGAGCCAAGCCAATTGGAGGACTACTTAGCACAAGGAGGACCTCGTCAGCTGCCTCTTCTTCATAACATTCATGTTCATCTAGATATGCCATAGGGTAGTAATTTCCAAGTTTTGTTTCAGCAATCAGTACTTCATTCATGTTGTTGTACTCCGTACTCATGAACTTCATGTGTGGTTCTCTTTCAATGTGGATGTGATTTGGCAATCCTTTCCATGGCATCCATAAGTGAGAATAATCAATGGTCGCATATTCGTTCAATGCTTGGGTGAAATCCCTTCCTAAAATGATACCATAAGTGTCGGGAATATCGGCAACTTGGATGTCAATTGTTTGTTGTACCCTAGGATCATAAGCAATCTACATAGGTATCTTATTAATTTCGCCGACTATGTTGATCTCTATTTTGTCTAGTTGTGTCACCTTGCATCGAGAGGGAGTTGGAACTATTCCCAAAGCTTTGCACACTGCCAAGGGCACGACATTGGTAGAAGCTCTCGAATGAAGCAGGCAATTATGTAAATTATTTCCAAATATCTTGATGGTGGTCAAGAAGGGAGGGGTCTTCAACTTTCCTTGAAACAACCCTCCTAGAATATCAACTTGGGCTACCTGACCTTTATCTTTATCATTATTCTTATTTTGGGGTTGGGCTTGATCCTGTTGTTTAGCAGGTTGTTTATTTGCTTGCAGATTTGAAGGTGGGTCTACCTTTTTGCTAAATATTTTTTGGATGACGGGCTCATTTTGTGAATCGTCAAAGGAGACCCTCCTAGTGGGTACTTCTTGGGTTGCTTTGGAGGAAGGGGTCCCATTGACCATTCTAAAAAATGCATTCCTAACTGTCGAGACTTTAAGCAATTCGAAATCAAATAAACTCAACTTGATCTTCTTAAATTCTTTTGCTACGTACTCTCCCATTTGTTCAATTTCAGCTTCAAAGGGAGTGCTTTGAGAGGAGCCCATAGGCTAATGTTGGTTTTGACCCTACTGCCTATTCTTATTAAAGTACCGAGTGGGTACACGAGGGTAGCTCAGGTAATTACTGGCATTTGGGTCAGGAGGAATGCTAAAATTATTAGGTGGAGTAGAGGTTGTGAGAGGGCCACCTACCTGCCTATTCCTTAAGTCATATGGGGTTTCCCTTTGGTGAAACATTTGGAATTCATCCTCTCTAGGCTCTTCCTCATCTACTGGCCCATTATCTACTAAATTGAAAAGTTGAGATAAAGTGCTTTAAACACTTACCTCTTTCGCTTTGTCATCATTTGGGGCAGCAATCTCCTTATCGGGTACGCTACTCTTTCCTTTTGGGAAAGGAGCTTGGTTGACCACCAGAACTGAGGAATCATATGGCTTGAATGGAAAAAATTTCTTGCATCTTGAACTATCAACAGCATTCTAGAATTTTGTCTAGAAAATCTCGGTGACCATTTAGAACTCTAGACAATCCAACTCAGAGTGCCTACTTGTCTTGTGAATGCGGCACCAACTAGATAAGGTGGCCTCAGCTAAATACACCCTGCTTGTAGTCTTATCACTGCTGCTCGGTTGGTCAAGTGGCGTGGGAGCACCACCATTGTTTGGTCTTGTGTTCCACGTTCAATTATGTCTTTGTGAAGGCCTTCTGCCAAAATTATGTCCCAAATTCTGACCTCTTTCATAAATTTGTCTGGAAGAAGCACCTATATCACAATTTGTGTGTTTGTCATGGCTAAGGTTACCTTGGATACTTCTTTGTGAGGCTTGCAGCTGGTTGTTCTGATTCCTTAAGTGTGTCATTTCAATTGACATCTTCTTAAGCATTTCTATTAGCTCATCTATGTAATCCTTTTCGATATTACTCAATTGTGGAGTTGAATTTTGAAGGAATATTGGTTGTACTACTGGTTGGTTTTGTTGAGCGGGCGAAAACTCAAAGCTTTGGAGGTATGCTGGTACTTGGGGTAGTTAAGGGTAAACCTGTTGTTGTTGTGACTGTAATTATTGAGGTACTGGGGGCACCTAATTCAATGGCAGTCTTGGATGAGGAACCATTGTAAGTTGTGGAACTTGATTTATCAAGGGTGTTTGATGTGCCAAGGCTTGGGTGATCCCTTGAGTTTGATGCGGATGGGAAGCTGGTCCCAAAGAGGGAAATGAACCATAAATGTGTTGTCCTAAATTTGTGTTGGCCTTAATTGCTTTTGTATAGGCATCCACCAACCGGGTCAGCGGCAGGTTCATCCTCTTCACCAAAGCGGAGGTGAGGTTGTCCAACATTGCATAGTGCACCAGGCAGGAAGAAGGATCATCAACCACATAAGGCGTCTACAACCTCATATAATCTCGATGAAATCTATCATTAAAAGAGCTGATCAATTCATTTATTTCTCTTCGAATGGCCATGAACTGCTGGTACATCTCAGAAGGGTTGACTTGGATCTTAAATTTCTACAAGAAGGCATTCTTCAACAGATCCCAAGTGGTTATAGATCTTGTTGGAAATTGAACGTACCAATAGAAGACCTCCTCCCCCAAGGAATAAGCGAAGAGCCTACATGCCATCTCTTTGTGTCCAATTTGCATATCTTTCAAAGTTGTTTGAAAGATCTTTATGTGTTCCTTTGTTGTCCTCTGCAGATCCTGAGGATTGAACTTGGTGCAGAAGCCCTTCGAGTTCTTTCGCATATCATGGTAAACATTGAAGGACAAAAGAGAGGTATTGTAAAGTGGTAGTAGCAACTATTGGGACAATGCCTAGAGAAGGAAGTACATTGGGCTTGAAGGCAGCGCCTTTGCTGTGGGAGATGGCAACTCGGAAGGAAGCTTGGAGCGAATGGGAAGGAGAGGGTGCTACCAATGGGTCAAGGAGGAGGTGAGGGCGAATGAATGGAAGGAGCAGTTGAGTATGGAGGTAAAGTGGGTTGGTTGAATGTGCCAAAAGTGGATGCCTCCCCTCTTTTAGCTCTTCTAGCCTTGGTAGGGGGTGGTAGCTCTTGCAATTCCCCTTTATTTGGTGTGGATCTTAGAACTCTGTAAAATATTTAAAGGGAGAATGAACCGATTCAATCGAGCTTAACATGATTCAAGCCCTCCTTCTAGCACCAGTTATGTTGATGGGTGTTTTTTCACTTTCCAACATAGGTAATGCATAGGTGTATCACCTCTCTTGAAAGGTAGAAATCTGCAAACAAGGTGATGAGCCCAGAATATGGTTATAAATTGGATATCATGTTATAAGTTTTAAAAACTCTTGCTCTCTTTTTATGAATGTTTTAAACTCTGTGGTTATGAACTTTTAATGTTAATGGGTAGTATTCAATGACAAGCACTCATAAACTTGCAGCATAAATATCTTAGTCTATCTATGATCATTACCCTGTTTTGACTTCCCAATTGACTGATACGATGTATGTAGTTTTGGATAAGTAAGATGAATTGAATGCGTGTGATTAATGAGGAATGTCATGCTATTATGAGTGCATGCTTTCTTTTGCCTCTATTTCCATGTGTTCTACAGGTTGTTGAAGACTAGTATGAACGATTCAATGCACAACAGAACACGGCCTCGCGGAAAAAGTCATTTCCAGCGCACCATCGAAGGAGTCGTTTCAAGCGAGGATTCTTTGTTCGAGTCTTTGGGAAGAAACCGAATGAATCATCAATCTAGGAGGAGTGGAGTTCTAGATTTCCTTTGAGACTGTTGAGTGGATAGACTTGCATTTATGAAGTCTGTTCCTCCATCTCAGGTGACATTTATACCCGCGTTTTTCTCTATTAGTTGGTTAGTTAGTTAGTTTTTTCTCTTTAAATAAAGGTTCCTCCTGCGCGAGTGAACGGATTGGTTAAGAGAGATTAGACTAGAAAGTAGAAATAGAATAGATTGTAATGTGTTTACTGTTATAATGAAAGATAGAGCTTTGTATTAAGCTTTCTTACAAGCAAACAACCATGTATCTGATTCTGAAGTTATGAATAAGAAACTGATGAAGTTTTGAGTTCCATTCTTGCATAATTGGTTGATGCTTGATAAGGGGGCCCACTTAGTAAGTATCTATAGTTAGCTATTTGATTTCTAGTATTTATCTGCTAGAATTCCATTCCAGTAAGTTTGGACGCAAACTCAGTCTTAAATTGTTCCTACAGCATAAGGAATCCATCCTTGTGTCTGTTTTGCAGCATAAGGCTAGTTCATGGTTTATTTCCCAGTAATTGTTATTATGATTCCTGCTTTAGTTAAGTTATGCTTAAGTTAATCAGACTTTGCTTTACATTCCTACATTAGAGTTAGAATTCATTTCAAGCATTTACTTCTAGAAAGTTATGGCTAAAACCGGTTCTTAGTGCACATACAGTGCCGCTCCATTTCAAGTATACGTTCCCTGGTTTGACAAGTAAATGAACGACCATGAGAAGATGTTAGTCACCTGCTGGAATGTCCAATTCCCAGGTTAGGATTTGTCGTGACTTTTTATATCCTTTTGTGGGCACGACCATTTTTGGCACCATTGTCGGGGATGGTGTCAAACTAAGGACCTGTTACAGTCATGCTAGTAAAGAGTTAAGATGTCATTCTTAGTATTTTTAGTTTAGAATTTTGCATTCCAACATCCCCATAGTTAGTTTACTTTTGTTGTATGCATAGAAGAAGAGACCAATTTGGAAGATTCCTTCCTGGGAGCATAGATATTGAAGAGATCGAACCGAACCTATTCCAAGACGAGCCATATATGGATGTTGGCCAAGACTTAGTTACATCATCTTCTTCCTCTAAACAAAGATTTAACCTATCTGAAGAGACATAATCAATTAATCCACTTGCTCTTGTAGTTCATCAACCAGGAGCTAATCCAAGGATACAACCAAGAATGGAAAATCCTATTTTTCCATTCCCAATCCCTGACCTACATGACAATAATAACCTCAAGAACATCCCTGCCTCATTATTGCCCAAGTTCTATGGACTTATTACTGAGGACCCTCATACCTTCTTGTTTGAATTCGACATCCTTTGTAGAAGCTATGATTATACAACCTCAGCACACAAGTTGAAATTATTTCCCTCTACTCTAAAAGAGGCAACCTTGAGATGGTTCATGGAATTGGGAGGCAATGTAGCTAACACTTGGGATGAAATGAAGACTCTATTCTTGAGTAAATATAAAGAGTATTGTAGAGGAAATGATATGAGAGGAGATGACATTTTCAAAATGTCACAAAAGGAGGATAAAACCTTGGAGGATTATGTGTCAAGATTCTTGTTTAGTGTGCAAAAGAATACTCATCATGAGCTGAATGAAGAATCTCAAAAACTCCTCTTCTTAAGAGGAGTTAATGATACCTAAATGGAGGCCCTTGACCTCATGGCAGGAGGTGATGTCACCCAAAGCGATTGGGATGACATCAAGAAAATCTGTCTCAATTATTCCAGAGCATCTGTGAAGAAAGGAAGGGAGTTTAGACCCTCTTCTATAAAAGGGAGTGGCTCTAGAGTATCTAAAGGGGAGATTACCAATCTCTTGTCTGACTTCAAGTAGGACATTATCAATGATGTAGCTACTCAACTAGATATTATGCAAGCTCAAAGAAAGAAGGAGGAAGCTGAGGCAATGTTAGCTGAATATTGCCCCCACTGCCGACAAAGAAAGAAAGACAGTAGATGCAAAGTAGTGGCCAATTTGGAGGTGCAACATCTCCCTATCGAGTTCAAAACCATTGAAGGAGAGGAGGACGTGTTCTTTGTTGCTCAGCGCAGGCCATGGGCCCCAAGACAAGGTATGCCTCAGGGCCCCTTGCAAAATTTTGGTTCATATAATAATCAATGGCAGAACCAATACCCTCCAAGTTATGGCCCATATTCTCAACCTCAATGGAATAATCCTTGGCCAAATGCCCAGCAAAATCGTTAGCAATCCCCACAAGGGAATTGGCAACCACCATAGCAAAATCAGTGGCAACCTCTGCAAGGAAATTGGCAGCAATCTAATCAATGGAGAGGAGGCCAGCAATGGTCAAATCCACCCATTGGTTTCCTGCAGCAACCCCAGCAGCAGTCCATTATGCCACCTCCTGCAGCTAATCAAGGTCTGAATCCAAAGCCAACCCAATTACCTACTCAAGCAACACCCAATCCAAATAACCAGCAGCCGCAACAACCCCAGCAACAAGTCTATTTTGTTGATCCTAATCATCAGCCTGCCTATGCTCTTAACCTGAATAATATCAATTTACGTTTAGGAACTGTGTTGCCCACACCATCTCCTCCCATAATCTCAAAATTGCCATCTGAGGGAGCTGATCAAGATGAGGATACAAATGACCTTGCCCAACCAAATGAGCTAGTTCAGATTCCATCATTACCTGAGGCATCTAATAAAGTGTCCCCTCCTTTCCCACAAAGGTTGGAAGGTGAAAATGTGAAAAAACAAGAAGAACCTATTTTTGACATCCTTGACCAACTAAAGCATATATGTGTGAAAATTCCCTTGTTCCAAGCAATCAAAGAAGTACTTATCTATAGCAAAGCCATTAAGGAGGCATGCTTGAAGAAACCGGGGAGGAAAAAGAAAGACCCTCAAACTATCCATGTCATAGGCCAACTCTCTGACTTAATGCTAGGGAAGCTTACCATTCCAAAATATTATGATCCAGGAAGCCCTGTTGTGGAGATCAACATTAATGGGTTGCAAATTAAGAATGTTTTAGTAGATCTTGGGGCAGCTATCAATGTCATGACAAAGAAATTGGTTGTAAAACTTAGTATTTCAAACCTAAGGGCTACACCTACAATATTGCAGCTTGTTGATAGCTCAACTGTCAAACCTGATGGGGTAGTTGAAGACCTTGTAGTCACCTTGGATTCCTGGGAGTACCCTGTTGACTTTATGGTCTTATCTCCAAAGGCATCATTGGGGGGATATCCTGTCATACTAGGAAGGCCTTGGTTGGCTACTACTGATGCTTACATTGGTTGTAGATCGGGTAAAATGACAATATCTGATGGGTATAACACAAAGAAGCTTACCCTCTATTCTCCAGCCCAGCCCCAGCCTGAGTCTGGAGAAGCTGTTTGGCTAGACTGAGGAGAAGAAGTAGAAGATGTTAACTCATTGGCCCAGCTAATGATGCTGCAAACTAATCTGTTTTCACAACTTCTGAGTGAGGATGACCTGTTTTCCAAATGTTGCAGTCCAAATCTGATATGAGTAGTCAATCTGTTAATGAGCAATCTTTCCTGCAACAGCTAAGCCTTGAGAACCTGCCATTTAAAGTCCCTGTAGTTTTTCAACATTTGCTTCCTCAAGAAATACAGACACCACCTTTATCAGTAAATTCTATGAATGATCTTACTAAGCAAATTGAGTTGTCCCCAGACCACTGTCTAAATATCAATAGTAAGCTGCCTCAATCTCAACAAACTACCCTAGTCACAATGCTCCAAGATCAACACAAAGCTTTTGCATGGGACTATGGGGATATAAAGGGAATAGATCCTCAACTCTGTACTCATAGGATCTACATTAAGGAAGATTGTTCACCTGTTAGGCAGCCTCAAAGAAGGATAAACCCAGCACTCAGGGAAATAGTTAAAAATGAGCTCCAAAAATTGCTTGATCCTGGTTTCATCTACCCTATTTCAGACAGTCAATGGATATCTCCACTGGTAATTGTTCCTAAAAAAAATGGAAAATGAAGAGTTTGTGTAGACTACCGGGAGTTGAATACTGCAACTAAAAAGGATCACTTTCCACTACCATTTGTTGATCAAGTGCTGGATTCATTGTCTGGTAAGAAGTATTTCTCCTTTTTGGATGGATATGGTGGGTACAACCAAATTAAGATTGCCCCTGCTAACTAGGACAAAACAACGTTTACTTGTCCATAGGGGACTTTTGCTTACTCTGTCCTACCTTTTGGTCTGTGCAATGCTCCCACCACATTTCAAAGAGTAGTCATTAGTATCTTTGCTAACATTTCCAATGACTCCATGGAGATTTATATGGATGACTTCACCATTTATGGAATAACCTATGAAGAAGCATTAGCAAATTTAGAAAAGGTGTTGAAACGGTGTAAGAAGCATAATTTATCCTTGAATAGTGAAAAATGTTTCATGATGATGCAAGAAGGCATCGTTTTAGGCCATCACATCTCTTAGACTGGAATCCAAGTAGATCC
The DNA here is from genome assembly GCA_007115665.2 of Sequoiadendron giganteum. Lineage (NCBI taxonomy): Eukaryota > Viridiplantae > Streptophyta > Pinopsida > Cupressales > Cupressaceae > Sequoiadendron > Sequoiadendron giganteum. The sequence goes on along the minus strand of CM021106.1, from coordinate 599,187,132 downwards.
TGCAAAAATTGAAATCATTCAAACCTTACCAGCACCTATGAAACAAAAAAATGTTAGAAGCTTCTTAGGACATGCTGGATATTATAGGAGATTTATAAAGGATTTCAGCAAAATAGTCAGTCCATTGTATGCCTTATTAACTAAGGACTCTGAATTTCACTGGACTGAGGCCTGTGACAAGTCTTTCCTGTAGCTGAAGGACCTACTTACTAAAGCACCTGTTCTTCAAGGACCAAAGTGGAGTCTGCCCTTTCACATACATACGGATGCATCTGATTATGCCATAGGGGTTGTGTTAGGACAGGAGGAGAATTCCATTGAGTATGCTATCTATTTCATCAACAAGAATCTACAAGGTCCAGAATTGAATTACACTGTCACAGAGAAGAAGTTGCTAGCAGTAGTGTATGCTCTGAATAAGTTTAGGCATTATGTAACTGGCTACCAAGTATTTGTTCACACTGACCATGTAGCAATACGGTAACTTATGAATAAACCTGCCATATCTGGAAGGTTAGCAAGGTGGCTACTGTTGTTGCAGGAGTTTGATATCATAGTCATTGACAAGCCAGGCAAAGCAAATGTGGTGGTTGATTTCTTTTCAAGACTTCAAACACCTACACCTGCCACATCCGAGGTAATTGATGATACTTTTCTTGATGAACATCTATTTTATATTACTGCTCGCACTCCATGGTATATAGATATTGCAAACTACTTGGCAGCTAACAGGATTCCAACCCACTTCTCCCCAAAAGAGAGAAAGCTACTAATTGAGAAGAGTTTCAACTTTTCCTGGATAGCTGATTGTTTATTCTATACTAGATCATATCAAGTCATGCGTAGGTGTGTGAAGGAAGATGAGACATATGACATACTGCATGCTTGTCATGACGAGCCATGTGGTGGGCATTTTGCCTCTAAAAGAACAACAATGAAAGTACTTAACATAGGGTATTATTGGCCCACCTTACACAAAGATGTTGTAGCATATACCAAGAAATGTGACAGATGCCAACGAATGGGGCGACCGACAAAGACTGATGAAATTTATTTGCATCTACAAGTGGTAGTAACCCCCTTTGACAAGTGGGGTATGGATTTTGTTGGTCCTATAGACCCACCATCCAATGGAAAGTCTTATATTTTGGTGTGTACTGACTATGTAACCAAATGGGTGGAGGTAAAGGCAATGACACATGCCAGGGACAACAAAGTTGTTGAATTCCTGTATGAACAAATCTTCACTAGATTTGGAGTTCTTAGGGAACTCGTCATTGATCGGGGAGATCAATTCACATCAACACTAATCACAGCATTGATGAATGATTATTAAATCAGACACAGAAAATCAAGCCCATATCACCCTCAAGCAAATGGCCAGGCAGAGGTTACTAACAGAGAGTTGGAAGCAATCCTCACCAAAACAGTGAAGCTACATAAGAAGGATTCGAGCAGCCGTCTTCCAGAAGCAGTCTGGGCCTACAGGACAACCTGGAAAACTACTACAGGGTTCACACCTTTTGAGCTACTTTATGGTAAGACTGCTATGTTGCCAATTGAATTTGAACATAAAACTTTAAGGACTACTCTGCAGCTACAAATTGATCTTTCTGAAGCGCAAAAAGAATGCCTCCTCCAGTTGAATGGATTGGATGAGATGCGGAAAGTTGCCCTGCAGCATACTGAAGCAGTGCAACAACAAAGGAAGAAGTGGCATGATCACCATATCAAGACAAAGCGATTTTTTGCTGGTGATTGGGCCCTACTCTACGACTCCAAATATAAAGAAAATTAGGGTAAGCTTACAACAAGGTGGCTGGGTCCATATGAAATTGAGAATGTATTTGATAACGGTTCAGTATAGTTGGTGACAATCAATCCTATCCACTTCAAACTATTGGTTAATGGACACCGTCTGCGATTGTACCATAAACCAGCTTCAAAAGAAGAGTTCATGTAGCAGTTTGTTTCACCTATGGCCAGTGATCTACATGTAGCAAAGGGCTTCGGTCTTCTTTCTGCAACATCTCTTTGAATTATGTTAAAACGTTCATAATAAAGGTTTTCTTTACGAAAGCCACTTTCTCCATCATCCTCCATCCCCATCAATCACTCATTCCATTCTTCTTTTCTATGTCACCCATCCACATCATCCATCTACCGTACCATATTCATTTATGGTTTCTTTTTGAGCCGTCATTTCCCGTTATGCTGTGAGATCTGCCAACATCCGCGGGCATTTATTATAAGGTATGCGATATTCTTTCTATTCGTCATATCATTCATTAATTTTATTTATTCACTTATTGCATTATGTATATCAGACATTCTTGTCATTACTCCCCATGCCTCACCTATCCTTTCCCACATGTGTGGACACATGTCAAATCTTAAATAGGGGGCGGGGATAATTTGAAACAAATTCTTTCCTTTTGCTATTGCCGCGTTTAGTAAAGACCATTTTTACCGTACATGCCGCCAAATGAATGCATGATTTTCCTAGATCAGCAAGTTAACTGCTAGTTAAGTAGTTCCTCGAAATCATTGCATGCAATTTTTTTTACATTATTTCTGGTAAAGCAAAAAGAGAAAGAAGCCGGACAGGGAGAAGCAGAGCAAATAAAAGAGTTTTTCAAATATTCAGAAGAAGTTGAGATTCAGGGTTTTTAGCAGAAACATTTCAGAATATGGATGGTCAGCTTGTACGACATGAACCAGCGGCTCATGAACCCTTAACGCAGGACCCTTAGATAGTTCAAGCATTTAGCATGTGTGGATGGTTGAACTACTTTTTGAGCATCAATTCCTTTGATGACAAAGTTGCTAGTGAATTCTTAAGAACTCTTTTTGAGGGGGAGGCTATAGTATGGGGCTTAGCAGTAGTAGTCACTGAGGAATGAATTGCTGAGATAACAGGGCTTCCTGCAGTTGGAGAAAATTTTCCTTTAGGAAGGGATGTCGTCTCTGCCAGGGTAGAGTTCACATTGCCAACTGACGGACCCTTGGAAGCTTCAAAGCAAGGGTGCAAAAGAGTCTCACTGCCATATCCCTACTCAGAATATGTCTCCTTTATAATCAAGTACTTAACTTGTGAAGGACGCTTTTTGTATTTGCACTCCTACCATTTTAAGTTGCTAAGTCATATAAGGCACGGGTTAGCTATCAATGTCCTGAAATTTTTGTTAAATCTTTTAGAGTGCAATGCCAGTGAAACTCAGAAAGGAAAAGACAATTCAATTTCCCATCATGCCCTTATAAAACTACTGACTGAGCATTCCCTGAGGGACATATCACCTATTTCCTAGCAAGAATTTGTTGCCTAAAAAGGGCTACAGCCTCCTGAACCTCCAAGAACATTGCCTGCATGACCCAAAAAAAAGAGAAAACGAGTAGAGTCTTCAAGTAGAGAAGCTGAACAAGATTCCCCTACTTCTCCTGCAGCACCTAGTCCTGCAGCTGCTATAACTGAGCCCTCTACCCGAGTCAAAACCAGGTCTACTACAAGGAGTGAAAAAGGGAAAACCAAGATAGCTGAACCATCTAGCGTTGGGCATACCCTAGGAAAAAACCCTCAAACAAATAAGCAAAAACGAGCTACCCGGCTTTCTCCTGCAGCAACACCCGATGCCACCAAAGTCTTATCATCCTCTCCTTCTAATTCTCAAAACCCCAAGAAATATGGGAAGAGAAAAGCTGCCAATGAATCTCCTGCCTCAACTACATTACCTAGGAGAACTTTCGCAAGAAAACAAAGTCAAACTACCCCACCCTTTTCTACCCAACCTGAAATAATTGTCATTTCTGAGGAATCCGAGGAACTCATTCGTGAAAGTTCTCAGAGTATATCTGAGAATTTCCCACTTGGCACCTCAGAAATTCCTAATGATATACAAGAAGAAATAGGGGAAGTTGGGGAAGGACAGCGAGATTGTAATAATGAGGGGAGAATGTCGAGTCTTGATGACTTGGTTAAGGCAGCTGAAAGAATTTCTGAGGAAGCACAGTCCCCTGTTGACCAGCAACAAGGGTTTGTCTTGCAGCCAGAACAAGAGCAATATGAGCAACCTAAGGCATCCAATGCAATTCCATTACCTTCTAAAACATGCCAGGCATTAGTTGTATATAAAAGACCACTGCTAACCGAATGCTTGGAACACCTTCAGGAAACCTGGAGTCCTGTGACACTTTAGACCTTGAGTTTTCGCCTTCTGGCTAAAACTCAAATGCAGTAGAGTCTGTGGGAGGAAGGAAAGAAGAAGTTAAAGAAAGAAATTGAAAATAAAAAACAGGAACTCTAGGAGGTAAAGGAAAAGATGAATGAAATGATGAAGGTGGCAGGGCAGATCATGGAATGCAAGCCACCACCTAGAATATATGCAATGTGTCTCAAAGAACAGTTTCAGTGGTTTCAGTTGATAAGGATTTCTAAAAACCTTAACCCTGTTCCTAATACTGCTAAAGAATTCTATGATGCTTATTAAATGGCACCTGACTGGCTAAGGAATTCCATGTGTGAGTTTTATTTACATGGTTTATTAATTCCTTATGAAACTAAGTGGAATCCACTTCTGTTTATAGGTGACATACATTTGAGATCACTGATGTCCTGGGCAGCAAATGAAATAAATTATGGGAAACAATCTGAGGACTATGAGGAGACTGAGCAAAGAGAACCTATTCCCCTAAGATCAGAAAGTTCAGACCCCCAAAATTTTCTAAGGGCTTGGTTTTCTGCAACATATGGCTTTTATGAACCTGCAGCAAGGGTAAGGATATTTGATCTTAGAAAACAGGTTTATGTCGAGTTCAAAAGCCAACCATATTCGTTCTGGAAGCTTTCAGCTTCCAGAAACAAAACAAGATGGGTAAAGCTAACAGTTGGTTTAAAGAAGTATGAGCCCCATAGTCCCTTAAACTTAAGAGCAGCTGTCAAGAGGTTCGAAAGATATATGCAGATAGGTCTTCAGAAAAGGTTTGAATTATGGTTGTCTCTGACATTCAGGCCTCCTGCCTTAATATGGCCACTATATCCTTATCAGGCCACAGATATTAATGAAGACACAGAAGCCCGAAGATATGAAAGATGGAAGAACTGCAGGGGTTTCTACTATAGGTTTGGGACTACATTACAGGGCCATGTGACTCCTACAAACTTCAGGGACACAACCAGAAAGATTAATGTTGGAGGACCAGCATTAGATAAAGTAGGGGGCAAATGATGAGCCCAAAATATGGTTATAAATTGGATATCATGTTATAAGTTTTAAAAACTCTTGCTCTCTTTTTATGAATGTTTTAAACTCTGTGGTTAGGAACTTTTAATGTTAATGGGTAGTATTCAATGACAAGCACTTCTAAACTTGCAGCATAAATATCTTAGTCTATCTATGATCATTACCCTGTTTTGACTTCCCAATTGACTGATACGATGTATGTAGTTTTGGATAAATAAGATGAATTGAATGCATGTGATTAATGAGGAATTTCATGCTATTATGAGTGCATGCCTTCTTTTGCCTCTGTTGCCATGTGTTCTAAAGGTTGTTGAAGACTGGTATGAACGAGTCAATGCACAACAGAACACGGCCTCGCAGAAAAAGTCGTTTCCAGCGCACCATCAAAGGAGTCGTTTCAAACGAGGATTCTTTGTTCGAGTCTTTGGGAAGAAACCGAATGAATCATCAATCTAGGAGGAGTGGAGTTCTAGATTTCCTCTAAGACTATTGAGTGGATAGACTTGCATTTATGAAGTTTGTTCCTCCATCTCAGGTAGCATTTATACCCTCATCTTTTTCTATTAGTTGGTTAGTTAGTTAGTTGTTTCTCTTTAAATAAAGGTTCCTCTTGCGCGAGTGAACGGGTTGGTTAAGAGAGATTAGACTAGAAAGTAGAAATAGAACATATTGTAATGTGTTTACTGTTATAATGAAAGACAAAGCTTTGTATTAAGCTTTATTACAAGCAAACAACCATGTATGTGATTCTAAAATTATGAATAAGAAACTGATGAAGTTTTGAGTTCCATTCTTGCATAATTGGTTGATGCTTGATAAGGGGGCCCACTTAGTAAGTATCTGTAGTTAGCTATTTGCTTTCTGTTATTTATCCATTAGAATTCCATTCCAATAAGTTTTGATGCAAACTCAATCTTAAGCTGTTCCTGCAACATAAGGAATCCATCCCTGTATCTGTTCCTGCAGCAAAAGGCCAGTTCATGGTTTGTTTCCCAGTAATTGTTATTATGATTCCCGCTTTAGTTAAGTTATGCTTAAGTTAATCAGACTTTGCTTTACATTCCTGCATCAGAGTTAGAATTTCTTTCAAGCATTTACTTCTAGAAAGTTATGGCTAAAACCAGTTCTTAGTGCACATACAGTGCTGCTCCATTTCAAGTATACGTTCCCTGGTTTGAAAAGTAAATGAACGACCATGAGAAGATGTTAGTCACCTACTGGAATATCCAATTCCCAGGTTAGGATTTGCCGTGACTTTTTATATCCTTTTATGGGCGCGACCACAAGGTACAAATTACTATCGCAAGGTCTCTCGGGTGTCAAGTCAAGAATTTCTTGGAATGTCTCAATTGGTTCATGTGATTTGCCAGTAATCACAACGCACCCTTACGTATGTTAAGTTGGAGGGAAATCGGTTATTCAAATGGAGTTCTCGAGGTGTTGGAATGGATGTGCAATTGCTACAAGTTCAAAACAACAATCCAGACTCCACCATTATCATCAGATTTGCCTGAACTTTTCCTAAATTATTATTTCAAAGAAAGGTCAAAAGGGAAGGGAGAGGAAGAAGTTCCTAGACCTGCAACTACCAATGAATAGTGATAATGGAGGATGCTATAGTGGATAGCCTTCCTGAAACTAAGTTCCAATTAATCAAATCAACTAATAGTATCATGAAACTAGTGCTATCTTTTAAGTTTTACAGATTTTAACCTATTCATTCACCATGGGACATGAATAAAAGATGAATTTTGAGTGCAACAATCAATGTATGTTCTTACTAGCTTTACACTACTATTTATCATCAATAAACAACAAAAAGCATGAACAAGAAAGGGCATCAACATAGTAGAATTCTTCAACATCAATAAACAACATTAACTAATCTACCAAAGCATGTTAAAACTCAGAACGACAAAGTAAATCTTCTCAAATCTACTGACTATGGGAGAATAATCATGAAACATGAAGGAAACTCAAGAATCCATCAAAATCAATGAATTTTTATTAGAATTTCAGTGGCATGTCTTTACAACAACTCAACTCTCTCTTGAAAATGAGAGGAGACCCCCTATTTATAGTTTTCAAAAAGAAAAATGAATAGACAAGGATTAATCTCATTGTGTGTCCAAAATTCACTACAAGTTAGAGTTTCACCTACCCCGAATATTTTACAATTTAAAATACATTTCTTGTCCTCTAGCCTATTTCGTCTTCTAGTATCTGGCACTATAGCACTTTTGTCTTTTTTTGATTTCCCTTTTGCTGTAGTTACATAGTGAGAAACCCATCATTAATGACAGGATTTCCCTCATTTTTCTTTATAGTAGCATACTCCATGAATTTTCCCATCATTGTTTGAAGTTTGTCCCACTCAATTATATTAGATTGGAGCACTTGAAATGATAATTTCCTCGACCTGCCTATTATCAGTTCCCAATTCTTTGTGCATTTGGGTGTAGCTTTAGCCATTTGTTTAGACTGGACGAAGGCCCTAGTAGAAAAGTCCATAAAATTTAGCGTTAGTGAATCCTCAACCCCGTTTTCCATCTTCTTATGAAAATATGGCCTTATTTTCTCGAGATTCAGCTCGACGACAAGCATGTCATAATACTCATGAGCTTGAGATATTCTTCACAATCTACCCAATGTTCTTTGACTCATTCCAGGTCATGCTCCACCTCATGGAGTACTTGCTCCAAGACTTCTTTTCTCTAGTCTAGGCTCATTCCATGTCTCAATCAGCCAATGATCATTCTTTCCCCAAAGCCAGCTCCTTCTCCCATGTTTTGTCGGGCATTTTGAGGATGGCTTCGAGCTTAGTATAAGTAATCATGTACAGCTTAGTGAAGCGATGAAAGATTTCTCGATGCCCTCTAGTTTTTTATGCACGTCACAAAACTTGTTTGTCGTTCAAACAACATGACCAATGCCCATATCTCTATTGTAAATCACTCGCTGGAACCAATCTTCGGTAGCCTTGTACCAATTTTTTCTCCTCTCTAGTTTACTTATGTGATCCTTCGACAACAAAAATGGTGGGGCTGATGATGTCATTGGTAATTCTTCCATAGAAGACCATTGTTGTATATAGGTAGTGAGGCCTACCACCTGTTCTTTCAATTCCTCCTTGGAGGACTGATCCTTATTCATTTGATGTACAATCATGGCAATGGACCCCTGGAGTTGATCAATCTTTTGTTCCCTTGTAGTTGTACCTAGGTCAATGGTAGAGATATTATAAGTCACACCTTCTTCTTTATCTAGCATTGGGGTGGCAATTTGTACTGTCTGAGATCCTGATGCATCCATCGTGATATGGGATCTAAATTTCAGCTTATTTTCTTTCTTTGCTCCTATTTGAGCCCTTGCTAGGATATCCTCTAGTCTCTCCTTGGGATCCATGGGAGTGGGGGCCTTCTTTTGTAGCTACTTTTCCAGCCACCGAGGCATCTGAGATCCCTCCTTTGGTGATTCATGATCACCTTCTTCTCTCTGAGCATGTTGGATCTCCCTTTCTTCGTGATCCCAAGCCTCTTGCTCTATTTTCTCTTCTTCTTCTTCATCTTAGTCTCAGATAAAAATGGCCTTTTCTTCTTGTGACTCAGTAATAGTAATGTTTTCTTTGGGGCTATCTTCCCCTTCAGATGCCTTTTCTTCTTCCTTCCTGACCTCTGTATGATGTTCTGCCTCAGGGCTTCTTTTCGTTTCGGCCTATTTTTAGGCTTATCTTCTTCTTTAACTTCATCTTCTTTCTTCTCTTCTTCTTCCCTCTCGGGAGAAACTTCTTCTTGTTGGTTGAGGCCTTTGTCTTGTTCTCTTGTTAGTAGCTCGGTAGATATCTCCATGTCCTTATCTGTTTCATTCTTTTCCTCGGAAGACTGCCTCTCAACTTCCTCCCCAACATCTTTGAGTTGTTCAAACAACTCCTCTTCAAGTTTTTGGTCAAAGGATTCTATTATGTATTTGGTGTTGGGGTCTTCGCCATCTTATTCTAAGGATTGTGATCTTTCTTCTCCATGCACTACCTCGTTAGTGACCAAATGTTCATATTGTGGATGCTCATGGTAGTCATTCTTGGGTGGATCTTCAAGTTCAACATATTTCCCCCCTTTTGGCTACCTCCCTCTCTTGCCTTTTTAGCTCCTCTGAGATCTGCATGGTCGTCTCCATTTCAAGTGGTTCTTTCAGAGGAGGGACAGGGAGGCTGGCAACAACCTGAGCTAGAGAAGCCTATACTACGGGGTTCATCAATACTCCAGAGAGATCCATAGGGATGTTCTGCATATGTCGGGAAAAACCCTCTAGAAGACTATGAGAGATCATTGTCATTGTGGAGGCTAGAGGAGCCGCAGATGATGGAGAAATTGAAGAGGATGAAAGTGGGGAGGTTGTTGCAGAGGAGGAATCTCTTACCATAATAGGTTAGTGGGTGAGGTGGAGACAAGATGAACTGAGATATCCACTGCGGGCAGAGAGGAAGCAAGCAATGCTTGGGATGCTGGTGGAGGAGTGATAGAAGTGGCAACGGTGGTGGAAACGAGATTAAAGGTAGTAGGTGGAGACTTTGGTTGCTCTGCCTCTTCCTCTACTCCTTTGTGCAATGGATCTTCTTGGATTGTGGGCATCTCAAAGAATCCATTTGATTTCTTTGCTTTCTTTGAAGGCTCATCCTCTGACGACTTCCTTGAATATAATTTATGCTTTGCTTAGTGCTCGGCTACCTCTTTTATTTTCCTTGACCTAGTGGCTAGTGGAGATTTTGGAGCTTCTTCAGTTGGGGTGGCAACGGTCCCATTATCGATTCTGCTCTTGAGCTCATCTTCGACCTCGTTGTAGGTTAAATCAACCAACTAAAGCTTCAACTAAGCAATTTGTGCATCAATCCATTGCCTCATTTTGTGCTCTATTGGCTTTGTTAGAATATTGAGGTTGTTGACCTCTTCCTCATTCCAATCTATGAGGGGCAATGGCAGGTTGGCAACAGCATTAAATCTTGGATCTATAACAGTGCTCTCGTCCTAGACGATCTGATTAGGTACTGGGAAGAGCTTGACTGTATTGATAAAGTAAGCAGCCATACACATATAGTGGCTCATGCATACCTCTTTATCATCCTGGTAGTTGGCCCAAAAATCTTCAATGTTGTGCAAATGGGTGTACTCCTTTCCAACAAACTTTTGCAGCTTGTTGTATGGATCCATCCTTGGTCGAGGAGTGTAGAGGCACTCAACGATCTCTTTCTTAGAATATTCAGCACATTGGGTAACTGGGAGAGCATACATTCCCTATCTGAATGTGAGAGGATATGGCACTTCCGCTTGGTATTTTCTATCAAGAAGGGTATGTGCATTTTGCAGCTGCCTTGAAACCTCTAACAAAATCAACCAGTTGTTCAGATACTAGGGTACCTTATACAACCTTTCACTAAAACCTTTAGTGTGGATATAGGTAAACTTGGGGAACTTAATGGAAAGGAATCTGAACCTCTGAATAAATGCATGAGCGCTATGCGTAACTCTTCTCTCAAAATCCCCTCCGAGAAGCCTAATAATGTGCCCAATAAAGGCATCATTCACCCTGCAATAGTCTTTCTTGAAATTTCGATACTGGAGTTGTGGATGCCTGTCATATACTTTCAGCCCTCTCCCTAGAGTTGTGCTTTGTGCAACAAATAATCCCCTATAAGAAAAGGTATCAGCTAGAAGGTAGACCAAATAGGAGGTCATATAAAACTTGGAGGTCTTATTAACTTCTACAGACTGCTTGTGCAAGTTGTTACTGATCATCCAAGCCCAATCAAACTTAGTTGTTCCTATTATAATCTCTTCTATAAAGTAGAACATCCAATCTTGGAAATAGGCTGCAATTGAGAAGCCCATGACTGTACCTTAAAAAGTTACCAAATCATTGTAGTCCTCATAGAGGTCACTCCTGAACAACTCCTAATGCACCTTGTTCGTGCTACCCCTCTTCTCTTTTAACAAGTTTTGATTGATCAATTTCTTACATTTTATAGGGTCCACCTTCCACATATTGCTTTGTTGCTTGCTCCATAAGGTCAGAGGTAGGGATGTGGAATTTTTGTGCTACGGACTTGGCAGACAGGTTGGCCAACACTTTACCATCATGGTCCACAATCTTTCTTCTCTTCTCTTGATAGGCTTCTCTGAAAGCCATCGCCAATTCAGGGGCCACAAGAGCTGGTGGGAAGCCGGTTGCCTTAGCAAAACCACTCTTTCTAATTTTCTTTTCATTTTCTATAGTGGGGTTAGAGATGACCCTCTATCGGAATTCATCTATATTTATGTGTCCAAGGTTGGTGTATGTAATGGTGTCCCACATGATAGTAACTTTGGAGGTGACCTCCACTCCCTGAAACTGATACCTCATTTGATCTTTGTCCTCCTTTCCCCTCGGGACCTTGGTAGATTTCTTCCCCTTTTCCTACTCTGTGGATGCCCTCGATGGTCATGTAGCTGATTCCATAAATCTTGCAAGCAAAGGCGTAGTAAGCATATTCATGTATAAAGTGAGGGGAGCATTAGCGAAAACCTGCAAAATAGATGTTAGATCAAGCAATTCATCTTTTGAGGATCACAACATTCATCACAAATCGTCATTTGCCTTTCGTTTGGAGAAGATACAACGATGCGAGCCCAGGGATGTAGGTTTCCTTGAGTTGGCAACCATTTTGGAGGAGGCATTTGGTAGATGGTGAAGGGGGCATGACAGCCTGCATGTGGCCACTCGCATCAACACTTTCGCACAATGATAGGACCCACCAAGTGTTAGAGTGCTTGGATATGCGGATGTGATCGTTCTTGAGGTGTTTGGAAGTGATAGTTTGGTCATTTTTGCATGCGGGTCTAGAGGTTGCGGGGGATGTCTCAGTCATTCGAGAGTTTCATCATTTGGAATGGCACTAGGGAGGCAAAATCCCATAGACGACATTCCATCATGAGGGACCCGCAAAGGACATAGACGGTTCGAGCTTGGTCACTTAAGGCTCAACATCCGAAAGGTTGTGGGTTGGGAACTATGGGAGGCCGCCATGTAATAGACATTTTGAATACGAAAACTAGGAGGCGAAAGCCAGCACATAGTGGTTTGCAGCATCGGTCCCACAAAGGAGTGTTCATCACTTATCACTTTCGCTCAGACGGTGGAGAGCGGAGCAGGACCCCGTAAGGTGGGCAGCAAGTAGGACATAGTCGTTTTGAAAATGGCAATCATGAAATGGAAGGTCATAGATGGTGGCCCGCAAAGGTACACTGGCAGCATGATGAGTTAGTCATTTCATGTTTTGAAGGTCCAATAGAAATAGCGGGGTTGAGGCCCGCACTGCGGAAGGGAGGACATCGTCGACCATTGGGAAATGACGATGACCACAGGGTGACCTGTGGATGGTGGCCCGCAAGGGTCAACCCGCAAAGGGTCAACACTTGGTGAATTTCAAGAGCAGTGACCAGGACAACGAGGATGTGTGCAGGGCCCAAAGGGCGAGCAAACGGGTTAGCTTCGCCATTTTGGGTCAAGTGTTGTCATCGGTGCTAAAGGGTGGTTAGAGTTCCACAGGAAACGACCCACAAAGGCTTAGCTGCGTGAATGTTTTCCTGACTGTGAATGGTTTGGTGGGGCTCGCTAAGTGAGAGGAAGGAATATGATGGTCATTCAAAATGGTGGCGAGGGAAAGAGTCATCTGCATGGAGCGGCCTGCACAAGGGGACCTGCAAGGATTGACAACCGGGGTTTAGATTTTGCCTAAGTGTTTCATTCAGACAGCGGCGGGGAGGGTGTGGGTCACAAAGGGCCCATGGCCCTGGTTAAGAATGACCATGGCAAGGTATAGTTCTACACGAGCTTTGGAGCTTGGAATTTAATAGTTTTCAACTTTCTAGTTTATGGGTTTTGTGCGAAATCCAATGGTCTCTCAACTATTTTAAGGTTTCAATGAGTCTTCCTTTAAAATTTAAGATGTTTTGAAAAACGTAACTCAAAGTATGCAGGTGGAAAGGCAACAATGGACTCACCTAGTGATCTCGATGAAGATCAAAGATGAAGGCACTCAAGCTCGTCCTTGAAGCAATCTGGACTTGAAGGCAGTGGAGGCAGGAGGTGCACTGACAAATTTCAAAGGGAATGTCGGTGAAAATGACATCTCAACCTTGCTATTTATAGGAAATTTGACAATAAATGCCAACATTATATGTTGTACAATGACTAGTTAGGTTGGTGAGCACGGATTCTGAAACAACTAGCAGCGGGAACGACAAAGCCCGTGGGGCGAGCAGTAGCCAAGCATTCGCCGTTTGACAGTTCGCTAAAGGAAATGATAATGAAGGGTGCAGGACCCACAAGGCGAGTGGATGAGCCAACTCGGTCGTTGCATAAACAGCCAAGGCAGGACAGAATTCTGCCAAGGGCGGCCCGCAAGGGTGGACCCACAAAGAGCAAAAGACGATAGTTTTGAGGATTCAAGGAAAACTACCAAAGGAACTCCACGAAGGTCGAAGACTTGAAAATTTCAAGGGTGGTGAAACTTGGTCAACTTAAGATGGTAACTTTAAGACTTATTGACCACTTAGGACTCAAAAATAAGGGGCACACAAAATGGGGGGAAGGCAAAAGCGACCTAACAAAAGTGAAAGAGAGGGTCCCCATTCCGAACGGGGCGTGTGTGCTATAGGCACAACGAGGCTCTTTCATAGTGGTTCAATGTGCTAACTCCTGAGATTGTAGCAGGTTCAGTCTCAATGTTTGATCCTTTATTTTCAAATTCCATTGTGACTTCTCTTTACCATTGTGTACTTTCTCATCAAATGTAACATGGGATTGTGGTCTTCTTATGGCCTTCATGGTTGGTTTCACATCCTCCTTTTTTTCAAGAAGGTAGACATCTATAAATCTCTTAAAATTAGGAGCTTTTTCAATTTATTTTTCAAATTCAATAAGATTATTCCCCTCAAGCTCGGCCTTTGATCCTCCTTCGTCTCTTTCATGTCCACTAAGCTACTCCTCCCAAAAAACTGCTCATCAATCTCCTCTATAACACAATTCCCTTCAGTAAACCCACCATTCTTACCCCCAATATTTCTTCATCAACCATTTGGACAATCTCTTTATTTTCATTCCTCACAAGCACCATTCTTAAGGGATCATCATCATCCACAAGCTTAGAAGAACTACTTGTCACTAATTTCTCACAGGAGGACTCTCCTAAATCAGGGGCAGCTACAGAACAACGAGACTTGGAAACAGATTTCATAAGCATTGTACTATTCTTAGTACCAACAGAAATCACACTACTAACTCCTTCTCCAAGCTCTTTTCTACCCTCTTTCACCTATTTATCCCATGACTTGTATTGTTGATGAAGTGCATTTATCTCTCTCTTGGTTTCTTCACAAAACAGTTGAATCTTTTCCTACCCTATTTTAGTAGCTGTCAATTCTCCTTGCTTGTGGAGCCTATGAAAAACAGGAGGAACTATGTCCTACCGAGGTTGAAGTTCAATGAGGAGCTTATTTAGATTGTTCAACTAGGTTACAAAGGCTTTTCCTTTGGCTACTGCAACCTTAGCATCTTCAAGTGTTTTAATGGGGAGTTCTGTTAAACATCGAAGCTGCTCTTGCAAGGCTCTGAGTGTGTGTTCTGCTTGCATTTGTTTGGTCTCATATCTCCTCCTATTTTGGCTGACATTGGAAACCATGGCCACAAAATGTGGTTGAGTTGGGTGTTGTTGAATTTTGATTTTTATGGGGCTAAAATGACTGCATCTATTTTTGAAATACTTTCAAGTTTATGATAGGTCATTAAATTCAACAAGAGCAAGAAAATGACATTTGTTTCCCGAACACTCTTTCATTTCTAAAGCAAGTGTTTGGGCTCGGGGTATTGAATCACAAGATTATATAGAAAACACTAAATTCTAATGTATTGGTAGAAACAAAGGATATTTTGATAGCTTATACCAATGAAATCCTGTTTAATGAATTGCTGTCTGTATTGAACATTTCAACTTTGAAAATAATCCTACATTCACTATTGAACCGAAGTTCTGAAAAAAAGAATGTGCTTGACTACTATTATATTGGTGTTTCATGTAGAGCGATCAATAGCTTAAACTTCCTAAGAATTTTGTATGTCGTCTAAATAACAGGTAAGAAAGGAGCTGATAAGGATTTGTAGCAAATAGATTCATTATTTCAGCGATATGTAGATAAGAACTCGCCTGATGTGGTAAGGTAAGAGTTCTACTATTTGGTAAAACACA
Source organism: Sequoiadendron giganteum (assembly GCA_007115665.2). Lineage (NCBI taxonomy): Eukaryota > Viridiplantae > Streptophyta > Pinopsida > Cupressales > Cupressaceae > Sequoiadendron > Sequoiadendron giganteum. Next base: position 599,171,619 of record CM021106.1, on the reverse strand, counting down.
TAGCCTTAGCACTCTAAGAATATTCTAGTCTCAGCGGTTTTATTTTCAAATTACTCTACTGGCCTCAGTCTGTATTTTCTATTTTGTTTTTGTAAAATACATAGCCTTAACTTGGATTTATATATAGACAATTCTGTTCACACAAGAAAGAACAATCAATTTACAAAGTAGTTCTGGCCTTTCTACCCTAATCGTGACATTTCTTATGCTTGGTTCTCAACGCCAACTAGCAATCTATTTTTGTCCATATCAAGACAGCAAGCTGGGATGAGAACAGCGTGGTGTGGTTCATTTGATGACTCGTTATGTTCTAGCTTAATATATAGAAATCTTTCAATATTGTGAAATTTTCATTATTCTAACTTATATACATAAGATTAAGACATATATAAATATATATAATGATTCCCTATTTGTAATGTTGTAAAATATAGTGAATGCTTGATATATGAATTAAACAGTGAAATGGTATTTAGGATTTCATGTAATTGCATGTTGCAAAGGTGTAGGGGCTAAATCATTGAGTTAGTTATTAAATATAATGTGATTACATGAACTCTGGATCTGTAAGTTTCATGACTAATGACTCAGCAGCATATATGAAATTTCTTGTATGTAAAAAAGTTGTATAATGCTTATGCTTGTAACAGTACATTTTGAAGAAATAGATTTGATATTTATTGTCTTGTTGTAGCATGACACTCTTTAATATTCTTAATTAGAATCAATTTTAAATGAAGGAGACCCACATTAACTGAGTGGCCAAATTTTCTTGCAACAGATGCTAATGTAGGCCCCATATAACAACAACTATAACCTTGATTAACAGCTGCTTGCAAATTCATTATTAACAAATATAATGCAAACATATATGTAGATACTTCCATCCAAATGAGAATAGTTTTTTATCTTTGATAATCATTTTTAGTTCTCGTCCTACTTCAATTGAAGTAAAAATAACTTTATTGATGAAAAATTAGTAATGAGAATAGTTTTTGGTCTTCTATAGTCTTTTTCAATTCTCTTCTTACTTCAATGGAAATAAAATAGCGTTATTGATGATGAATCTATAATCCATCTCTCTTTCTAAAGGCTAAAGATCAGCATAGGTATTGGGTTAGTTGGAATGCAAGATCTGCATTCAAGAGGGTAGGGTGTTAAAATAAAAAGGGAAACATATATGGCAATAAAGAGCCTGAAACATGAAAGAAAGCCTAAAATATTCCATGAGTTTGTATTTCATTGATAAGGATGTGTTGTGTATTGAACCACACACTTAAGTAGGACCTATAAGTGCATTAAGGGGAAAGAGGGTTCCCCAGTGCTTTTAGGGTTTTCACCTAGAAGGGGAGAGTTCTTTCACACCCAAAATCTGAGGGTTCATTCAAGATTATGTGTTAAAGTGTGATGTGTGTGTGATGTGGGATGTGTCTAAGTGTTGCAAGCTAATGAAGTGAACTAACTATGAAATGTAAACTAGTATAATGCAAATGTATTGAAAACACTATGTAAAATGTCCTAAGAATGACCTAAAGTGCATGCAAACTGTAACAGAACTTAAAGAGGCAGAAGTGGTGTACCTGGAAACTAAAGGTTGATGAAGAGGAGCTCTAGAACCTTTCAGATTATGTTGTTGATGTTGACTGGGACAATTACACCAAGTTGGGCGACATAGTCCTGCTTCGTGGAAACTTTGTTGAAACCAGTCTCAGGAAAATGGGTGTCTAGATCTGCAAAGATCACTTTTCAAGCCTGGCAGTGGGACTAATTCACCAATGATGGTGACTTATTCCACCTAGGACTTTCGAGAATCTCGAGACTGGAATCTGTAGCTCTCAAATTGTACTTTTGTTTCTGATAGAGACCCGTGTTTGAATCTGCAAATGTTGACCTGCAAGTTGTCTTCAAGCTCCTTTTAGGGTTTGTTGAATTGGAATGATGTGGATGGAAACATGACACCTTTCAACACCTTACTATTTGACTAATCTGCATACAAACCTGCAAATCACACATGTAAACAGGGGAAAAGGGTTAGGGTTAGAGAATAGGGGTTTGCCTTAGTCAAACCCCATTTTGGTAATCAAAGCCTAGATAATGAAATGAAATGTAAAGGGAAAGATGATTGAGTAACATGCAAACTTACAACAACTCACCAAGCCCTTGAGGTGGAAAAGTCTAAAGATATACAACTGATCAACTCCAATGGATGATGTTTGATGTGCTTAGTGTTTGAATGCTTGATGCTTGCTTGATTGCTTATGAAGATGGAGATTGAAAATGAGGAGAAAAACCCTTATTTAAATATGTTGTGCCCTAATTTCCCAAAAATAACACATCACAGGCCGACCTTAGGGTTTAGGAGACAATATCTCGCCAGAATTTTGAGTTAATTTTGATTTTTACCCTTGGGCAAATTAGTCCACTTGGGCAATTTCAAGTGGATGTCGGGAACTTAAAGTGTGATTAATGTTGTTTAACGGGATTGTCTTCTGAAACACACTTAAGTAGGACCTATAAGTGCATTAAGGGGTCATTTTATCATAAGAAAGGGTCAATTTATTGATGACAAGCCTAGGAAAGTGTGAGAGTTTGTTACAACTCTGTACAACACTTTGAAATAAGGCTTGGAAAGGGGTTATTTAGGGGAATTATTGTAGAAAAGTCCTAGAAAAGTGAGAAAATGTGTTACAGCACTTCACAACACCTTTGTAAGACATCATTAGGTTTTTGTTGATTTACAAGCATTCAAGGCCTAATGTGAATGTGTTGGCCACATTACAACATTAAATCTACGCAAAATCAGGCCAAATCCATAGGAAAGGCCCAAATGAGTGAAAAATGTCAAGGATACATTTTTTTGTGACACATGTATATTTCTTAAGGTGGGAGTTTGCTTCTTGCTAAAATATTACTCACCATTGGATTGTCATAACACAAAATAAAATCATTTGACCTAAAATCTATTATAATTAATTAAACTTAGGGAAGAAGGACATAGGCAGTGGAGGGAAGAGGTTCAATCATGTTTTTGTAATTTCAAAATAATGTAGGTGGAGAAATAGCTTAGTAGTTGTTGCAGGGAACATGTATTAGTTCTTAATCAAATCACAATTTACTTATCTAGGTTAATTCTTATTTTAAAAATAATTATTTGTCAATAGGTCCACAATTTTGGAAACCTAAGGCTCCACTATGAAAGCCTAAATGAAGAATTCTTGAGCTAACTCCATTTCCCATGGATGTTGGATGTTTTTTATATTTCAACACTCAATGTGTTTCCCAAGGATTTGAAAACTTGGCATGTTTCCTAGAGTTTTGTACCTAGTACTAGTCTCAAAGAATATTGCCTAAGGTCACTCCATTTGGCACTAGTGTTGAATATGGAATTCTATTGAATTTGAACTCTTAACATTTCTTCTAGGGATTTGAAAGTTTTACATACATCTTATAGAGGTTTGAAGCCAGGGTCCACAATGAATGTTTTTTTCCAATCAAGACTTCTCAGATGAAATTTTATTTTGGATGCAGATCTTGCCTATGTTACATTCCATGATAATGAATGGGGAGTTCCTATACATGATGACAAGTAATCCACATTTACTACATTGAAGTTCTGCAAAATTTAAACTATCTATCTAGCATTGTGGATGCACTATACAGAATGGCACACCGTTCAATTCTATTCTTGGAAATTTTTGAATAAAAATTACTTTGCTTTGCTATCAAATTCAGGAGGTTGTTTCAACATCAATACTGTCACTAGCTTTGGCAGAGATGAAATGGTCTTCCATTTTGAATGCAAGGAACTCAACACTGCTTATCTACCTAGTGAAATTGACTGTTCTAGGTTTCTAAGTTCTAACAAGTCCTAAGTTTTACAACATCCTTATGCACTACCTAGCTATTAGCAATGTAAGCTTGGTACATTGTATCAATTCTTCATTTCATTATGCTTAATGATGCAGATAGTTAAAGAATTTTTTTCATAACTAATAGTGGTATACATTATCCAAATCTCATTGAACTATTGTTATTCTTTATCTATATGTATTTTTAAATATATTTAACTACCAATTTATACACTGAAAATTTGATCAAACCTCTTCTACCCTCAATTTACTTGCACAACATACCTCTATCTTCTTCCACTATACAATCATAAACAATATCTTTCTTTCATGCCTCTGTCAACCTTCAATTCTAAAAGTAAGCCTCGCATAACTTGGATAATTGATCAAATACATAAATAATAAAATACAATAGTTACATAAATCATTCATTATACTTTCTGAACTGAATTGAATTACATGGCTTGTATGTTTGTATGTGTATATATGATTTTAAAATTATTTCATTTGGTCTATCTTTTATTGCAAAATAATCAATCTCTACAAAGTGCACAAGAATAAATATCCCCTCTTAAAAGAAAGCATGTAAAGATTCAAGCCTCAAGTTGTTAGTATATCTAGGTCATATCGTACGAATATTCAGCACTCCATTATGTTTGGTGCCATTTTGTCTCAAGGTACACAACAAAAATACAACCTCCTCCCATTCTTTGTTAACTGTTAGCCATCTATTGGTTTTGCATCTAGGTTGTGAATTGGTTTGAGTAGTTTTTAGTTTGCCAAATGATTGAATTTAATTTATACTTTTGATTTTTATCAGACATATATTACATGTTGATGTAATCCAAGAATATAGCTATAAATGTCAACTATTTATTATTAGATGAAAACCTTCTTTTTATGTATCTATTATTATTATTATTCGTTTTATAAACATTATTGCTAAAACTTAGCAAACACAACAAATTAAAACAAAACTATTCTAGAACTTTTTGGTAAGAACTTCTTGGTAAGAACTTCGCTACTCTGCAACTCTTGTTATTATTTGTTTTATGAATGTTAAGTATAATCTATTAATTAAGCTAGTTTTTTCATTATAATTAATTATAATAAGTTAACCCTAATCATAACTATAATAGTTAATAATTGATTATTGTGTTAATAAAATAACTTTAAATTATATATTAGCTAACCCTAATTATAAATTAAGTTTATTATTAACTTTTTATTATTATATTAAGATATAATTATTAATATATTATAAAAAAAGTATAAGGGCAAACAACTTCCTAATATAAAATAATACTATTCTTATATGATTGTTATTCTAATTGAAGCCTAACTCTCGTTGAACCCCAACCCAAAGCATAATTGAACTTTTAAAAATTGTAATTGTAATACTTTGAACCTAAAATTAATGGAGAATGTGGTATATTGTATTTTAAGCAAAGTTAAAATACAATATGAATTATTTTTATTTTGATATTTCATTTTTATTTAATTTTCTAATTTTAAATACATTAATTCTAATATTTTATAAAGAACGAGTGTTTTTCATTTTTTTATAATTTTATTTCTATTCTATTATTATAAAAAATATTTTACAATTACACTAAACAAATATTTTCAATATTTTTAATTTTAATTATATTAATTTAGAAACTTACTTTTATATCAATAGTAAATTTAGGAAAGCTCTTTCATACATAACTTTCTAAATTTTAAAAATTAATTTTTTATGTGTAATAATTTAACATTTTTTTAATATTTTATTCTTATAAATAATAATTATTTTTTAATGGAAAAATTACTTTAAAAGATTACTTTAAGCATATTAATTTAGAAACATGTTTTTATATGAAATAGTAAATTTATAATATTTTCTCCCTACCCCGACCTACTATGTGATTTGAGCAACCCTGTCTATATGTATAGGGTGGGCGGGTCATTACCCCTATCTAATCATGGTGACCCAACCCCACGGGTTCTGTTATATGGCCTCGCGAGTTCGGCTATATGGCCCCTCAGGTTATATACATGGGGGTTGATTCGATCATAGCACATTCGTCACATTCATGCCATGTGATCGATCGCATTCCCCATATCTATATATAGGTCAGTCGGCCATGTTACGTCTATAATCCATTCGATCAAGTTGGAGTGATTCATGTCCCAACCTAAGACCAATATGGTCGAAATTTAGCACCAACCATCTCTATATCCTCCCATCCTCCCCCCCCCCCAGTGGGGTTGGGGCCGGTGGGTGTAGGTGTGTTGCTAGGGGAGGACGGTTCAGCAAGTGCAGGTTCAATGCCTACTCCTACTATCTATATATTTAATTTTTTATATTTTATAAACTCTAACTATTTCACTTTTATAATTTTAGAAATTCTAGCTATTCTAGAAATAGGATAGAAACCTTTCTTTTATACTTAATTTTCTAAATTTTAGAAACTCTAACTATTTCACTTATTATAATTTTGATTTTGATTTTTGTAATATTAGAAACTCTAACTATTTTAGAAATGAATATAAACCTTAAATTTTGAGCATTCACAAAGTTTAGCAGATTGGTCTAATAGTCTGATTGGACATCCAAGCTCAGCTACAAACTCCATTTTTACATAAAATATTGACTAAATTTGGACAGATTTTAAGCAGCGAGACTATATATTCATGACAATCGTTGAGATGGGCGAGACTATATATTCATAACAATCCTTGAATTGAGAACAAATTTGACTTGGATTAATCATGCATTACAAATAAATGACTTTTAATCATTCTAGAGAACCCAATTTACAAAAAAGTGAATGAAGAAAACCCAATTATTAAAACATCATGTGCAAGTCATGAGCTTGTATTGCTTTGCTAAATGCAGCTAAACCTTTAAAGTCTGGGATTGCTGCAATTTAGTGAAAATCAAAGCTCTCACAGTTTCAAGATGACCCACCTAAAAATTAAAAGTGAAAAAGGCAAATTGCAACAATCCCAAACTTTAAAGTTTCTTGTGAACCTAAGCAATAGAATGCTCATGAAAACATGATCACATATGAAGTAATGAATTCTGCAAACAATTCTTACAGTCATAGAAGAGGAAGAGTCAGTGTAAAGAAAAACTCTTCAAGTAAAAATTGAGGTGCAGGTGACAATTTTTTTAAATCAATTTATAAAATTGATCAAAAGTTCTCACAATAAGAAAGTAAGTAAAAAAGAAATAATCTAAATTTACTATTTCATTGAAAGTAAGTTTCTAAATTAACATATTTAAAACTAAAAAATAACATATTTAAAACTAAAAATATTCAAAATCTTTTTAAAAAAGATATTCCTCAGATTTCTTTTGAAAATATGTTTTCACATTTTTAATATATATTTTTTATAAGAATAAGATATTAAAAAATTACTAATCATAAAAGAAAGTTTCTAAAATTTAAAAAATTAACTACTATCCAACTTCCTAAATTTACTATTGAATACAAAAATAAATTACTAAATTAATATAATTACTAAATATTCTTTAATTTCATTGTTCAAAAAAACTTGCTTTGGGGGGAGAAATGATAAATTGTAATTTTTTCAAGATTATTTCTTCTATGTGTTTCAAGGTTTGTAAGTACAAAAAAAAAAAAAAAATTCTTCACATTATATATATATAAAATCTTATCTACTAAAAAATATTTATTTATAAGAATAAGATATTAAAAAAAATTTAAAAATTACTATTCATAAAATAAAGTTTCTAAAAATTAGAAAATGAAAGAACTTTTCTAAATTTACAAAAGTAAGTTACTAAATTAATATAATTAAAATTAAAAAATATATTGAAAATCTTAAAAATATATATATATTCTTTGATTTCATTCTAAAACGTTTTCGTTTTTAAATAATAGAAATTAAAAAATATGTAAAATTTAGTACTCATAAAAAAAGTTTCTAAAATTTAGACAATGCCTCCAGATGAATTTAATCACAATTAGGCATGAAAATAGATAACCTTTCATCTATCACCGTATGCTCTTATCTTGACATTTGATGGATCTTGATGATCATAAAGTGTTACATGATAAAAGATGTTCATTTTTTTATGTTAGTTTCTTCTCTTTATTTTTCTCCAAATTTTTGACTCTAAGTTTTTTTTGCTACAATAAATATATAAATTAGATATTAAATATAATATATTTTGTAGCTACATGGTTTGACCAAGATTGAATTTTCAATCGGAGGAGGAAAGGAGGCAATATCAAAGACATTATCAAAGAGAATATCGAAGATGACAACGACAACAAATGGCAGATATCCAGAGGGAAGAGGAGAGAAGAAGACTTAATGAAGTGGAAAGGAAACGATATGCTACACGAAAGGTAGAAGTGATAGTAGAAGAATTGGAATTTCAAAATAGAGAGGAAGGAAATATGATAACGAATAGTTGCCAAGGAACATCCGATTCACTTTCTCATTCTCAACAACAAGAAAGGCAGGAAATTGATACCTAATCAAGTGAAAGACACAACAATCTAGCAAATACAAATTCAAAATCAATAGAACGTGTGCAAGAAACACCTCATCATGAAAATCAAATTCAGATGAATTTTTATTTGGAAGGAAATCTACAAAACATACCAAACCCAAATGGAATGCTTCAAACTGATTTCCCTAGATTCCAAATGCAATTTTGACATCAACTAGATAGCTTTAGAGCACCAAACATGTGTTATATTTGTCAAAGTGTTACATGATATAAAAGATGTTCATTTTTTTATGTTAGTTTCTTCTCTTTATTTTTCTCCAATTTTTTAACTCTAATTTTTTTTGCTACAATAAATATATAAATTAGATATTAAATATAATATATTTTGTAGCTATGGTTTGACCAAGATTGAATTTTCAATTGGAGGAGGAAAGGAGGCAATATCAAAGACATATCAAAGGGAATATCGAAGACGACAACGACAACAAATGGTAGATATTCAAAGGGAAGAGGAGAGAATAAGACTTAATGAAGTGGAAAGGAAAAGATATGCTACACAAAGGGTAGAAGTGGTAGTAGAAGAATTGGAATTTCAAAATAGAGAAGAAGGAAATATGATAACGAATAGTCGCCAATGAACATCCGATTCACTTTCTCATTCTTAACAACAAGAAAGGCATGAAATTGATACCCAATCAAGTGAAAGACACAACAATCTAGCAAATACAAATTCAAAATCAATAGAATGTGTCCAAGAAACACCTCATCATGAAAGTTAAATTCAAATGAATTTTAGTTTGGAAGGAAATCTACAAAAACATACCAAACCCAAATGGAATGCTTCAAATTGATTTCCATAGATTCCAAATACAATTTTGACATCAATTAGATAGCTTAGATCACCAAACATGTGTTCTATTTGTCAAGAATGTTATCTAGGAATGAAAGTGTGTCGTACCTCTGAAGGTCCTACATGCAATAAATGTCGACAGGAGAGTAAATAATAGATTTTCTATTTCAAATAATATGGATCCTAGGCCACAACTAGAGGACCTTGCAAATTTAACTCAAGTTGAAGAAATGTTGATTGCACGTGTCAACCCAATACTACAAGTTACACATGCAATGGGTGGTCAGTATAAATACTAAGGGAACACAATAAGTTTTCCCCAAAATATTGAACATGTTTCAAAAGTTTTGCCACATTCAATACAAAGTTTACCAGTCATTATTGTTCGAAGAAGGGATCAACATGGCACAAATTATAAATTTATAGTCAATAGAGATCGTGTGTATAAGGCATTAAAATACAAAGTAGAGCATGACAAGTTTTATTCAGACGTAAGAATTAATGGCAATGCTCTCAATGATTTGTCGAGAAATTGTGATGAAAATGTTTTCAATAGATTACAGACAGTGCATATGGAATTTGATTCTGATACAAATGAAATCATATTTGTTGGTCCACTCCTAGAGACATATCAAGGTAATATAATTGAGCACACAACATCAATGGCTTCTAAACCACCTAATACCTAAAGAGAAATGGAATTGATTCATGCATGGGTTAATAACCTTGATGCAAAATCGAAAACATTGATGGATTGGCCAGGAATAGGTGCATCTCCTATAAATGAATATGTCACTTCAGGATTACTTGATATGGCATTCCCAACATTGTTCCCTTATGGTAGATGTGATTGGTTAGAACCAAGAATGAGACAAGTGCATCTGCATGAATTTTTCAAGCGCCTATTGCGGTACAAGGACCATCGCTTTAGTAGTCATCCAAGGCTTAGATATTTCATGATGAACATGATAATGAGACATTGAGCACAAAATTCCTTTACTATATTTGTAAAAAGAAGTTTTTGAAACATGTCAATCACCATAAATGAGTTGTGTGAGCATATGGAAAATATGCCACACTCCCATCTAGCAGATAGGTTGATGCGGTTTGGAACAACATTAAGGGGTATAAGGTCATATTGGACAAAATATCATGCAGAATTGACTGACATGCTTCATCAATTAGGTTCTCCTACAATATTCTCCAACTTAAGTGTTGCAGACATGTATTGGCCTGATTTGCATGCATTAATGCTAGGAATACGACCAACTACTTGAAGGGAGGCTCAAAATTGGCGAAAACAAAATGTCATTAACTATCCTCATATAGTCGCACATTACATGCACTTGAGACATTCAATATTCAAAAAAGAAATACTGGAAAAAGGAATGAATGTTAAAGATTACTGGTGTAGATATGAGTGGTAGCATAGGAGCTCACCACATGTTCATGGATTCATATGAATAAATGGAGCACCGAATATGGACAATATTGACTGGTCAAATGAAAAGCAACGAAAAGGTGCTGAAAATTATTTTCATTGTATTGTGCAAGCATGGAATCCTAGAGAAGATCCACATCAATGAAACATACAGGCATGTTTAAAAAAAATTCAGATGTATACATGTAATATATTAAATAAACTATTTTTGGTCTATGATATAACTAATATATTTGTATTTCCAACTGTAGGCATTCCCAAAAAATTCTCAACATCCTTGTCTTAAAAATACACTTGACAACTTGCAAAGATAGATGTTGACCATGACTATGAAGAGGTCTTAAAATATGTAGAGTGACACACAATGTGTAGGGAAGGTGCATGCGCCTATGAAAAAAGAGAGGAAAAATGGTTTGCAGGTAACTATTTTAACAAGTTAAAATATTTATACCATAGTAAAATATAATATAATTGTGAAGTAGTAAAATTGGTGGCATATTTATATATATTATAGGTATAATGCTCCATGGCCATTGAACTTGGAGGGATCCAAATTATATGAAGACATAGAAACAGGTGAAAAGAAAATTGAGCCAACTAGAAATGATGATAGAGTAAACTCACACAATCGCTACATATTGCAATTGTGGAGAACAAATATAGATTGGCAACTTATTCTTTCCAAGCATGTTGTGATCAAATATATTGCAAAGTATGCAACAAAAGCAGAGAAAAGATCTGAAACATACCACCAGATGTTGATTTGTCTTGCAAACATAGAAAATGTTAATGATTTAGCTACAATCTAAGCATATAGAAGGCTTTTGACATAGATTGTTATAGAAAGAGACATTAGAGCTCAAGAAACATGCCACATGCTATTGGAACTTCATTTGTAGAGAGTAGCATAATATTTGGCAATCTAAATGTATCATGTGAGGTGTTCAAACCTATAAGTGTAAAGATGAAGAGAATAATGAAGAACAATAAAAAAAATTCATCGATGGATATAAAATAAGGCCTTTTTCTATGGAAGTTCTCACACTGATTGATGCGGACAAATTATGGATATATAATCTTAAAAGAAGAAGAGATAACAAATGGGAGCCAAGACAAACAGCTACTATTGTCAGAGTATTTCCTAGGTTTTTATCCATTCCTCCACGTGAGTCAGAAAAATGGATTGACTTTTGCTTATCAGATTTATTATTGTACAAACCATTTTATGACATGGAAAGAGATATTGGTCACGATAATGACTCCATTATAGAAAATTGGGAGTCATTTCACTATAACCCTTGGCATGTGGATTGTCATACATGTAGGTTGTAGCCATAGTATGGTAGCTCTAGATATGTAGGACACAACAACATGCTCAAAAAAGGCTAGGATTATGAGGTTACCAAACCAATCTCTTTGTCGAAGGGTAGGGCCATCTTACTAGCTTGGTAGATGTGTGGGAGACCATAGTAAGTGTGTGGTTGGCAGAAAAGCACTTGAGTGATGCTTCTCCTCATGCAATTGGCGGCCAAGATTTAAAAGAGGATATTTTATCCACCATTTGTATTTCTATTTCAGTAAGCTTGATGAAGCTATGTATGTAATCTTGTATCCATCTCTATGTAAAATTGTAAATGTGAAATGTCATCTTGAAATTGTGTAATGTGAAACCGTTACTTGTATTAATGAAATGATTCTTTGATTATGCAATGGGAAAGTTTGGAATGTTTTGTTTCAAATGTGCATTAGTTATTCAATTGAAAAGAATTTTTTTTCTCGTAATGTTAGTATCATAAACTATTCACTTGTGGCTAAAACATAGTAAAATTACTGAGTAGAACAATGGACTTGTTACAATAATCCTTGTCCTTGGTATTTGGTTCTGTGTAGGACCATGGGGGGCCAAGCAATGGCAATGTTACAATGTTACAAAATAAGTATACTATAACACAATGATTTATGTGGAGAAAACCCTTTTAGGAGAAAAACCACACACTCTAAAGAAACTCAATATGTTATTTAGTAATTAGTTGTTATGATACACCAACAAAATCTAAGTCTTTACAAGAGTATCACCAACAAGATATTTGGAGTAATTATTCCACCATAAATAGGTATAGCAAAACATAAAACCATCAAATGAAATTAGGAAACCATGATCTAAAGCCACCCAAAATGTGGCACCCAAAACCCTAGTTAAATATCCATTACCCAAATCCCAAGATGAGTTCATGTGCTAAAAAAAGCATATCCCTTCCACCTTCCATAAGCTTGTCTTAATCCACTCACCAACTTGGATGCTCAATTTCGTCTCCATTATATTCATTTAGATATGCATTATTGTGCATCATATCATATGTCATAATTTGGTCAACAAGTGCAACTCCTTATAGCTAGTTTATGCATCATAGATGCTCTTACATTTATGATGTGGGATGCCTAACTTATGAAGGCCATAAAATTTGATTTGTGAAGTCGATTGAGCCCCCTTTTTTTTAATTGTAGAGATCAAAGAGATCCATGTCATTGTAGCCTACTTGTTCCAAGAAAGGCTCATTTCAACATTTTTTGGGCCAAAATTGATTTGTAGAGCCCTAAAAATTACATTGTTATGTTTTATAGCCCAAAATTTACATTTTTTGTTCTTAACATTAGGATGCAACATTGAGCTACCTTTCCTAAAAATATCCTAATGAAAGAAGGATAAACATTAAGAGAAACATTAAGAAAAAAAAACCTATCTCTTGTAAGAAAGTCAAGTTCACCAATAAAATATAATGAAATAAGAGTGACCTTTACATAAATAACCCAAGACAATTAATTAAATCACAATAATATACGAAATTGACCTAGACTAATGAGTTGGAACTAGAAACAATAAATGTTAAATTTAAATGCAATGCTTAGTTAAATTTTAAGGATTAGAAAATGAAGTTGAAAATGCCAAGAATAAATTTGGCCATAATAATTATTTTTTTAGGATAGATCAAACAAGTGTCTCAAAATCTGCTAACTCACTCTATTTCAACTCTAGTTCACATATGCAAGTGCAAACTAAATGTAATGTGTGGATCTAAACTATGAGTCATGGTGCTAAATTGGGAGAAAATGGACTACCAAGATTTTTTTTACCTCGGGCTTTGATGTTTGCATCTTGGTATGGACTAGAGATGTTTAGAAACACCTTTGGCAATGTGCTAAATTAAGAGGGTCACATCTCTCCTTAGTTAGACCTTTAGATGGATCAATTGAATGACTTTGGAAGAAGGACTGAGGACAACAAACAATTAACAATTATGTAATGAACCTATGATGATGTATGACCATCATTTGATAATGATACTATGATGCTCTTATAAATGATCTATGGTGATGCTCTCCAATGACTATGAGGTTGTCCTTGAAGATTTCAGTATGAAAGAATGAATGAATATCTCTAATATAACACATATCACAAAAATCAATTCACAATGCATTATGCTAGCTTACAACAACTAATAGGATGGAAGTCAACGATATATATTTTGACTTCAAAACTAAGACTACAATAACAACCTAGGTCAAGTCTACACTCACATATCTGATCCAATGTAACAAGATGGACGATTTTTAGGTTAGAATCAATCTTTAGGAATAAGTGATAATCAAATTGACATATAATGATGTCATGAGCTGAATTAACACAAAAATATGCCACTTGTAAACTAGTTATTACATTAAAAATAATAAAAAAGTACCTCCATAAAGAAAGTGAAAGAATGACTCAACTAACATCCATCCTCAAAAACTCAAGCCTACTAAAGATGAACAGAATTGAAAGATAGTATTTGGTACTAAATTCTGTCAAAATGGTTTTGAGGCCTATTGGATTTCTTATATATCTTTCGATCTTGTCTACATTAACCATCTAATTTTTTGAGGCTGTCAGATCATCAGTCTTTCTTCTGCAGAAATGTCTGAGATCAACAACCATGACACTAATATCATCAAGCGAACCCCTGGATACAGAAAGCTCCACAAGCTTTTTGCAAGCTACCATAGAACCTCTGGCAGACAATTGCTGTGACCCACAGCTTTTTTGATTGTCTGTAAGATTTATACAAAAAGGCCTTGTAATATCCACTGCCTCTTGGTTGCTGACCTAAGACATGCATAAACAGTAACAAGGATTAGTTAACTGAAACAAAATTGTGACAATTTATTTAAATGTAAATTACTGAAGGAAAAAATACAAGCTACTAGAAGAAATGGGAAGATTTATAACAAAAGCCAAGAACCGAGGTTTGAGTATAGATTAACTGCTATACAGGGAAGCTTTGAATCACACAAAATAAGCAAACAAATAAGAGCGCAAAAGCCATTTGAAAAATTCAAGTATACCTTCTCCCAGAGCCCATCAGATGCCATTATCATATATTCACACTCAGAGGTAATAGGCAACTTTCTGGTGTCTGGTTCAGCTGATACCCATTGTTTCAGTTGTGAATCTCCTATGCTTCTAGATACAGCTAAGGTTCCCAATACTCTCCAGGCTCCATGATGAATATCCACATAACCACCCTGCATTAAACTCCCAAAAAGATTTCAGATATCCTTTCATTGAAAAAGGTAGAGAAATAAATCAACTATGCAGATTGTGTTCGTGTTTTTGATTACCAGATTTTCAATCCTTTTCTTTTCTTTCTCTGTTCCTGGTTTGTGATCACAGGTAAGAACTTCGGCATTTCCACTTCTACTCAGCACTGTACGACAATCCCCAGCATTGCCAACAACTAAACAACCATCCTTAATCAAAGCAGTTACACAAGAAGCCCCACTGCTTACACCCTGCTTGTTAGAACAACCCAATCAGATTCAATTTAAAGTAGGTTATTATTCATAGCTTACAAAATCAAAAAATTCAAAAAACAGGGAGAAGAAATTCCTTTTCCCATAGTTGTAGAACCTAATGTGCCTCAATCTATAAATAGCAGGCTTCGAATGAATTATTTAAAAATAATTTAATAGAAAATAAAGTTGTCCCTCTTCATATGCTCAAACTATACAGTCCAGAGTCAATAGTGGCATGGTGTGATGGTTAAGTTGTTGTGTTGTTATTCTTGTCATCAAAGTTCAAATCCATTGAGATTTATATTGGAGATGAGGTCTCCCATTTGTGACCTCACTGATTCATAGCTCCAAATCAAAAACGTTTACCCTTCTTAATAATAATAAAATAAAACTATACAGTCCAGGAAATTATTTGCAACCAAAAAGTTACAAACTTCTAGTAGTTTACCTGCTCTAGGAATTCCTTGTCCGTTGCTAAATACCCAGCTTTAACTGCCTGCTCTAGCTTTCCATCTTGTCCTGATTTGATCATCAAATCCATGATCTTTTGCCCAAGTTTCTCTGCAACAAAATCTGCAGCTTTGCGGCCTCCGTGCCCATCAAAAACACCAAAGAAAGCCTGCCAAACCCCAAACAACGTCTTAAATAGAGAACAACTCAGTCCTTCCTCAAAGTAGCAAGAAAAACTGTCTGAAATGTGTCCAATGTGAGTGCATTACTGCAGGAATGAGCAATCATTTAGCACTAAACCTATAGTAATATAATCATAAAATGATGGTGAGTGGAATCTATTGACTGAATTTCCTTTTACAATAGATTGATGGGTTGGGTTCTTGCTCCTCTCTCTTTTTTTGAGTTTTCCAGGCCAGGGAGCAAATTTGATTAGATAAGTATTCTGATTTATTTGAACAAATTTAGAAGCCTCCTCTATCAACAGCATTAAGTGGGGTTGGCCTATTGAGTTGATATGCATCTGTTTTAGCAGACTAAAACTAAAATTTAATCTTTGATGTGATGAGGCTCGGGGCTCAAACACTAACTTGAGCTTATTTGGGCACTTTATGGAATTCTCGTTAGGGGATATCCAGTTGCACCAACTAATTGCAAGAAGAATCAGCCCAATGATCTCACCTCTGCATAACCAGCAAGAGGCTTTTCCCAGTTGGGAAGTCTGCTATAAGTGAACACCTAATTGCAGGAAAATTTTGAAACTCAAATCTATTCAAATTCATATAGGCCAGAAATTGGGCTTTGGTGAATGACGAACTTAGGATATAGCTGGAACAAGCTTGCAAGCAGAGGACTTGTAGAGAGGTGGTCATTGCAAGATTCATTTTGATCACTGGGGCATAGGAAGGTTCTTAGCAGGGATGCACATATGAACCCTTAGTTCATCAAACCGATTCAAGCTATGAGATTAGCAAACTAGAAGACAACAGAATAACCAAGATTTACAGAGCATAAGGATTGATTCAAGAACCAATAGGCAGTTTGAACTTTGTACAACTCTACGACCTTCAAAAAAAGGAAATAACACGCACTCATGAAAGTGGCTGCTTTACTATGTTCTACGTGCACATCTAACATTCAGTCTCGCCGACTCAAAATTAGTACATGGTTAGTTTCTTCTTGTATGATAATTATGCAGGGGACTTGTTTATAGAACAGAGTTTTATGATATACCCAACTATTCGAAGGGGACTTGTTTTGGAACAACAGTTATAGAACAAAATCAGTTCTTCTGAAAAGGTAGAGTGCCAATATTGCAGATCTGATTGTTTCTGCATCCATAGTTCTACTGTTCTAGTAGATTATTTGATGAAAACTGTAATTAGTAATAAAGAGTCAAGACTTCAATGCCTCAGGCTTTAAAAAATGGCCTGAAGCAAAAAGAATAGTTAAGTACTTTTCTTACCTGCTGATCATCCCCATTGATGTTTGTAGTGACCTTATGGGTATCTTCCATAATTTCCTTCTTTCCCTTCTTACAGTATAAACCATAGTGATTCCCTTCAAAGCTAATGCTTTCTTCCTTGATGAATTTCTCATCAAGGCCAACAATTTTAGACGCTATGGGAGACTTAGGAATATCAAGTTTTGGAGGGCGCTTTCTTTTGAGTGGAGGAGAAGAAAGCGAACTGGGTTTGCTCCCACCACCGTCTAGCTTAGCGTTTATCTCTGTCAAAACTCCTCCTTCAGCATGTTCTTCTTTTACCTTCGGAAATTTTTGCCTGCTCTCTCTTTGCATAAGCCTCAAACTATGCCCCAAAACACTCATATTATTATCATGATCTCCTTGAAATGGAGAGGGATTATCATTATGAATTAGTGGGCAAAACCTAGGTTTATGCAGTGAATTCATTGAAGGAGAATAATGGTGTTGGTGGTTCACATTGCTCAAGCTCATATTAAATGAAGAACCTGTATTGTTCAATTGGGATGATCTCAAGACTGGTGATTCTACATGCATCATCTCTAGGTGGAATCGATATCACAGCAAGTCTTCAAGGATGGGGATCTGCAAGAACCCAAAACAGGGGAGCGAACCAGAGTTGAGTATAAGACAAATTTGATGTTCCTCTGTAAATTCAACTCCCACAACACTGTACAATTCTCTTTCAACGACATATACCCAAAAAGTTGAAAAAAAACCCAAGTTTATAGTCTCTGCTCACAGTCAGGCTTTTCAAAAAACAATGGGCAGAGATCAATTCGCAGTGTGTGATCACAATAGGGCCTTAAGTCAGCAAAGTGTAGAGAGATTTTCCTGGGCATCGGAGAAAAACTATTTGAAACAGTCTACACAATGGAAAAGCTCTTTCTAAAAGACTGAGATTCATATGGAGTATAAAGCATTCAAAATCTTGAAGACATGCATTAATTGTAACTTTTGTAGACTGGTTATTTTCATGCAGGAATATAGAAATGCAGTGGACTAAGCATGGATGTTTAGGTGTATTGCTGACCCACGGCATGAGGATGTGGAATATGATTCCATGCATATCGGATAATTAATGATGGTAACGGATTTTGTTGAAGGGGCAGCCGTTTGTGAAAGAATGATTCTTTGATTTGACCTGGTAGTGCTAGAGTTTTTTAGCTTTTTGTTTCATCGACATTCTGTGTTCTCTTTTGGACTTTTTACCTTGTGCATGTGGTCTGTATGTCCAGCCATTTTAGCATTGATTTGGTCTGTAAGTAAGCTGTCCTTAACAACTGCGTGTAATCTGTTTTTTCGGGTCTTGATTCAATCCATATAAAAAGCATTGCCTTGTCAAATCTTTGACTCCGCCAGGTTAAGTAATATTTCTCTATTTAGTTTTCTTTTAGAAGGTGGCAGAATGAGTATTTTATTTTATTTTTGTTTATTTAAATTAAATTTATATTTTCAATTAATTAATAAATACAGTCAAATGCACGTCTAAATTTAATGGAATGAGTGAAGATGTTTCAAGAACAATGTCATTATAAATATAAAGTCGAAAAGATATATTTGTTAGAGAGTGGAGATGATATGTGCCTAGAGATCAAGGTCCTAGTGGTTTCATGGGGAATGTTATTCCAAATTCTTTTAGATAGGTCATGATTTATAATGATTAATGTTTATTCATTACATTGTAATTTTGTTTAAAAATAGTAGAGATGTTGGTATTTATATAGTTCAATTGGTTTTGTAAATGTAATATATATTTACGATAGTGTTATTTTTAGATGTCAATATGTAACCATCTCAAAGATGTTTCAGCGTATCAACATATTTAATGTTTTGAATGACTAAGGTTAGTTAAATGTAAGTGAATAACTAAATTAATTGAGATTGAAATTTTATATGTGTGAAATTGAAATGAGATTGGTTAAGGTTTATGTATCTTGTGGTGTGAACTTCAATTGATGTGGCACCATGAACATTGAAAATGGATCTTGATTCTAGATCAAGGAGTTGAGATGATTGACTCTAAAGAATATGAGGGTTTGTGACAAGATAGCACCAACAATCTTGTTTAGGGGCATAATCTCATCTTGATTTTTGCAATCATGTCCAGAGCAATATTTGACCTACAAAATATATTCACCTATTGATATATGAAGTATGTAAAAGGATGATATTGCTAAGAAGCACTATGGAGCTTGCTATATGTTGACATTTAGGACTTCCTTGTACCTTAGTCAAGTCCCAAGATTGAGTAAATAGTAAAAAATAAAAGAGAGTATAGAGTTGGATGTTGATGTTGATGTAGATAAAAAGGTTGTTGTGTTTGACTTGCAAAATTATTAGAGATAGGCATGCGAATGTGCTTCTAAAATATGCTCTCAATGTGATGTGATTGATGCTTGTTGATGTTGTGAAATGAACTAGAGATGATTGCTTTAATAAATTTATTATTCTTATCTAGCACACAATTTTCTATGCTAGATATGTGGTGTGGCAATGCCTACAAACCTCTCACTAAAGAAACTTACTTTCTATCAATGTTTCTCATCGTCACTAACCAACTTAATTACTTAGTTGCTAATGCACCAAAAATTTGTATGTGGTGAAGTGACCATTACCATAAAATTAATACTAGCTATTAATAGGGTGACTGGTATTTTTTTAATTCTTAGAAGCATTGAAGGTCATTGTAAAAGGCAAGTAATCCCCTAGTGGATCTCATCATAGTAAGAAAATAAAAAAAAATCTATAGTCATTACTTCAATGGAGCCCATTGTAGTTTATAGTATACATCTCTAGGCAATCTACAAACCCTAAACTAGTAATTATGTTTACTATAGGTGTAGGATTTTGATTGTTAGATCATAAATGTATTAAAATATTTCCAAAGGTTCAGGTTTAGGGTTTTGATTATGGAAGCCATATTTTAAACTATTTTTAGGGTTTCGTTTTGTTCCCAAAATACTCCTTCCTCCCATGCTTTGACTGTTGATGATGGTTTTAGCACAAAAAACTCTGAGTAACAATAGATCACTACTCCTCTTGCAAAGTAGGGGTTCCTACTCCAAGGTTCGTTTACATTTAGGTCTTGACTGTGATCAGTTTAACAAGGAGCCTTTGTTGGTAACATAGACTTGGACATAATGCATAATTTTTAGATTCAATTAGAAATAACATATACCAAATCTTTTAAATATTGATATGTTCTTATCGAACATACAACAATCTTATGGGATCTAAGAATATTTTCAAGAATGTCTTAAATAATCTAATTAAAGAAATATCAAAAGAAGATTAAGGTTGAGGTGAAATAATTGAAATTAAACAAATAATGATAAATCCAATCCCATTCATCATATTTGAATGGTTAAGAAAAATCAAGGAAACCAAAACTACACTGATCAACATTCACACAAATCATATGTAATAACCATTCTATCTTCCAAGGTAAAACACAATGATAGATTTTTAAACTACATCCAATCAGATTGTCATATTACATGTGCATATCTGAGACACAATTTTACTTAAAATCACAGTTCGGTATATAGATTTCACCAGATTATCTAATTTAGACAAATGAAATAAAATATACCATCACCAAGATCAAAACATCATTTGAGAAAATAATAGGCATGATCCTTTGATTTTCAAAATTTAATTAAGTTATGAAATCTCAATAGAGTATCCATGTTGAATGATATATTCATAGTTCGTTGTAATTCAAAATAATTTCTAACCCTTACAAATGTTTCAAAAATAGAAATAACTAGGAATTGGGTGTCCCAAAATTCATCTAGATCTATTTTTTTTTAACTAAAGCTAAAACAGATGCAACTCGCCTTGATTGAAAGCTTAATTGGAACTAACTAAAATTAATTGAAATTTATCAGTTGAGTGGAAAATCCCATGTCACTTCAAGACATGTCAACTCAAGAGTTGATTTATTCCAAAAATTAAAAGAATAAATAAATCATAAAATAAAGACCTGTGCCTAAGTCACTTTATTTTTAGGAAGCTACTTGAAAAAGAATTAATGGCTTTATTTAAGTCATTAATATTCAGCCGCTTATAATATTTCAATTTTTTATTTTTAAGAAAAGGAAAACTCTTCCAATCTTCCTTACAACTCGCCAAAACTGGCTAACTCTTCTTGGAATTTATGGACTTTAACTTTGGTTTTCATCATTTGATCAATAGAATCTTCAGATATCGACCCATATAATGACTTTGCAAACTATCCTATCATCTTGGTGGATGAATCTACCATTGACTATATTTCCCAAAATATACAGGAGAGGTCCTCTATAAACTTCTTAACCTTATTTATTGCTTGGTTTGCTAAATTTATATTCTTTCTCAGCTTACTTTTGCATTTTTTGAGCACTTTTATCCTCAAATTTCCAACTTTTAACTATTCCTTAGGTTTATCCTAGTCTCCCTCTTCAATGATAATAGCTTTGAAAATCTCTTTAGAATATGTAGCCTTTATTCTTTATAAAATTGAGATACAATCTTCCCATACAATAAGTTCTTTATCAATCTTTTACTCCATTTGTTGAGCCAAGCTAGCTTCATCACTAAAATCGAGTGATAAACTTTAATTACCTTCTCTATGACCTAGCATCCAAGTTATTATAAGGCCTCTCTCCATTCCTTGGCAACCAAGAGGAGGCCTTTTGGGTCTGAACGTTAAGCATCCTTATTTAATGCTTCTTGCAAATAAGGTGTTGGTGCCAAAGTATCAATTGGTCCTACCAAATGATTGGCATGAGTTGTTCACTACGTCAATTGAGCCTTGAGTTATTACTTTGTGCTTTCATCTTTTATCATTTATTGCAAAATGGTAGAAACGACTAATTGTAGAGATTTTTCTTCTTCTTATTGGGTTTGAGTACCTAAATTCACCTATTTTATTTGGTAATTCTTAGGTTTCATATCAAATTTTGGCGTGTAATTAAGGGAATAATAATTTATGCTATTTTGTTCTCTTGTCCAACGACGGTTGTAATAGAAAGTCTCTTTTCCCTCTTCCTCCTCTTATTATTAGATATTTAGAAATCCTCTACAAGAATAGAGAAGTCTTCTTCCTCTACTTGAACATATGTTCTTTATCTTTTTTGGATAGCATGGTTGAGCCATACTAGGAGGCTAGAATTCCTTCTTTTTGTTGATGGGAAGGGGAATGAGAGGGCATCCTTATCTCTTTAGATTAAACTTCCTATTCTTGCTAATATGGGGGAGGGGATGGACTATGAAAAAGAATAATTTAAGTATTGGTCAAGGCTTGAGAGTCCTCATGGATGTCTTCTCCTTGTTTTTCTTCAAGGATTTTTTCTATGTTCTCAATATTCTCTTCTTACACAACTTCAACCTACTCTTCATTTCCACTTTGTGGTTCACCTTTCTCAAGATGTGGAGGCGAAGGGATATAAGCATCAAGTGGCAAATATGGAGGAGGAGTTGGAACATGAGGCAAAGGAATTTTAGGTGGATGAGGTTAATCCACATTAGGAGTGGTAGGGTGAACTAAAGGAGGTGGTGATGGAGATGGGATAAGATATTCATGAGGGGAGACAAAGAAAAAGTTGGAGTATGAGATTCATGAAGAGGAGATATAGATGAAGATTGTGGTTGAGAAGAAGGTTGTGCAATACCTAAGCATCTTGAGTGAATAATATCTTCCTCCTCTAAAGGGTGGAATTCTTCTTCTTCATTGGTTTTTATCATAATTATCTTCCCATGATCCTTTCTTTTGGTGCTAGATGCCTTAAATGTTGTCTATTCTTTTATCTATGTAGTTGTGGCACTAGATGATCCTCCAACCTCTTTTAGTTGTTGTTCTTGGGCCTTTGGGTGAGGTAGGTCTAACATAGGAAATGATTGAGCTAGCTATTTCTTAGAACAAGCAATCACATTTGTTTCCCTATTATCAATAGATGGATCTTCATCTATTGAAAAATCTACATTGTGGATGGAAATATAGAACACTCCTTAGGTGTTGTATACATGATTTAATATTTTCTTGTCTTATGTCGAATCTTTAGGTACTTTAGCTATGTTGCAGGCCTTTAACAATTTAACAATCAATCTACAATAGTGCATTAATCTGATCTCATACTCATCTATACAATTATCCCAATGATCCTCCAAGGCAACCTCATGTTTGTAATAGGACCCAATGACCCAACTAATTTTTCCAATTAGATCAAATTTATCTCTTAGGTCATTATAAAAATTCATAGTCCACAGAGCCAACTCAACTTCAATTGTCTTTCATGTTTAAATATTTTCACAAGAATACACTTAACCTTAATAGGGAAGGATTATCCAAATTTATGCTTTTCAGCTATCATTTTGTGTACTTTCTGCTACTTGTTTGCAAAGTTCTAGTAAAATGATCTTATCACTAGGATACCTAGGTAACTTATAGGGTATCTTTTGAAAATCTACCACCAAGTAATATATATATATATAAAGGTCTTGAACTAAATGTACCAGTTACCCCAGTTCTTCAATTTAGCTACAACTTCCATAGAGATCCTATTTGCAAATTCATTTTCAAGCTCTCTAATAATTGCATACACAAAGGCATCATTAACCACACAATAATTTTTTTGACTTTCTTCCAATTTTAAATGGGGGTAACGGTGATATATTTTTGTTTTTCCCATTTGGAGGGAACCCACTCTTCTTAATCCAAGAAAGGTAGCCCGGTAGGCAAGAAGATATACCAAGTAAGAATTCATGTAAACAAATATTTTCAAAAAATCCACCAATTGGTCATGTAAATTATCACTAATAATAGTGGCCCAATCAATCTTATTATCTAAAGAAATGGTCAATATGTAGTAGCACATCCATGGATGAAAATCTCTAGCATGGGTGTATCCATATACCCTATCGAGGAGCACAATCTAATCTTTGGCATCCTCTTTGAATTCACTCATGTATTGTACTTTTTTCTATTTTTAGTGCTAACTTCATTGGATTTATCAATAATTGATTGTTGATGAAACTTTAACACATGTAATTATGTTCTTTTTCTCATAGTGGGTTAGAGCCCATTAAACATTGATGTCCTCATATTTTGGAAAAGTAGGAATGCCAAACACTCTCTCTATCATGTTAGAGATTATGTATAACACCACTTCTCATGATGGTCCAATGATCTTCCTTTGTTTATGATCATAATAATGTGCACAAGTTAGAACCAATTTTGGGGATTGTATTGATATTAGAAATGTAGTCACTTCCACTAATCTTGATTTTCCAAGGATGTTTCCATGGTTGTTTTATCTTCTACTTGATGAACTCTTTGCAGGACTTCATCCATATTCATGTTTCCCAAGTAAGTATCTCTAATATTTGTATATGGGGAGAACATCTTAGAAGGTGGGTAGTATCCTTTGTACTAGTACTTCATCCTTTCTCCTTTTTGCATGCTTCCTACATCTCCAACAAACATATTTAGGGAGGAGATATAATTTATATGGGGCAAGTACACATATTATGTTATTCAGACTTAAAATTTTCACTATCAATCTTTGGGTTTTCACCAATTCATGTTCTTTAGAGTGATAGCTTTAAGTTTTATACTCAGTAAAATATACATTTTTCAAGAATCGGGTTTGGAGAATACCTCTTGACTCATGCTAATTTTCATTTAAAAGGTCACATTGCTTCAACCTGAAATACTTTGATTGACTTTATAACCCATATCACATTTTGAGAATGGGGAATAACCTTTGTTATTAGTTGCAAAAGATTGGCAAGCGTTAAAGAAAACATTTGGTCCTCAATATCTGAAATTCTTTGTTATGCTTTGTATTGATGTGATCTTTTGGGTATATGATTTATCTCTCGTCTCTATGAGTTGTAAATGTTAATTTAATTGATCTCGATCTTTGATCTTTGAAAGTCTTTATTTTAGATAAGCTACTAAGGATAAAATTGTTGAGGAAAACACTATCAAGGATAACCTTTACCACTTGTAAAAGACCTAGCTTAGATGTTAGGTTGAAGAACTGATCACCGAATGCTAGTATTTTTACACCAAAATCATAAGGTTAATTTTTTGGTGATCAAAGTTTGAGTATATCCCTTAAATATACGATTTTAAGATAATTAAATCTTAAGATGAACCCCTGATCACCAATGACTGAAAAGGTATTAAAATGGTTGTTCTGGTCCATTGAGGATTGGTGTTTAGGAAGATGATCAACTACCAACTTTTAGGAAATCCATTAAATTATTCGGGAGCATGAAACTCGTCGATTTGTGACGAAATGCTTGAGACAACCTTGATTAACATGGAGGGTTAAAAGAGGATTCAACAAGGGTTTGAAACAAAAAAGGAAAATGAAGAATCAAAATAAAGGTGAACAAAAGACAAAAAAAATGGAAAGAACAACAAAAGGAAGCCAAAATTGAACCCTATGAACAAAAATGAGAAACAAACCACCAACACACACATGAAACCAACAAGAAGAGGAAGCAATCAACATCAATGATGGAGAGCATGAAGAGTGGTGTGAGTAGGGGTTTGAATTCTTCAGAGGGAGAGGGAGATGGAGATTCTGAACCAGATGATGATGACACAGATGGCAGGCTACTGGTTTTCAGCTGCTTTGCCATTGGCAAGCAGTTGGGTTCTCTTGGTTGTTGGGTTGCGACTAGTGGCACAATTGGTGTTGGTTTATTTCTCTGTGTTCATTTTGCTGCTTCTGCTACTTTTGGGTTGCAGGAAAGCCTTGTTGGTGTGTGCATTGGGTCCTTTGTGGGGGTTTTGTTAGTGGAATGGTCTAGATCTCTAGCTCTAACTAGAGTGTTGGGGTGGATGGTGTGCTTATTGTTTGGCCTTTTCCCTAAATCTTCGCATTATTTCCCCTTGCCCTCTTGGGCTCTCTTTGCTATTTGTTGTAGATGGTTGGCTTTTAGGTTTCGACTAATTTTTCATTGGTAGGTTGTGTTTTCTTTGTTGCTAGGTTGCGACTAGTTGCAAGCGTGGGTATGTTGTTTGGCTTCCTCACATTTTTTTGGTTGTGTCTACTACTTTTGGGCTGTGGTTTTTCCTTGTTGGTGGGTGCTTTGGGCTCCTTGTGGGGATTATGTCAGTGAAATGGTCCATCTTTATCTTTGACTAGTGCATTGGGGTGGATGGTGTGCTTCTTGTTTTGGCCTTTTCACTGATTTTTCTCTACATTGTTCCCTCTTGCCCCCTGGGCTCTCTCTATTACTTGAAGTGGATGGCTGGTTGTGGAATTTCACCTACTTTTTCATTGGTTGGTTTTTGGGATTTTTGTGTTGGGTTGTGGTTGGTTATGTTGGTGTTGTTGGTTTTCTTCCTCGTGTTCTGTTGGCTACTTGGGAGGCTTTTAGGCTTCGATATATCCCTATTGGTGTGTGATTTGGGTCCCTTGTAGAGGTTTTGTTAGTGGAATGGTCTTATTTTAGCTCTGACCGACGTGTTGGGGCAGAGGGCATCCTTCTTGTTTAGGCCTTCTCCCAGATTCTTTTATGCATTATTTCCCTTTTCTCTCCTAGGATTTCTCTACTGCTCTTCGTGGTTTTTAGCTTGTTGGGTTTTGACTACTTTGCCTTTGGCAAGCTATTGGGCTCTTTGTGTTGCTAGGTTGTGGTTGGATGTGTGGTTGGTGTTGTTGATTGCCTCCCTCATGTTTTGTTGGTTGTTTGTAGTGTGTTTGGGATTCATGTAAGCTTGGTGTTTTTTTTGATGCCTGGGTTGTTCCTATTGTTTATCTTGGAGAACCAGGTGTGTTGGATTTCAATTTTGTTGGCAGGGTTGCTCTCTTTCTACACTTACCATTTGCTCGTACTGCCATGGGATGTTGTGTTTTCCCTTTCTACTGGTGGGCCTTCTTTTTGTTGGATTATATAGCTAGGGTCTACTATGGAGGTAGAGACTACTCCTATTGAGGGGGAGTTCTTTCCTATTGAGGTGGTTCTAGGTGCTATGGATTTGGTGAAAAAATTTCCTCTCTCTTATGGGTTTCTATTGAGGTGGAATGTTTGTGGGATGGAGGGTTGTGTCGTTGGTGGAAAGGGTTCTCCTTTCATCCTCTCCTATAGAGGGGAGCTCACTCCTTTGGAGGTGGAGTTTTGGATGTCTATTCAGGTGGGTTGGTGTTGTAAGAGGGTTGTTGCTAACCTGTGCTCTTTTTTATAGTTGTGGTTGGGAGGTGGATTGTCCTGAAAGTGTTGATTTTTCTATCTTTGATCTTTGTTGCTTATGTTCTACCATGGAGAACCAGATCTGGTTATGTTGGTGTTATACATCAATTTGTTGGATTTCTATCTTGGCTCGGTGTTGGCTATTTTGAAAGGTTAGTGTGTTGTGACCTGTTTGTTGCAGGTCGTGTTGTTGGCTATCTATCGTGGCTTGGTGTTGGATGTTCTGAACGGTTAGTGTTTTGTGACCCGGTTGTTGTAGGTTGTGCTATTGGATCTTGGCTTAGTGTTGGCTATTTTGAATGGTTAGTGTGTTGTGACATGGCTATTGTAGGTCATGTTGCTACCTAGTTTTCTCAGGCAATATTTTTGTGTTGTTTAGGTTTAAGGTCCATGTTAAAACCTAATTATTTTGGTTTCTAGGTTCCCTTCAAAACCTTATCTTTTGTTGCAGTTTTAGGTCATCTTGTTGATCCTTTGATGGACTGTTGTTGTTTCGTTGTGGATTGTTCAATGAATTTTATTTTGGTAGCATGATTGTCCATGTTTGGGTTTCGAGTCCCTTCAAAACCTGCTTGTAAATGGTTTCAGGTCCATTCAAAACCTATTTTTCTCATATAATCAAAACAAGAAGAGGAAGCACAAAACAAAGAAAACATAAAGGAAACCGATTAAAACCATAATAAGAAAGAATGAACCCAACCTAGTTAAACAATGAATTTTGGAGAGGAGACGAAGTAGAAAAAGAGAAGAAAACACACCAAAAACAAAAAAACACATGACCACTAAAACCACAACACACACACGAAACATGAATAGCACAATTTTTCTATTGAGCACCAAAAGCAACAAGAGCTTGAATTCTTAAAGTTAGGTTAATAAAAATAAGCTCAAATGGGAATAAAAACTATTAATGAGGCATGTTCTCAAATGACCATCAATGCATGTTAGTGAAGTAAATGTTGTGTTGGAGTGGTTGGTGTGAATGATAAGCTAGGTGTCTCATCTAGGGTCAAAGATCGGAATGGCAGTGAGAGTTATGAGAAAAGTCAAAATACCGACACTCAAAAGTCCAACAAGCAAGGAAACAACAAACAAGGGTTGAGGATCGGTCCTGACAAGGAAGTCATGCTTGAAGGACAAACCCTAAAACCCCAAACATGAAGGAAAATAAAAGGAACAAAGGAAAATAACCAAAGGAAAACAAAACTAGATAAAGATAAAGGGAGCCCCCCCATTTTGGCATGCCAAAACAAAATAGGTCCTAGGTGCAAGCTACAACATTGACTTGCATATATTTTCTATTATAAATATGCATTTTTATTTAAAAAAATGAAGATTTTACAATACAATCACTCATACTATCTATTTCTTCAAAAAAATAGCTTCTAGTTAGCAAGTATACACCATAATTCTCATGTGTCCATGCCCTCATTTAAGTTTGATCCATGAATTTAGTGTGTAACACTCATGCATAGGAAGATTGTAATGAAACCAATTTAGGTGTAATGAAAATTAGAAAAGCTTCTCCTTGATCTCAAAAACATAAAAAGAATGTAATTCCATGCCCTTTAAATACAATCACATCACTTTTTGATATTGAAATATTTGTTAAATTGCTTAATTTACAACTATTGAAGGAATTTGATTTCCCTATACATTAAATTTTTTATTTTCTATCTCAAACAAGTAAACTAAAACACCAAAACATAATATTTTATTAATTTGTTTATCCTAAATCAAGTCAATGAACCAAAACAACAAAAAAACAACATGATTTTTTTAGGCACTACCTTGAATCTTGGCCCTTAATCCAAAGGAAAAATTGATGGCCTTTGGACAACTTATTCTCCTCCCCCCTTGATCCAATATTCATGATATTTAGTCTACTCTTCACAATACCTCCTTAACCCTTCACAACACTCAATTTTATATTCCCAACACCTAGTCTACCCATCCCAAAACCTTCCCTTTCCCACCTATCCTTTCCACTCACCTTTGGATTTTCTTTTTACTTTTGCATGGAGTTTTCTTCTCCCTCCCTCCACTCTAACTTTCGTGATCCTTACTTTTTCTACAACATGTACATATCCTTAGATTCTTACATCAAGCTTTATCTCCTTCTTCATATGACTCTATGATGGATTATATTACTCACTATCCCACCTCTTCTTTCTTGCTTCACATTCATCCTCATTACATATCCCTTGACACTAATCCTTTCATTTCCCCCTCTTCCAAGTTTTTTCCTCACTCCTCTAGTATTATTACACCTACCATAACATATGATGATGACTATATTATTATTCCCATGTCAAGTACTACTACACCTCTCATTGTATATGATGGTATATCTCCTCCTATTCCTATCTTATTTTACATGTTTCCACTATACAAAGTCATCACAAGATGGTGAGACATTCTCTTCTCTTCTCCCTACTTTTTATGATACTCTTCATATCAATTCTAACACTTATTTCCCTCCTAAAGGATACTATGTTGGTGACTTATATTTTTGGTTTCCTTTGGTGAGTCTTCCCACACTAAGGATGGCGTTCATGCACTTTATGATGACTATATTTTTCATGAACCTCTCTATCATATTAATGCATGTCCTACTACACCTTATTCATCCCCTTCTCTTACACATATTTCTTTATATGCAAAGGTTGTCTCTTAATAGAAAATTGAACAAGCAACTATTATATAGTGCATTTCTTAAGTGTCATATTGGATGCACTTCATAATAATGAACCAAACATCGCTCCTACTTGTGATTCTCCTATATAGGATGCATCTCTCTTTACTTGTTATTATTCTAACTCCTACATCTAACATGTCTAGAATCTTGTGCCACATTTGAAACGTGATAAAGTTTAAATTTATTGGTGGTTTGATGCAATCACCCATCTATCCATTTCTTCAAATAAATTGGCTTCTAGTTAGCAAGTATACACCATAATTCTTGTGTGTCCATGCCTTCATTTAAGTGATTTCTTTTAAAAAAACCATTGCAAGTTTAGGTGATGAAGTTGTGTAGCTAAGTGTAAGTGACCAATGTGTATTTTGTCCAAGAAGCTCAAATCAAAGCTAGATTTCACTAGTTAAAATTCAATTATAGAGCTTCTAACAAATTATTTCAAGCTTTACAAGTGATAAATTCTACTAAAAAATAAAATCCATCAAAGAGGTTGGTCAATGATTTTATATTCTTCCTAAAGTTTAGAATACTTTTTCTCATTATTACATAAAGGTTTTCCAAGCTTACAAGTCTTCACTAGAATGAGAAGAGGTGCTCAAGACTTGCTTGGATATGGTCCCTTGCCATATTCCCTTGCTTAGTCTATGGATTATTATAAAATCCTTTTCAAATAAAACCTCTATTTTGCAACCCGCCACATACCCAATAATAAATCCCCTAGGAATGATGGCTTCCCTTATGAATTATACAAAATCATTTAGATGATGGAAAACCCAATTCAAATAAAGTCTATCTTGGAACCTCTCATACTATCTCTTTAGGTTCTATCATTAATAAAGGAAACATCAAATTGTTGCAAGGTGTCGCCCTTGGTCTCCTCGGCATGGGCTAGTGTGGCGCTCAGGCTTTGTGACATGGTTTAACCACCTCCTGTGGATCTTGGATCTTGTATAAATCCAATTGTTGTATCGAGCATTAACAGGTCGATCTTTTGGTGCAATGGCAGTCGTCTTTGCAACAATTGGTATCAGAGTTGAGGTCATAGGTTCAAACCCCTCGCTTGTGTTGGAGGGGGGGATTGTTCCAAGGTATCGCCCTTGGTCTCCTCAGCATGGGCCAACGCGGCGCTCAGGCTTCGTGGCATGGTTTAATTGCCTCTTGTGGATCTTGGATCTTGTATAAATCCAACGGTTGTATCGGGCATTAATAGGTTGATCTTTTGGTGCAACGATAACCATCTTTGCAACATAAATCTATACCTAAAATTGGGGATCTTAAGTTGAATTTTAATTAAAAGGTTGTCACCTTATTACCATGGCTCTTACTATGCAAATTAGATTTTTTGGGGGGGAGATCAAAAAGGAAAAGATATTATTAAATGAGAAACTAAAAAATATATAATAGAGTGACTTTTAGACAACAATAACTATCATTAAATCCAAAAGAAATAAAACCTGAGGAGGTTTTACATAATTCCACCATCCTCGAGAAATAAAAGAGTTCATGATCCAAATAAAACTCTCATTCCCTAAGTGTTGCAAGAAATAAGAGTTAAGCTTGATCATTACAAATAAGATGAAGAAGTTTCCTAGATTTATCCAAAGGTAGAGACCCCCAATCAATGACATTCTAGTTGGAATTGACCTCAATTTCCCATTCATCCAAGCAATCCATAACAATTTTCCTTACCCTAGGAATATAGACAAAGGAAATGGAATCAAAATGTGAAGTGATATAGAGAATATACTCAACAAGAGATTCTAACATCCAAGAAGACTCATGCAATTTTCCTTTATTCAAAGAGAAACCAAAATCATAGAATCCATTTCAAAAATAACCTTCTTCCAACCTAGCTTGCAACTTTTCTCAAGTGCCACAAGAATGGCATAAGACTCCATTTGACTATTAGTTTAGAACCCCATAAAAGAAATGAAGAAGTGAGATAAACCATAACTAGCCATCAATCCCAGAAACACCTAAGTTTCCTGGTGAGGATCCATCAATATTAATTTTGAAGAAATCAAGAGGTGAAGGAGACCACTTACCAATCTTGTTTACCTTATTAGAATCCTTCAACCTAGAGCCATATCGATTCTAAGAAGTAGCTGAGGGGGAAAGCTCCAAGAGACTTGAAATATGAGAATCTAAAGGAGAGATAAATTCTTCAAAGGAGCATTTGTGTCAATATTTCCCTTGACTGGGTTCCTGGTCTTTTGCCAAACATACATGATGAGACTTTTATGCTCTTGGAAAACCTAGTAGTTTCACTCTAACCAACTTTTCCAAAGAAAAATAGGGCCAAGACTCCAACTAGCAACCAAAAAAGAAGTTGACATAGGACTTGATGAACCATTCTTGACCAAAACTCAAATAAAGAAGTAGCTTATGATAAGTTGATCACACCTTTTCCGCCATTTCCTCTATATGTCTAATGAGAAAGGACACTAAAATAAAATGTGAGAAATAAAATCTTCACTAAGGCCACACAAAACACATTCAAAAGGACCATGAAATCCTATCTTTTTTATATTATCTTGGGTGAAGCATTTTTCTGACATAATAACTACATAAAGATATTAAACTTATACTAGTTGAATTTATTCCAAAAAAAATCACAAGGGAAAATCTTTATTCTCACATTTTTTATTCTTTAAATATTGATAACCAACAACAATAAAATAGGCTCCTTTAGGATCATGAACCTATGCAAGAACATTCAATCCCTCTAGGGAACAACACATTTCATCAATAAAAATGAAATCAAGAGTAGCTCAAGCTTCAAACATTCCTCCTCTAGGCCAACTACTAGGGTCTTTCCAGTGATATATTTGGGAACTCCTTCAACATGGATAAATTTCTTAAAATCTACAACTTTTTACCACCTTGAAAGGTAATACATTTCACTCAAGGGTTGAAGGTGGGGGGAGAATGAAAGGATTTAGGGATGTACATCGCATGAATCATTCCAAAAAAGAGCTCTATCACCTTTATTGATGATCTATAACATACCTTCCTTAACAATGAATCCCCCTTCTTAATAGTGTTATAGCCCATGTAACCTTTCATGACTAGATCCATTTAAGGAATATCCTCATAAACAATTTATCCTAGATGTTTGAAATTAAGGATTTTGGCCCAAGTTTGCTTTAGGTTCATGCAGAATCTGTAGTATAATTTGATAACTAAATCTTGGTAATTGAACTTAAACTGCTTAAGACCAAGGTCTCCATAAATTTAAGAACTATAGACAGTCCCAATTGATTAAACTCTATTTTTGGGACTCCAAAATCCCCGTCAATAAGAATTTCCTACAAATAGTGTCAAATTCCTTTTGAAATATCTTAGGATCCAATGAGACTAAAATTGTATAAATATGGAGATCCTCCAAAGTATATTTTAAAAGCATCAAATACCCAACAAAATATAACAACCTGAAAGTCCAATGACTAATCTTCATGCAAAATCTATCCAAAATTATCTTCCACTAATCTCTTTTAAGGTTACCAATAGATAAGAGGATCCCTAAATAATCCAAAGGGGGATTCCCTATTATAAAGTGAATATTATATATAATTATTTATTGGATAAACAAGTGAGTATTAAATAAAAATTATTGGACTTATCCTCATTAATTTGTTGGCTTAAAGAAAATAGATATATGTCCAAGGGTTTCCTGAAGTTGATCACCCCACTTAATTTTATAGTCTACATCAAAGTTGTATCATTCATAATATGAAGGTGGGATTGAGAGTCAAGGTCATGAGCTCAAGACCAACCTTGTATGAAACCGTAAGCTCTTTGGTTCTTAATTAATTTGATCAAAACTTTATCCATTAGGATTAAAAGGTAAAGAGATAGGGGGTCTCCTTGTTGAAGACCCATAGAAGAAAAAAGAGAGAAGGAATACTATTGATAATAATTGAGAAGGAAGAAGAGGCCACACAACTCATGAACCAATTGAAATACACCTCAAACTAAACCCAAAATTTAATAACACATTCCTAAGGAATGCCCATGTGACCCTATCATAGGCCTTGGACATGTCTAGCTTTATGAACACACCTTTTTCCTTGAAACTGGGCATAGAATGTATAACTTCAACAATAAAAATAATACCATCTAGAAATTGAAGCCCTTTTACAAATCCACCCTACTCAAGTGAAATAATCTAGAGACTACCAACTACTTCAAGTTCTCAATAATAAAGATTTATCAAGTCTTCTATCATGACTAATTTATGATGTGTTGCATGAAAACATGGCCTACTTGCACTAAATCATGGTTGTTTTTTAATATAAATTTTATTAGCCACACTATGATCTAGAATAAAATGAAAATGTGATGCACTTTATTCTTAAAAATCCTTCATAAACCTCTTGAGACATCATGCATAATCATGCATTTGGCTAGTAGTTTTTGGGGACATCTCAAGCAAGGAATTTAAGAAGTCATTTGACTTCTTAAAAATTGCATGTCCTAAGAATCAACATAAATATAATCCCTATTTGGATGGCTACTTTTAGACATGAAATCATCATCTACAACTACATACATGTATCATCTACAACTCCATGTGTTTCATTTTTTGTACATGTATTTTCAACTATAGATGTACCATCTATAACCTAATGTGTCTTATGAAACACACTTGTAGCATTATCTTTGCATTAAACATTATACTTAAATGAATACAAACCATTTCATTAATTAAATTATAAAGAAACTTCTCTTACCTTGCAATATTTGTTTGGTGAGATGAACTCGATCCATCTATACTAGTAGACTACGAAACCTCCATAACATTCTTGCAAGTGTTTCCCATCATACCCCATAGAAAATCACACACATAAAATTGTAACTCAATTCTTCTAACTAGATACCAATTGTTGTTTCAAGTTTATCTCTTGACCCAAAATGAACCTAAGTGAATCTCATTGATAATGCTAGTATAATATGGAATTAACTTATCTCTCTTTGTTATTTATAAGTTGTTTCTCCTTCTTTATTTTTTTCAAGAAATCCCTCTCTTTTAACTTCCTCTTGTGCTTGTAAAAGGGTTCTAGTCTATATTCTAAAGGTTTAAAATAGATTGTTCGTTCTTCTTGTGCATTTCTTTTGTTAGTCACACAAGTAACGAGTTTTTATGAAATAATGATATGCATCAATAAAAGTATATGTGTATTGGTTCACATGCATGAAGTTTTAATTTTTTTCCCATATAGCTACACAATTTCAAACATTAAGATCAGTCACATTAGGCAAAGGAAGTAACTTCATGCTTTTAATTTTTTGTAATAAACATGTGTTTTCAAACTTTCAACTAACCAATATTCTCATTATCCTCACACCAAGTCTTATTTAAGTAGTCCTGTTATTGATCATTGAACTCTTCCAATAAATTATGAATGAGTCATATTAGGGTTACCTTTTCACTGTTGCCCAACATATTCATAGTCATGACCAACCTTTCAAATATATTATTGCCAATTTACTTATTTGTATATATAATACCATTTTTTTCATTGCATGAAAGAGGATGAGAGAGTGATGCTACAGAAAAGTTGACATTTTGCATAATATAATTGATGCACTAACAAAGATAGTCAACATAGAGAAGTGAATGTTTAAAAGTGAGTCTATGGGTCTCTCAACCCCTAATAGATAGTTGAAAATGTTGGAACTCCCTTTGCTCTTGCAAGGTGTTTGACAAGTGAGATAAGTTTGGAAAGATGTATCAACCTTGCAACCTAATGTTAAGAACAAACAATACATTTTTTAGTGCTCAAGGTTGATTTTGACCCTAAAAAATGTTGAAATGGGCCTTAACAAGAGCAAGTGGGTTATGGCAACATGCACCTCTTTGAGATTTACAATTTTAAAAATATACTTAATCAACTTCCCAAATCAAAATTTATAGCTTCCATAAGTTGGAATTGAATGCAAATGACTCCATTTAACTCTAAATGTTTGACCAAGATGCCAAATATAAATTGATTCATTGAGATTTTGGGGTGGTTTTCTTTGTTAACATTTTTCATTTCTGGAAATACAAAATGTAGATGAAGTTATAATATTTGATTTGCCAAAATTTTGGACATCAATATATATATATATATATATATATTTATTGATGTAACTTTAGTTGCTCTATTTTC
This sequence comes from Sequoiadendron giganteum, assembly GCA_007115665.2. NCBI lineage: Eukaryota > Viridiplantae > Streptophyta > Pinopsida > Cupressales > Cupressaceae > Sequoiadendron > Sequoiadendron giganteum. The sequence goes on along the minus strand of CM021106.1, from coordinate 599,135,199 downwards.
ATGTTTATCTCAATATATTTTAAATTAAGTTAAATTTTTTATGAAATTAGTATTTTTTATTTCAAATTTAGTTGGTATAACTTGTAGGTTTGAAATATGTATATTTAATAGTTGATAAGACACATACAAAAATATGTATTGCAATAAATTTATTTAAAAAAAATATACCTATACATATTCTTTACCCATGCCTTACAAACATGCCAATAAAAACAAGTATATGAAATCCAAAAGCCATCCTAATAAGAAGAAAAATATGGTATAAGATAGTGGAAATGAAAAATTCGACTCTTCAATATGAGAAAGATAGTTGACAAAATAAATGAATTTATTGAATAGCTTGAATTTAGGTACGCATATCATTAGTCATAAATTTTTTGAAAAACCAATCACTTCAAATTTGTTTTCCTTGTTCATGCACTTTTGACAACCACCTCTAAATGTCTTCGACTTTGTTATGGGATAAAATTACCCATGCAATATAGGAACCCCAACCTTTTTCTTGCAAAAAATATGAAAATAAAATAATTGATACTATATTAATTACATAGTACAAACACAATTAAAATATACCAAATTAAGCTAGACATGTTATATCTTAACTTGTAAAATTTACCCCATATTTGTTTGTTACAAATATTGAATCCATAAAAATGATAAAATTGTGTGGTTGGTAGACCAGGGGTTTGAATGCCCATAATGAATAGAATATTTCTTCCATGTGACCATTAGAAAAAATAATACTTTTGTCAGGTCTATATACCATAAATTGATACCAATGGCATCATTTTCTTAATTTTGTGATCATGTAGAATGTACCCTTTTCTAGGCATTCATGATGTACTTTCTTGTTAAACATACATCTCTTATTTAGCATACCCTAAAAAATAGGATCCATGAAATGTCTCTCAAATTGTGTCCATAAAGACACCCATCAATAGGAGGGACTCAATATACTTTTTTCATTTAAAATCTAGACAAATTAGGAGAAATGTGGCTTATGGCTAATTTCTCAAGTCATTCACTTTATGGAATTTAAACTCACCATTAACATCACAATGAAGCATTTGGTTATATGTAATGACTGCCAAATCAGGTCTCCCAAACATCACTATGATATTGAAGTGGCATTGGAAACCTCTTTTTTTGAAACCTTTGTACTCTTTTCCTTGTTAAAGATTTATCCATTTTGTTATTAGGACCATATGTGCACCAATAGCTACAAGAAAACAATAATGAAATCAATTACATATCAAATAAATTAAATCTTTGTAAAAAAGTATTTAGGGTGTTAGATAGAAACCTTGAGTACATTTTGTTGTATGTTCATTATAGTCAACAATCTTATTTATTCTATGATTGTTGTAGAGGAATTTAGTCTCCACATTGTCAACCACACCTTCACTTCTTATGAAGGCATCAAGTTTGTGAAGAAGGATTGCTACGAACATGTCATTCACCTTATTTTCATCACCGAAAAGGGACCAATCTATAACCTCACCTGAGAAATGAGGGTTCTCATCTCCTACATCTTGGACCATGAGATTAATTAGAATATCTCATTTAGTCTTTCTTATCATCCTATTTAGAATAAGGTCAAATAGATATGTAAAATGAAAACATTTAATTTTCCATCAAAGAAATGTAGGTTGAATATTCCTAAACATTAAAAAAGACAATTTGTTGTTTTAGTAAATCTCTCATTGTTTAGTTAATTAAAAAATTAGATGATTATTCATGAAAGAAACATAGGTTTTAAACTTGCAAAAGTGTTGTATTTTTCGGATAGTTAATCATTTATAAAAAAATACGTAGATATTTTCAAGTTAGTCAACAATTAGGTGGTGGTTGATGAAAGAAATGTAGGTGTATTTTTCAATGTGTAAAATAAATAATTTTGGTTTAATAGATAGCTTATCAACATAAATCAAGTTGAGTTTTAAACTTAGTAAAAATGTGTATAGGATTCCTAACTTGGAAAATAAAAAAATTTCAAATCCATGGATTTTTTAATTGATTAAGTGGTGGTTGGCGAAAGAAATGCAAGTGCATTTTTCACCCTATAAAAGAAGTATTGTTTGAATCGTTTTGTTTAGTTGATAACTCATCAACAAGAATTAGGTTGTGATTTTGAACTTAGTCATCAATTGTGTAGGGTTTTTAACTTGGAAAAATAATTAAATCTTTTGTTGTTGTTTTTTGTTCATTGATTGGGTGGTGGTTGATGAAAGAAATGCAAGTTGAAAAACACAATCTACAAAAGAAGTAATGTTTGAAGTGTTTTATATAGTTAATAATTTATCCACAAAAAATAGGCTAAGGTTTTGAACTTAGTCACCACTTGTGTAAGATTCCTAACTTGAAAAATAAAAAAATTATACTCTTTTGATATTTTTTGTTCGTTGATTGGGTGGTTGAAAAACACTTGCAAAAGAAGTATCATTTTTTAAGTTTTTTGTTTAGTTAATAGGTCAACAAAAAAATGGGTTGGGATTTTGATCTTAATCAATAATTGTGTAGGATCCTTGACTTGAAAAGAAATTCAAATCCTTCGATGATATTATTTTTTAATTTAGGTGGTGGTTGATGAAATAAATGTAGGTTGAAAAATAATGTGCTTTTTAACTTGCAAAAGAAGTATTGTTGTATGTTTTTTGTCTAGTTGATAGGTTGAAAATTTGAACTTAATGAATAATTATGTACGATTTTGACTTGGAAAATAAAAAATAAAATCCTTTGATGTTGTGTTTTGTTATTCATCAAGTAGTAGTTGAATAAAGAAGTATTGTGTTTTTAGTTTAGTTGATTGTTATCAACAGAAATCAACTTAAATTTTGAACATAGTCAACAATTATTTAAGAATATTGAGATGGAGAACAAAAAATTAAAGTCCTTCGATGCTACTTTTTTTTAATTAATTAGTTGAGTGTTTATGAATGAAACGTAGATTAAAAAATATTTTTCAACCTACAAAAGATGTGTTGTTTTAAGTTTTTTGTTTCTTTGATGCTTATCAAAAAAATAGGTTCTATTTTTAACTTAGTCAATAACAGTGTAAGATTCCTAACTTGAAAAACAAACAAATTCAAATCTTTGATGTTATTTTTTGTTCATTCATTAGATAGTGGTTCTATGAAAAAATGCAAGTTCAAAGCCACTTGAAATTATTATGTTTTTGGTGTATTTAATTGTTATCAACAAAAATCAAGTTGAATTTTTGAATATAGCCAATAGTTGTTTAAGAACCCTGAGATGAAAAATAAAAAATAAAAATCTTTGAATGTTGTTTTTTGTTCATTGACTACTTGAGTGTTTATGAAAGAAATGAATGTTGAAAAACACAACTTACAAAAGAAGCATTTTAAAAGTTTTTTTCATTTAAATGACAACTTATCAAAAAATAGGTTAGCCTTTTGAACTTAGTCAACACTTGTATAAGATTATTGATTTGGAAAACAAAAAATATTCAAATCCTTTGTGTTATTTTTTGTTTATTCACTATGTGGTGGTTGATGAAAAAGTGTCGGTTGAAAAACACAATGCAAAAGAAGTAATGTGCTTTTTGGTTTGGTTGATTGTTATCAACAAAAAATAAGTTGAGTTTTTGAACATAGTCAATAATTGTTTAAGAATCTTGAAATGAAAAATAAAAATTAAATTCTTTAATTTTTTTTTGCATTGATTGAATGTTTAGGAAAATAATACAGGTTTAAAAACATTGTGTTTTTCAATATGCAAGAGAAGTATTTTTTTAATTATTTGGTTTAATTGAAAATTTAGCAATGAAAATTAAGTTGATTTTCAACTTAATAAAAAATGTTTAAATATTTTGAGATAGAATTTTTTTTAAAAAAATCTCATGTTTTTAATTTACAAAACTATTGTTTGCTTTTGATTTATTTGATTATTTATCAACAAAAATCAAGTTGGATTTTGTAACTTAGTCACTAATTGTTTAAGCAATCTAAGATGGAAAACAAAAAAATTGAAATCCTTGAAAGTTGTTTTTTATTAATTGATTAGGTGGTGGTTGATGACAAAAATATAGGTTGGAAAAGAAGTATTGTTTTAAGTTTTTAGTCTAGTTAATCATTTGTCAACAAAATCAAGTCGGATTTATCAACTTAGTCAACACTTATTTAAGATTCTTGAGTTCAAAAATTACAAAATTCAAATAAATGGTCAATGAACATTGTCTTTATTAAACTTGCATTTATTACATGTCAAAGTTAACTTTTCGAATTCAAATCCTTTGGTGTTGTTTTTTGTTCATTGGCTTGTTAATTCTTCATGAAAGAAATGTAAGTTGACATACATAGTATTTTTACCTTATAAAATTTTATGTAATTAATTGTTCAATTTACAACAAGGTAAGTTGAAAAACACAATGCTGTATTAAACCTAAGACAATTTGTTCTTTTTCCAAACTTATGATTTTTATGCTACACAAATGAGGTGCAACCCAATTGAGAACTATTTATAGTGCATCATAGACAAAATTGTGTCTAAATTGTGTAGGTATTATTTTTCCTTATTTAGTTGATTCATATTTTCATGTCTCTTGTTGATTATTAGTGAAAAAAATGTAGGTTGCAAAATAAACACACAATATTTTGCAATGAGCACATGTTTGAAAATATAAGGGGCTCTATAATGAATGGTTCATAAGGCACAACACTTGCTGAAGGTTTTGCAAATGGGGTTGCAAGCTAAGTGGGCTTAACCTTGGGGGAAACTCCATGGTTAAGCACACTTGAGTTGGAGTAGTACCAGGATGGGTGACCTCCCGGGAAGGCCCAATGCTTCACCTCTGTGAGCATCACCTAGATGCAATGAGTGCTAAGTGGACCATTCATTATCATGAGAGATGGGTTCTTGTGAACCATTACTCATGAAACATGGGTCAATGAGTTTGACTCATAAAACTACATGGTTGAATCCTAATAGCAATATCATAATTTGACACACTGTGAAAAATACCTCCTACTTATCAATTGATGAGCTAAAAGGGGCTCTATAATGAATGGTTCTTAAGGCACAACACTTGCTGAAGGTTTTGCAAATGGGGTTGCAAGCTAAGTGGGCTTAACCTTGGGGAAACTCCATGGTTAAGCGCTCTTGAGCTGGAGTAGTATTGGGATGGGTGACCTCCCGGGAAGGCCTAATGCTTCACCTCTGTGAGCATCACCTAGATGCAATGGGTGCTAAGTGGACCATTCATTATCATGAGAGATGGGTTCTTGTGAACCACTACTCATGAAACATGAGTCAATGAGTTTGACTCGTAAAACTACATGGTTGAATCCTGATAGCAATATCATAATTTGGCACACTGTGGAAAATACCTCCAACTTATCAATATTAAGGTTCTAAAACACCATGCAAACTAACAATATCAAAGATACAATTAAGCATTCTATTTATGTAAAAAATTATTAAGAATATAGATTAAAATGATGATGTACATGAATGAATTATCTTCAAAAAAATTCTACTTCCAAAACATTCGAGATGCTACTTGCCCAACTTACACTTACAATTCTTTGAAAAAATACTTACAATTATCTTGAAAACACCTATGATTCTCTTCATAGACACTTACAACTCATTTTGAAAAAGCTTCCAATTCCTATTGTCCCTCTTTGCATGTAAGCTTTTTTTTGTTGAAAAAGATAGTCACACAAATATGCTTTCATTTGTAAGTGAGAAAAAACTTCCAATTCCTATTGACCCTCTTTGCATATAAGCTTTTGTTTGTTATAAAAGATAATCACACTTGAATATGCTTATATTTGTAAGTGAGCCACCATGTTCAGAAATGTGAAAGGAAGAAATATGACAAACCATGATCATATTGTTAACATTCACAAGATGACACATCACAAATATATCAAATAGAAATACACAATAAAAACCACACAAGCAAAAGGTATAAAAGACACACATATATCTTAATTAGGATGTCTATTTATTGACTTGCTATTTAATATATTTGCCACCATTTCATTATTTTCTCAATTTTTTATTCCTACTATGACTAACAGGTGAAAAAATGATTTGTTGATTACTGTGACATTTTTGACAAAATAGCTCACTGTAACTTTACAAAATTGCTGCTGACTATAACTTGAAAAATCCCAACAATAAACTAACTATATGTAATCTATTTCATACCCTCATAAATCCATTCCTTGGCTGGTTTCTTTGCATTTTTTGTGATAATCATGATCGTGGTCTGGTTTTCTTTCGGCAAGTAAATGAAACAATCTTTGGATTTTGGAGAGAATATCTCCGAAACCTGCAACCTTGCTTTTGAAAACTTGCACTTGTAGGGGTCTCTGGATTATGGGTTATAGAGAGGCCTTCTGTTTTTGAGGTGCTCACGTATCTTTCTTCCTAGTTTTCTTTTAATATTGTATTGGCATTGTATGAGATGGGTTTTTATGATTTTTTTATTTTATTAGATTGTGTGAATTAACATGCGAAAAGGGCTCGGTACGACCTAAACTCATATGATCTGAAAATTAGTTATAATGTTATATCGTTACTGTATGATATGGATTTTCAGTTGTTTTTTAAAATTTTGTGATTTAACATGTGAAAAGGGCTCAGTACTCATTATTTGTGAAAATCAGTTATGAACTAAACAAAGCAAAACCAAGATTACAGTACAGGCCATCTAAAATTGATTACCTTGGGTGAATTGCTTCGGTAGGGGAAAAAATGCCTTGCGGCATATTGTCTGGTGGGTAATCCACAGGTCTATGAGCAGAGCTTTTGTTTCCCCAAATGAAAACTCCGATCATAGAATTCTTTACCAACATATTACCAAATTTACCTCAAACTCTATGATAAATAACTACAAAAATTACCAATGGCAGACTTTCATACGCCGAATTTGGGGCTGATAAAAATGCAAACGCCAAACCCGAAGCTCGACGCATTTTCTGCAATGATTATTCTGTGAAGCAACTGGAACAAAGATTTCTACATTTTGCTGTTTGTTCCCAGTCCTAGAACTGAAGTTTGAGCTGTATACATAATGTGAATGAATGGTTCTTCAGCTATCAGTTGCCTGAAAAACGTATTGCTAATTAGCTGGTAACTGCTCCCAATGTGCTTTTATTGCATTGTATTCAGATTCAAGAACATGCTTTTCTTCATGCAATGTATTGATGAGGCTGGACTATGTAGACCTATCTAAGAAAAGTCATATAGCATACCCATTTGTGGGTGTTGTTTCATGTGAATAATTGTTTGTAATCTGGCTTTTCCATAAAATATTCATTTTGGAAGCTAACTGTAGTATAAGAAAATACCTGCCTGCAAAATATTCTCATCAGTGCAACTCCACACAATGAATTTTCAGGTGATTATCTATCCTGGATATTCAATTGGAATGATATCGGTCTTTATAAATAATTATTCTGATTTGCCAACTTATATATCTGTAAAAACTGAAAACTCACCTGGTTATGTTGATAAAAAGGCAGTTTATCCCTTGCCTTGATGGCTTTTGTGTGATATGGCCATATTGGTTCTCTTCTTTATTTTTTCTCCTCATGATAGCGTTTTACAATGAGGCTTCAGCTTGGTTTTAAAACAAATGTCTTAGGTACGCCTAGTATGAAGCTTATCCTTCGCTTGGTTATTATGAAGCAGATCTAGGGCTAACATTCCAACTGTAGTTCATGAAGTGATTTGCGCCTTCGCCAACCATATGACATATATGATTATCCTTATTCCTTTATATTTACTGGTTGCTGACTTACCAGATTGCAAATACTTCCATTTGGTCATGCTCTTGGAAGATGGCAGCAAAAGTTGCTGACTGTGGCTTTAGACTTGGTAGATGTATTTGCTTTAAAATAGCCAAGCCTTTATCAATTATGTGTACATTTGACCATTTTTTATCTTGCTTCCTTTTCTGACCACTTATTACCAACTTAAAATAGAAACTTGCTATGTAATTTAATTGCTGATATTTCAATGAAAAACAATTTCTATACAAATACGAATATCAACTGCAGGAATAGCCACTACATGGCCCTTATTCATTATATTTCAGTTAAGGGCCAAATTAAAAACAGTCTTTCTAACAAGATCAAAATTTAAAAGTTGGCCATCAAGCCAAGAAATTGTCAAACTTTTAAAACCTCTAATAGCTATTCCCCACTCAATTCTACATCTAACCATTGAGAAATTCAAATTTAGTTAATTATAAGTTCAGTGGAAATAATATTAAATGTTAGCTATTAGTATTTAGATTATGTGAGAGAGGAATTCATTAGCCTTGGCATCAGAATCACATCAATTGACTTCATGTGAGAGGGGCACAAGTCAAACTTGAAGTGCCTTAGTGTTACTGTTCTTTCTAATAAGGGATCATGTGACAAAGATAGTCTTATTTTTTCCTTGTCTGCCTTTTATTTTGCTATTTGTCTGGCATCACCTCAAACTTGAAGTGCCGGAGTGTTACTTTTCTTTCTAATAAGGGAGCATACGACGAAGTTCTTCTTTTTTTCTTGCTTGCATTTTATTTTACTGTTTATCCATGGCTTTAATACTTTCTGTTTCATGACATTCGACCAGTCTTCAATCTTACTTATTGATGCCAAAACCCTTCCCATATTTTGCATTTTAGCTATGTCAGCAAACCTACACAGGTAACAAAATTTACCTTTACTTGCTTGAAATGCTTGAAATTTTGGTTCGCTTGAAGTTTTAATGCACTGAAAGATGAGCTCTTCTTGGCTATCAAATATCTGTCTTTATGTATTCCAGCAATCAGGAGGACTTTGTCCCAGTATAAAATTATGTATAGACTTTTTTGAATAATTATTTTTATGCTTTGCAATTGAGACTGGGAACACATTTCATGCATGATCAATTGAATGCTTTATATTGCATTCACAAACACTTGAAACTTGGATATCAGAAATAATTTTTTAACAGTACATTGAGTGTATTAAAGGGTTGAGATTTCCACAATTGTCCTGTTTAGCTATAAAAGTTTCTGGGTTTGTTATGGACCTATTTTTTGGTAACTTGAGAAACCAAATTAATTTATTTTTCATTTTAAATATGGAAAAATTCATTTTAATTTTTAAACATCAAACTAAAAGGCATTTCTAATAGTAATTAAGGTTGCGACTCAATGGTTTTTTTGATTTGCAAGGTTGAGCATCAAAACTAAACTTTGCTGGGGTTTAAGATTGACACCAAATGTACTAATTGTTGAAATAAAACGCAGGTCAGACTTGGATGTTAAGGTCTTGTGGATGAACAACTCAAGTGATGGATGTCCATTACCAGCTTCCAAGGGCTGAGCTCTCCAGCGAAAAATACTCATATGTTTGTGAAAATCGACAAGGATTTCAAATAATTACAAGGCATCATGTCATTGTAAGAAGGAACAAGATGCTAAAATTTTTGCTACGGTGTGCAGTTTTTGGGTTGATGGCATTCATTTGCACATTACTTTCGCCCACTGTAAGCTTTGTTTGTATAATTTCTCACTTGAGTGACTGATTTTAATTTGAAAGTACCTATTCCTATCATATACCTTTTTTGCAAGTTTGGTCATATTGTAAAAGTATGCATCTTTATAGCACTATGGCTGCACACTTTTTTGCATTTTTTTGTCTTATTGAGCTTTTATTTTTTTGTGTCTATAAGGCATCTAGTGATTCTACTTGTGAATGAAAACATAACTTTTTTTTCAAGTCACTGACTGTAGTGTGTGTTTTGGTTTTGGTTGCAAAGAAAGGTGGCACAAGGAGCTACTTTTATTGGGATGTGTATTCTATGCATTTTGGTTGCCACAGTCATACATAGAAATGGTGTTCAACAAGGTGAGAAGAAACTTCACCTGCAATACCACAAATTTTGTTTCTCAGATAAATACTTAAATTTTTATTAACAGAAAATTCTTGTTGTAAAATAAGAAGTATTATACTCTTGCTAAGGATATTGAAACAACTTTGCATTTCCTGCCACCTGGTCAATGCATTTCTATCGACTTAAATACTAAACATGCACGCCATGGTCTTAGAAATGCATTAATGTTGTATTGAATTCTGTTTAAACTTTGAAAGACATGCCTCCCTGTGAGCATTTTGGGCTGTAGGAAGATGGAAATTTGACAGATTTTGCATGTGATATTTCTCTGAGACTTTAGGTTAAAGAGACAATACATTACTTTCTAAAACATAATGATAGTTTTCCCTGAGTTTTATGAGATGTGTATTTTATCCTTTTACTTTAGCAACTTGTTTTTATGTGACATGCACCTTTGGCTTATTTGTTCTTGTCCAGATAAAATATTTTCAGCACAACAAAATTCTAGCTATTTAGGTAGCAGAGTAGTGATGCTATTTGTCATCTATTTGACCTTTTACGAATATATTTGAAGTTTGAACTTTCAGTAGTTTACTTTCTTAGTAATTTGTTTAAATGGATGTGTTATACTTATTTGAGCTACTTCTTCTTGCAGCCGAACCAACACTATGACTAAATGGTGTCTTAAACTAAGTAGATCATGAATTGTGGATGATTGGTATGCTTGAAAGTAACAATTTCCACCTTTGGGGGACAAGACCCTGGGTTGATATCTTAGCATCATCCTTCTTCTGGATCTAATATTGCTTAGAGTTGCTTGTGTGTTTATGGGTTCCCCTGCCCTGTGATTCTGGTCAATGTGCAGAAGAGATAAGTCATAGAAGAAATGACTAAAGGAAAATATTTTGTCATGGATAATGACTACATGTTTAAAATATTACAAAATAAAAAAATTAATAACTAAATAATGTTCACTGCAGAAGCTCCAATTAATTGAAAATAAAAAACTGTTAGGTGTGTGGTTATCCTGCATTGATAATAATTGTGATCATAGTTACCAGGTTTGAAAAAGTTGATTCCTTCTGGAGGTCAAAAATATTTGGAAATCCTGAATTTTCAAAAAAATATTCAGTAGAATTTATGGATCAATTGAAAATTCCAGACCAAATCAGACGAGAACTGGCCAGTCAGAAAATCCCAAATCCAGATGGATTTGAACCAGATCCAGCCAGATTTGGTAACTATGATTGTGAGACAAGTTTGTCACAAAGCATTAATGATAAACATGCATCAAAAGCTTTGCCAATCCAGAAGCAGTCTTTGGGGTGAAAGTCTCGGGGTTGATGTGTTAGTGTCATCCTTCTCATCACCACTGATATCTATTAGAGGTGTTTGTGTAATTTGTGAGTTCACTTGCCTTGGGATTATGTGAATGTACCTGAGATAAAGTTCTTAGAAGAAATGACTCCTCATGAAAATTTGGTCATTGTAGATGCCTTGACTGCATGCCTTAAAAAATCCTATAAAATAAAAGTATCTAAAATAGATTTAGTCATGAGTGCATATGTTATATGCTGTTTGACATTTGTCATTATACTGCATTCTGTTCCCGATCCCTGAGAGCTGCATGCTGTTACTAAGTACTTGTTTACTTCTCTTTATATACATGACTACACAAGATATTCAAATGCATCCTTCAACATACAGTGTACACCCTTCAGCAATGATCTTGCATAACTGTAGAGCTTACAATGGAGCAAAGCAATCTTTCATGATAAAACAAATTCTTGAAACCAATAGTTAGATTAGCTGGACCAATTTTGTTTTAATCAGTACTTTGAAGATGTCTAGTATTTGCAGTTGCTATCTTCACCTACTTCTAATTTTTCCGTCCAAAATTCATGTAACCTAGTGCAAGTGACCACAATTTTCAGACACTTCCATTTCTGGAGTTCATCTACTATACTCAACTTTGCTGATGATCGATTCAAAATCAGATTCAAGCGAATCAATAACTAATATCTTGCATGGGGTTCAGCTTATGTTAATTTGTTTATGGTATGCTACACCATGAACGTAAGAGGCAGAATTACATGACAACTCATACTAACTATAGCAGAATGAACTACTAAGCAATGCACAACGGAGTGTGACACTGTCTGCAACAAGTTTGCATCAGTTCTGAGAATTCTTTCATGCTTTAATGTTGAGAACAAGATAGCAGTTAGTAATATTGAAAGGGAATTTTACAGAAATATTTCTTGTTCTGTAACAAACAGATTGCCTGACAGAAACATTTTTTTGTGAATGTTTCTGAAACACAATTACAATCTAAGCATGAATGGAAGATGGAAAACTACTAGCTATGGCTGTACGAGACTTTCAACATTGACTAAAAATCTCATAATTTATTTTCTCTGCCTGGCAATTGTTTTTGATCCATAGTTTACAGTCACATTGCAAATTGAGGGCTTACAATTTCAGAAATGTCTTCGTAAGCTTGAAACAGAGTTGTCTTTAGCAAATAATTTTTAGAACTAAACAAACAATATGGCATGAGAATGGACATTAGAGGTCTCCAGCTTTATGAATAGAGATACAAATGAATGCAGTAAACTCAGCTTTTTATGACGGAATTGTAATTGTGAATATACTATATAGACACTGACGGTGCAACTGTGTACCTTTGATGTGTAATTTCTTCCTTCTCAGACTGAGGCCTTGAATTGTTTATATAACTGGATCTTGACTACTTAAAAGAGGTCTTGTTTTGCATGATTTTTTGTGTGACTGTGATGCAATGAATGAAAGACACTTAACACTGCTTCTCAATTTTAAACCAGCTTTTAGCAGATTTTAGTCAACTGTCTGATAAAGCCTTCAATGAAAACAGTACAAACAGATTCTCTTGTTTCTGAGGATGACATTTTTTGGCTTGCAAATTGCTTTATTAGCATATCACAATCTCAGGTCAGTGCATTCATGTGCTAAAAATGATATTTGATGTACACGCTTGAGCCTTGTTTCTATCAGTGACGGCTATACTTCAGCTTGCTCAGTCTAACTGTTTATGTCAACTGCTGCTCACAATCATCTCATTTCGTTGTCTTTTAGATCTTCTGTCCCTGCCCCTTGGCCTGGTTCAATGGACAATATTTTAGGCTTTCAATTGCATTGTTATAGACTGTGACCTTAGTCTATTAGGGTCTGCATAGAATTGCCTCTTTGCCATTGTTCCTGGTCATTTCATGCACCAAATGAATACACTTTCTATTACGACAATACAATTTATTGGTCTCACATTGAGATAAACTTTTTTTCATTCTCATGCCCTATAACCTTGTTTTTCAATTTCGATATGATCTTCATGCTGTCTATTTTGTCATACATCTGTTGTCTGCTTGCTGTAGACTTGAAACTGTCACACTTTAATACGAGATCTTACTTCAGATTTCAAAGATCAATCACTACTCGACATTTCATTTTTGCAAACATGCACTATAAAATTGGTGCATCTTTTACAGCCTTCAAACATTTAAGCTATCCGTAATCTTCATGCAAATATAGTCCCCAGTCATTTAATGCTTTTCTGATCATCTTTTCTCAGTTCACTTCACAGGCATGAATATCGAATAATCAAGACAGAAAAAAAGGTGAGGTTCAGAAAGAGTAATGGTCCATTGCTGAGTAACGACTCTATTATGAATGATAAAAATCAAAATATAATAAAATACACATAGCAGACAAAAGATGGGGTGATAAAGCAACGACAGTTACATTTACATCATGAATTTTATATAGCAACAATGTAAAACCACCACAATTCTAACCATGCAAGTAATTAGGAAAAAGTATCTGATAAACAATAAATATTGTAGATATATTCGGATTAGGAAGTAGCATTGTGATTAGGTAGAACATCCAAAGTGTATGCAGTATAAACATCAAAAGTGTATGCAGTATATATAACATTTGACCATGGATAGTCGCTATTAAAATGACACAACAAATTCTATGTCAAACTCACTAAAACATACTGATAGATTTGACTCGATTGCTCATTGCTGTATTTAAAATAGCGTTTTTCCTTTTTTCAAATAAGTGTATATCTAATTTTAGGTTTTATGATGTTTGATGATATATGCTAAAGCCCAAGATTGTTTTAGTTTTTGTATCTCTTGGCGTAGCAAACTTACTTTTAACATCTTTTTGTAGCTTCTGACATTATACCATTGCATAGTGATACCGTACCAAGAAGTATATGCTGTTCTGACAAATATCTTGAATAAGTTTTCATTCAAGAAGATTTTATGTGCAGAGTCCGTTGTGGTTATGCCTACACTCGGTGTGCAACTTGAAACATACTATAGAAGGTAGCATTCTTTTGCTGTTTCTCATTTGTTTATAAAATCAACCACAACAAAAAGGAAGAAATGATTGATGCTTTGACACTAATAAATAGTTATATAAAGATTTATACATGTCCATACCTGCTAGGGTTCTTGGTTTCCAACTTTCCATTAGTGGTTTCATTTTATTTTGGTAGAAAAAATCCCATCAAATCATCTTGCAACAAGCTGAACACACATACTGAAGTTAAAAGCAAGAATAACTCTCTTGAATGCCAACATTCCCAACCAAATTCTCAAAGAGTATGGTATGCATTGATCAAGTTATAAATTGACAATTCTGGATTAAATAATGTCATACATCTTTCTTGTAGAATCCTTGCCATGGAAGAGGAGCACCTTTGCCCTTCATTAATATCTGCAGTATCTGTAATAGGCATAACGGTGGGACTGACAAACAATGTATACCATATAATATTATTCTCCATTCAAAAAATGGGTTATATCAATGCACATAAATAAAACCTGTTTGCACAGGACTCAACATACGAAAGGGTGTCTCACAAGTGTTGATGTTATAAGCAGCTTAGGTCTGCTTCTTCCAACGCACCCACTTCAAGAAGATTCACAAATTAAATGTTTAGCCTAAGCGGCTATTTAATTTATATGGTATTGATTAATTATCATCTTAGGGCCGACCTTACTTCATACTTTGTAATTTAATAGAGGCCGACCTATCTCAGGTTCTTTATTGTAAATTAAATTATTCTTGGAGGGCCAACCTACTTGTAAAGTTATCTTATGTTGCATATATAAGCAAGGTCGCACTTGTCATTTATAACAAGAAGTTCATCCGATTCATATCAAGCAAGTTATCAAGTTCGCATTTTTCTGTATAAGGAGTTCGCTCTATCTCAGCAGATCAATATTGAGGAGAGAGCGATTTCTGTAGAAGAGCAGATTGTTGTTCTTTGAAGGCTGAGATCATCTCCTGTAACAGCAGATCATCAGATGTAGCAACAGATCAGTTACAAGGAGAAACATATTTATTTGTATCATTTGCATCTAGGAGAGGTGCTATTCATTGTATTACATAGGCATTGTGTTATGCCTGAGTTGTAAGCAGATTTCTGCCTTTATTCTACATCATAGAAGAGATTCATTTGCTGGGTTTTTCTCCCTCAAGAGGAGGGTTTTCCCAGGGTATCTTTGTGTGTTCATTGTCTTATGTGTTGCAATTCCATTAAGTGTTTTCATTAATTAATCTGATCTAAGAAACACTAACAACAAGGAGATGCTTGCCCTGTACATTATTTTATTAAAAGTAAATAAAACAAAGACTTGGATGACGAAACCCAATAGACACCCCTTGATCCAAAGGGGACCTAAATGTAAATGAATGAGCTAGGGAGCTCTATAATGAATGATTCATAAGACAACACTCTGGGGTAGCAAGCTAAGTGTGCGAAACTCCGTGGTTAAGTACACATGATTCAGAGTTGTATTGAGATGGGTGAACTCTGGGAAGTCTCTATGCTTCACCCCTATAAGAATCACCTAGATGCAATGAGTGCTAAGTGGACTATTCATGCTCATGAGAGATGGATTCTTGTGAACCACTAATAAAATATGGCTTGATAAAGATTGACTCAAAACTATACAATTGAATTGCAATAAAGACATCATATAATTGGATACACTATGAAAACACCACCTAAATGTGAATGAATGAGTTAGGGAGCTCTATAATGAATGGTTGAAAAGGCACAACACCTATTGTAGGTTTTGCAAATGGGGTAGTAGGCTAGTGGGCTTGATCTTGGGGAGAACACCGTGGTTAAGCATGCTTGATTCAGAGTAGTATTGGTATGGGTGGTTCCCGGGAAGTTCTGATGCTTCACTCATGTGAGCATCACCTAGATGCAATGAGTGCTAATTGGACCATTCATGCACATGAGAGATGGGTTCTTGTGAACCACTTGATAAAGATTGATTCAAAGCTATGTAGTTCAATCTCAATAAAATATCATATAGTTTGACACCTTGCAAAAACATCACCTAAAGGTAATTATGCAATTAGTTATACAATACACAGGGAAACCTGGGGACGCGTCCCACCCCTAAAATGCCCAGTCCCAGTCCCCGGGACATCCTAGGTACAGGGGGACGGTAGGGGACCGTCCCCTTTTTTTTGCAAAAAAATAGGAAATGTCCCCGAAACGGGGGGACAGCGTTGACCAAATAGGCATGGCTGACCGGTCTGGGGACGGCCAGGGGACGCCTGAGCCGTCCCCCAACTGTCCCTCGGGAGTCCCCCACGTCAAAGCATGTTTTAAAAATTATATATATATATATATATAGTTTTCAATTTTCTGGTTTATGAGTTGTTTGTTTAAATTATTTTCATATATCTTTCACAATATTTGGAACACTCACAAGATAAATATTAGAGCAATATGTGTTGCTCTATTAGAGATTCAAATATATAAAGATAACAAAAATTTATTCCAAAAGTGTGTAAACTTGAATTTATTTGCTTGCTGTTCACTAACAGGTTTTAGAGATAAAGACTTAGGATTTTGACCTTTTTAAACAGTTCTTACTTCTTCACAATTGGAAATAGGTTGAATATTAAGGCAATTTGATGCCCAAAACTCCTTGAGTGCAGCAATTGTCCCCACATTTAATTGCTCAAATCCATATCAGACAATACACCAGCATTGAATTTACTTCTATGCTCCACGGGGACGCGTCCCCTAAGGTTTTTACCCGTTTCCCGTATCGGGTACGAAACGGGGACGTGGGTATGGCTAGGAAATGTACCCTGGCCGTCCCTCTTTGCCCTCCAAGTACCCGGTACTTTTAGGGGACATTTTTCCCAAAAAAAGGGGACTTGGGTACTGGTACTGCCTAGCCGTACCTCGGCCGTATCGAGTACGGCTAGCAGTACCCTACGGCCCAACAAAAAAAAACGCTTTTTAAAAAAAAAAAAGTTTTTTATTTAAATAAAGCTATGGGCGGGCCCACAAGGGACGTCCCATCACACTTGACCTAATGTAAGTTTCATTGTGTCACAATGGGCCTAAGATGAGGGATTGGTTGGGGTTCCATTGGTTGATGCAGATCCTTCTATTGACATGGACATTGACACTGACTTAGACTCGAGCTCCAATGACGAGGGCGATGCTGATTTAGACCTACTTTTTGCTGATTAGGGACACTGGACAATGATATATTTTCTTAGTTTTATGTTTATCATGTCATTTCATAGTTGAGACTTGGAGCCTTTGGGCATTTTGGTTATAATTATCAGACTCTTATATGATATGTATGTACATTGATAATGAAAAGCATTTGAATTTTGTTAATTTGTGTCGATTCTCATGTGAAATCTCAATTCAAGTCTAATGATATATAATAAGCGTATACAATGTCTAGAATGAATGCTTTATCAATGTTATGTTATGAACATTTGAAATTTTTCTATATTTTAAAAAATTTCCCTATTTTTTTATCAGCCGTCCCCTAAAAAATGACCCAAAAGTACCCCTGTACTAGAAACTCGTCCCAGCGTACCGGGTTCTCGCCGTCCCCGAAACCCCGTGGAGCATAGATTTACTTCCAGTAGTCCACACTCCCAGCAAACTACAATAATTCTGCCTTCAGACGCCTCAGCTATTCATTATTGTTCTGTGCCAAGTAATCAATAACCTAGGTGAAACAATCTTCACTGTAATCACAAATGTTCTCCCAATTTGTGAGCTGGAAATAACCTTATGTAATTTGATATATGTTTATAAATTATAACTTGGAGGTTGTATTATGATTCATGTATGTTAATTCTGAATTTTCAAGGTGTATTGAGTATTGACAAAGAATGTTGAACACAAATGTTATATGTTAAGGTTCTATAATGTATATTATGTATGCTTTATCCATGTTTTCATATGAATATTTAAAATTTCCCTATATATTTTAAATTTTCCCTATATTTTATATAGCCGTCCCCCACCGTCCCTAAATTTGGCCTAAAAAATTGGAAACTTGGGGACTCGTACCACCGTCCCCTGCCATCCCCTTCCCGGAAACTTGGGGTAACCTTGACAATACATGATAAAAATTGCTTCTTTTTTGCTAATATTTTGAACATTTTCTCTATTTATTAAATTTGAATGTTTCTTGATATTATTCATGAGTGGTGTTAGAAGTTTAAATTCTTACTCTTGGGGCACACTGAGTTATTGTAGAGTAAGAGTCCTGCTATTATAATGCCACAATCCCTTTATGGTACTGTTCGCCAAATCATGCCTCCCTCCCACACGGCACCATTGGCTACTCAATTCATAATCTCTGAACCATCTACATTTTTTTTATCGATAACTTAAGTCATCGTTTCTGCTACCATGAACTTCATGGAATTTTTGCCTACTCCACTCATCATTTTTACCAGCATACCCAAGAAGAATATTATCTAATTAACTCAGCATCACTGCTACGACCCCTTGTTGGGACTGTTGGTTAATTGCATCATATAAGTAGAATCTAAAACAAACTGACTAGAGAGGCAATGGGGTCAGCAGACCTTTAAAAGTTAACTGCAGATGCTCAAAAGTAACCCTATTCAAAGCTGAAACGTGTGTCATGCTCCTACAGAAAGTCAACACTTAACAAGAAAAGCCAATGCCACATAAATAGGTCAATGTAACCATAAAGATTTAACACAACAAGGAAAGCTTGATTCTACATTGTCAACAGCAAAAACCAAAACTATCACAAAGTCAAAGTTGCTGCAGAGTTGGCCAGCACTGTTTCTGGCCTCTATAACTGGTTCTAAATTCTTCTTTTGTCTGCTGCCTTGGGAAGTATGCTGGGCCTTAGGAAAATGGTAGGCCAAAGTGGGTATGGTCAACCGGAGTAACCAGTAAGCCTATAGATACAAAATTCAGTGAGATGAAAGTAGGCTGCCATCAGGATGGTTGGCATAGCCAGCCAAAAATTAAATAAAAAATATTTAATCTGATGAAGGCTGTCTAGGAGAGAGATTGGGTGCTTTTGCTGTCATTGAAGTAATTTTTTTGTCAAACTCCATGTAAACAAATCCCTTGCAACAGACACTCTGACATTGAAAAACTGCAAAGCATTCCGCAGAGATAAATAAACCAGTTTCAAGTGAACAAGGAAACCACTTTCAAGTGAACGAGATTAGGAGTTTCTGTAGCCAAATCCTTGTAGTAGGCTCCTTCATAATATGTTAACAAATCACCGCATTACCTAGACTGCCTTTTGATGCCCATTGAAATTAATTATATTTTCCCTTTCTCCTGAAATTTAAGGATACGCTAGGGGATTTGGCCAAGTCAATTAGAATTTGACACTTTACTTCATAATCTCTTTACCTCTAAACATTCCCTCTTATTCTTAGATGTTTCTTTGTTTTGATAAATTGGTAAACACTCACTGTAATCTTCTCTTACAATGCTGTTTTGCTCAGAAGCAACATTCAAGGGGCATCTTCCCAAAAAAGTTATGTTGGCTTGCATTCAGCCTTGTAGTTCTAGGCTTGCATTATTGTCATCACTTTAACACAGGTAGCATGCACAGCAGTGCTTGAACCCAGGTTACTGACGTGGAAGTTGTTCATCTTTAGCACAAGACCATGGTCCTCTGGACTCCATCTGTTGCTTGGCTTTATGAGCACTCTGCTTAGATGGAATGTGGAACTCAACTTGTACTCCTTAGTTAATTTTCTGTCCTTCAGCAGTTTTCTGTCAGCCAGGAGTCGAAAATTCATGGTGTGAACTATTCTAGAGATTTTTACAAAATGTTAGGTTGAAAGGTTTGTTTTTACAAGCTTTTGCTAAAATATGGACCTGGAGCATGGACGAAGCAGAATGTGTCTCTGCATGCCATTCTGAAACTTGTCGTTCTCAGAAAAATTAAGGGTAATATATTGACCTTGTATGGATGTTAGGACATTCAAATAAGGAGATATGTGTGATGAGTTGAATTTATTTTGTGGCTATAAATTAGTTTATGGAGGACACTACAAAAAACAAAATAATCAAAAGAATTGTTTCTTACTTTACATGTGAACCGTTAAGTGGTAGCAATGCACCCTCAGGTTTGCCAGATTGGCAATCAAGGACTCAAATTTTAGAGAGTTGTTAAAGTTTCATAGTAGATTGTCATTGGTAATTGGATCATCATACACAATCATGTCTTTGGCATGGGTTGACATATAAATGATGACCGAATAATTATGTGTCTATTAATTTTTTTTAACAGATTGCTGGAATTCAATAATGTTATCAGCCAAACTTTTTGCATCAGTTTGCACAAAAATACTTGTTTCTAACACTATTTCATTTCATCAAATTCCTTAATAATAAGGTCTTTTCATCTGAAATGCATTTACTAGCTGACTGTATATTTAGAGTGAAATTGCACAGAATTAGAAAAATGCATTTGGCTTTAAAGCATTAGAAATATAACTTGGTACGACTTTTCTGATACAGGCATTTATCATTTGTTCTACACAACGTTTTTCTGTCATACTTTTCATTTTGTTGACACGATCTATGATTTAATTTTTTAATTAAAGGTGTTTGTCTGAAGACCTGTGATTCCTGTTCTTCTGCAGTGGGAAAGTTTTTCGACGCTTTGTGCCTATGGGTAATATTCTAGCGGCAGTGATAAATGAAGCTGTCACACCCTTCACTTGCTATTGGTACTTGGCTCTGATTGTAAGAGAGGAAAGAAAGCTTGCTTTGGTTTTTCAGGTAAGCACACACTGAAACTATGGTCTTGTTTAAGGAGTAGGTTTTGTTAATCTTATCTTCTGTTCTAAAAATTGTTGGATCATCAGGAACTGCAACCTCCATTGGACATGTTGGTTCCAATATGGAAATCTTTGTGCAGTTCCATTGCCAATAAAATGTTGCAGCAATCAAATAATGGAGATTGATCTTCGTCATTTGTTTAGAGTTGAAAAGATGGGCTACCTTGGGCATTTAATAAATGATTTGTAGTCTTGTAGACAAATTGCTCTTTTTTATTGTAAGCAAACTGGTGCTCTCATAATTAGATTTCTCAAAAAAATTTGTTTCACAGGCTTTTGTGAAGACTAAGTAGCACAGACCTTGGATTTCAAGAGCAAATCTGTTTTTTGCAATTAGGATTTATTTCTCCTGGCTGAGAATTTCAACAAGAATTCTAACAGCTCCTCCATATGGCTATTGTTTGCTCATGTTTGAAATGGGTTTTTAGTTTGCCAATTTGGGATTGCCATGTGTATTATACTAATTTTCTGTTTTACGTAAGTGTTTGCCATAGTAGATATCTGAGGCACAGAATGTCCAATCTCTTATGTATTTCTGCTTTCCCAAACACAGTTGAGATTGGGAGTTGGTATTTGATATATACCTATCTCTTCCAGTCTACCCATCAATGGGAAATATGCACTATATTTGTTGTTGACATTACTTAAGCATGTCTTTAAGATAAAACCATTCCATGTTTACCAAATTTATGTTAGTATACGGTTGCATCTTTAGAGCTTGTCTGTCTTGATTATTGATATGAAAAGTGTCTCAATAGTTTTAAGTCGTGCATTGAAACAAAACCAAAATAAGCTTGGGAAACCGAGATTTTTGAAAAGAAATTTATAATGAATTATTTACTTCCCTTGTGATCTATTTGACAGTAAGTCCTGCATCAAACTCCAAAACTCTATAACTCAGGATTAAGTCTTATGAATGTATTGGGTTTGAGTTTTTCATGGAATCAGGAGATTCAAAGTATGCATTTATAGCTTCAAAGGCACTCAGGTCCACCACTAAGTGTTTTCATGATAAGAATTTCTGGTATGGATGTTTAAAGAATAGAACTGAGCTGTCAAAAGCAAATAAAATTTAATAAGGCCGAAGCACTTTTGCTTATCTTTCTCTGGCCATAAGAGCATATGAAGGATGTCACAAATATAGTGCTAAATTCAATCAAATAATCGTTCTCATCCAATTTCTATTGTCTCTATGAGTTCCCTCTCGAGCATAGGACACAGCCTATTCACATGTTTAGAAATGCCGACTTGGTAACTGATTAAGTTATAACATGCATCAGTGATAGGATGGATTATATTATATTAAAACATATGCATGCAGGATTCTTGGAAGCATGAAACCAAACCAAAGGCTGATTAACTATGCTTCACAACATTTTTTAGGACAGGGCGGAGATGGCAGGTATTGCGGAGATGTGTTTTTTGGGCAACAATGCTGGCAGGACATTTTTTGGGGATGGCAAGTGACACTACTGCGTTAACATTTTTAATATAACATGCAACGAAGCCATGCCCGCCTTGTTGACATGAAAAAGCATTGTGAGCAGTTGAAGTATCCGAAGCTTTTAGATCACTTTCAATTAGTGTATTTTTTAGCCAAAAGAAGATTTAAATGCCTATTTGGGACAAAGAATCTCATGTTTAGTAATGATAGGCCCTTTTGTTAGTTAGAATTATAGTTTGGACTCAGCGAAAACTCTGCAGCCAATTTTTTTGATTTGGAGTGGAGAAATAATTTTTTTATATAGATACTCAAAATAAATTTGAATAATGCAAAGATATAGAAAGAATGAATTGGGAGAACACACGTGTCTATTTTGATAATAATGACATTACTTGGATTGGGATTGACTGGGCAAACCGAAAATATAAATAGATTTCAATTATTTGGGAGATTAAAAATTATTGAAAAATTCATAAAAACAGGGAAAAAATTTGATTATATTTTTCAAATAAAGAAAAAAACTGTACTTTTACATTTGATGCATCCCAAAATTGTCTTTATGTTTTGCTTTCTAAACTTTGGAGGTAAAATTACCCAACATAGTTTGAGGGTAGTACCCTAGGCACATTCCCTATCGTTATATAGGGCAAAGTTGGGGGCAAAGTCCTTGTCTCTAGGCTCAAATTAAGGTTTTCAAGGCTATAGAGACCTTTATGGTTCATGTCATTTTTCATAATTTTGTTGTTTCACAAAATTTGTCAATAAATCCTTTTGATTGTTCAACAATCAGTTCATGTTGTTAAGATCCTAATTGTTCTAGAAAAAAACCAAAAAATAAGGGTTTATTAAAGGTTAAGCAACTTTTTTCAATGGTCAAGTTTGCAAAGAAAACTTTTGAGTTGTAGACGAAATTCTACATATTTGGTGAAAAAATTACTATATTTTTTGCATGACTTTTCTCACAAGTTTACGTGGCTGCAAACTTCCAAACAAGTCTGGTGAGAAATTGTTAAGATTGCAAGCTATGTTTAGAACTCGTTATTTGCTTTTCTCATCCCATTCATGGTTGATTTAGATAATTTATCAATATCTACTATGCTGAAATTTGTAAATTTTTATTTTGAGTTGTAGACAAAATTCTCCATATTTGGTGAAAATTTTACTTTATTTTTGCTTGACTTCTCTCACAAGTTTACGTGGCTGCAAACTTACAAACAAGTCTGGTGTGAAATTGTTAAGATTGCAAGCTATGTTTAGAACTCATTATTTGCTTCTCTCATTCCATTCACAGTTGATTTAGATAATTTATCAATATTTACTATGCTGAAATTTGTAATTTTTTTTTGTATGACTTCTCTATCAAGTTTACATGGCTGCGAACTTACAAACAAGTCTGGTGAGAAATTGTTAAAATTACAAGCTATGTTCAGAACTCGTTATTTGTTTCTCTCATTCCATTCACGGTGTTGATTTAGTTAATTTATCAATATCTGATATGCTGAAATTCTTGACAAAATTATAACATAGTTACAATAGACAGTCTGATTATTTTGGTGTAAAACTAAGTTTTCTTTTGTAGTGTCCTTGGGATATTTTGGACTTTGTGGTAGTGTTTTTGTGGGCTTGAAAATTTTGAGGATGGCCCACATATCTTAAATTGTATGGGAGAAGCACACCTTACAAAGTTTTAGAGAGGTTTTATCACAAATCCTCTTTCATTAAATGTTTATGCATAATTGTCAATGGTTGATTAGTGTTAGCATAAAATAAATTGATCTATACTTAATGTGGATATTCCACTACTTGATTCCAATCACATTTTGATTGATTTAAGTCGTTGATCCTATACACAATGTTTGACCTTGAGAGACCAAAATTGGGGGAAAACACGTAGTTTATAAACTAATAAGAATTATTTTCTCCCACAATGCAATTCAAAACGCTCACATAAAGCGCAAATCTTTATCTAAAACAGTGGAATTTGGAACCTAAATGTTAGGAAGAAACAATTCAACTACATCATGTCTTAAGGGTCTTAAAGGTTTACTTACAAGGAATAAGAACACACATCTTACTAAATTAACCCACAACCACAAACAAACAATAATGCCTTGTTTTTTGATATGGGTAATCCTCTTATGAAGTTCATGGAGTTTCTATTCCCTAGCCTATAAGGATCCCATAATGACTTGTACATACGCAACTTCCTATGCTTAGCTTACTTGTATTATACAATACATATTTCTCAATGTGAAATCTGAAACATGATTTTGCATATTTGTTCAATGTAACTAATGCTATGTCTATTACCACATATGCTCAAGTTTTTATATGAAACTTGGGGCCTCCTATGATATTCTTTGGATTCTAGTTTTCTTGATTTTTTCCTTGGTGGGTTTTGTTCGTAAAGATTTAGGCCCTTGTCAAAATTTTGAGGTCTTTTGGTTAATGTTTGTTTGAGTTCATTTCATATTTGAACCTTGT
Source organism: Sequoiadendron giganteum (assembly GCA_007115665.2). Classification (NCBI taxonomy): domain Eukaryota; kingdom Viridiplantae; phylum Streptophyta; class Pinopsida; order Cupressales; family Cupressaceae; genus Sequoiadendron; species Sequoiadendron giganteum. The sequence continues at coordinate 599,110,244 of CM021106.1, read as the reverse complement.
TTGTCTTATAATCTCTATGCTCATGTTTGTCTCCAATTTTCAAACTTCAAATCAATTTTGTATGCTCCTTATCAAGGCTATTTGTAGTTGAATGAGTCATCAACATCACATAGTTGCTCTCATGCCTATGTATCATTTTTGAAAATCAGTTTAGCATATTATGTTGTTTGAGTCCATACCCACATTTTATCTTTGTTAAATTCATATTGAGTGCTAAATTCTTAGGGATGATGCTAGTGTCATTCCCTTTGAATTTTGTTTTCTCTTGGTGGTGTAAATCTTTATTTGCTCATAATGTCCCTAGTGATTCAATTATTTGCTAGGTGTTTTAATCTTGTAGCCTCCATGTTCTAGATTGGTGGTGTGAACAATTGCCAAGTGGCATAATCTCAAAGGCTCATTATTTATGCTTGGTAGCTTTTGCACAAATGTTAAATGCAGCGAGTTGAAATAGATAAGAGATCAAATTTTGGGTTGCATTAGACCTCTTCATTTCTTTTTGTTATCTTTTGGACTCTAATGTTTGATATGTACTCATTATGGATTTGTAATCTTGCTTTCTCCGCTTTTAAATGTGATTTCCTTAATCTTTTTAGGAATCGTGGTCTAACCCTTTTATGTGCACAAGTTTGATAAAAAATACATTTGGGATTGTGTAATGCCCCCTCCTTAAATACAATTTTATTTTGTTACAACAATTCTTTCCTTTCTCCTGTAATTTCCTTAAGGAAGGATAATACAGGGAGCACTTAAGGAAGAATAATTAATATTATAAAAAGCTGAAATTTAATAAAGCTTAAGTTCTAATGAAAAGTTAAAAGGCATGTGGATGAAGAGTTGTGTCTATTAAAGAAAAAAGTTATACAAAAAAGATCAATCAAGGAGAAGGGGACATGAATCAAGGAGACATTTTTATAATATTATTCCTTGTGGAATGTGATTGTGGTTCAACAACTTGAGAATGAAACCTCTCAAGGTTTGGAATTGAAGGATGAAAACCCCTTAAATTCGATAATTGAGTTAGTGAATGAAAACCCTTGATTCAAGTAGACTTTAAGACATTTCAAAGGCATTTTAATAAAGAAAGATCATTGCAGATTGGAGTAAAATTAATAGTTGATATAGAGGATAAGTTCTATCTTTCTAAGATACATGCTAAGCATTAAATATGAAATACATAATAAACTATAAAAACTACAATTTCTAGGTTGATTGCATACATATAATTTTAACATGCCCAATGTTTTATCCTTTGATTTTATCTAAGTTTTGACCCACATGTGAATAGTTTAACATAAAGCAAGAAAAAATTTCTTTTTCTAATTAAATAACAAGATGCACATTTGAGATAATCCCATTTCAAACTCCCATTGCATTTGTAAGGAAACATTACATAATACCAAGTAACGGTTTCATATTACATAATCCCATGTAAAAGATAACATTTTTCCATTTACAATTCCATAAAGATAGAGATACATGAATATATACATAGCTTCCTAGAGCTTTAATGAAATAGAGATATAAATGGTCCAGATGTCCTTGTTGACATACATCCTCAAATTTTAGCTGTCAATTGCATGAGAGGTTATCAATCAAGCGCTTTTTTGTCAACCATGAACTTATTGCAGTCCTCCACACATCTACCTAACTGGTAAGATGGCCCTACCCTTCGATGAAGATATTGGTCTGGTAACCTCATAAAACTAGACTTCCTAAGCATGGTGTTGTGTCCTACATAACTAAAACTATCATACATTGGCTACAACCTACATGCATGACATTCCCAACTTAATTATGCAAACCTGGCTCACAATAAATCGACAAGAGTAATCAGTGTCTGCTTACACTACTTTTGCCAAAGATTTAATATATAAAATCTTTTTCTCGAAAGCGATGTTGTATGTTCACCCACCCCTTAGCTCGATTTGGTATATGTATATGATCATTCATACTCTTTCCAATCATAATATAATTCAACCTAAAAGGTGATGACTTAACTAAGTGACCACTAGGTTACTCCCATCCATGGATTATCCTAACCTTGGAATCAACCAAACTAACCATACATGTACATATGATATTGCAAACTACACTTTCAACATAGTACTTCGAGATAATATCATTTATCATATTTCATACTTTATGCAAGCATACCAACGTTCTAGGACAACCTAGATATTATACTAATACGCTATGATTATCTCGCATAAACACAATTTCCATCACAAGGAATACATATAAATAAAAGTATCAACAATCATGGTTTCATCAAAATAAGAATTCACCAAAGATCATGCAAGCTCACCCAAATAAGAAATAACCAAAGTTCAAGCAATATCAACATTAAACATATAATTCAGCTTTCCCTCAAACTCATGCATTCATAAACAAATACGATTTCAACATAAAAGAATAGTGAAGTAAAATCAACATTCTTGGAATTATAGCTTCCAACGAAGATACTATCTCCAAAAATTAACTTCTACAATTACGCTTGCTACTCCTTCTATGATCAACCTATCCCCAATCCTAGCCTTTCTCAAAACTCTCAACAATCTACAAACTTACAAAGCAATCTCTCTTTTCTCACTAATGCACTCTATAACTAATCTGCACAAAAAACTACAACAATGAACTCCAAAATAATGATAATGAATGAATGACCAAAAGGATAAGAAGCTGCCTCTAGACTTGTACTAAAATCTAAGTAACTTAATGTTACAAACTAGCTCTATAATCCACCAAATTTCTTTTCCAACTTCCACCACTTAACAAAAAGAACTAGCTTAACCTCTAAATGAGTCAACTAGGCTAATGGAAATGAAATGTGGCTGCTCAAATAGTTAAGAAGTAAACGCATAAATAGTCCAAGCATTTCTAGTTTCTCTACTATGGATGAGTCACCCTTTTAACTACCAACAACTGCCATTTACTGAGTCAAAGCGTATAAATGTTTACCTACAAGTTTCATATTGCAAACTAAGTCAACTTCTTTTAAGCCAGCTTGTGGCCATTGAATAAGTCTCATGTTTTTAGCAAGGCTATGCATTGATTTTCCCACACAACTTATAGACTCTTATTTGCATTCTAACTCATACTTGGCGTGGTAATTTATCTATTATAGTGCCTTACATTGTTTCCCACGCATTGTCTTCATATGCACCTTATTTTCCATTGATAACAATCCACATTTCATGCGTTATCCACAACAATACTTATTCTTACTTATGTGTGTTTTATGCACAACATATGTTTTAATATGTTGTTGGCTTTAATACAAGCTATTTGCCATTATATGGCTCGCATTATATATGTGCTTTAGTTAAGTTTATAACATTTCATATATATATATATACATATTAATATGTATGTATATACGTTTACATTAACATACTCGTATACATATATATTAGTATATTATATATATAATGTCATATATGTCCACTCAATATTTTCATGCATATGATATATCCGCACATGAGTATGCGTAAGTATTTCTACCTATGTATACACATGTACATATATACTCACATGTATGAGTTATCACAATCACATACATATACATTCTATGTATATACTCATCGATTAATACATAAATATCAAATGCACGAAGAACTTATACTCAATACAGAGATTTAGCCACATAATCCAACCTAAGAAACAATCACGAAATCAAAGACCAAAAACAAAACCATAACAAATCATCCCCAAACAATGACCAAAGGTTTACATACCAATTCCCGAACTAACTTGAATCAACTTGACCAAACTAGGATGTGAGTGTGTGATAGCTCAAATAGGCACATTAAGGGTTACCAAACCAAGCTCTTCTCTCGAGTGATACTCCCCCTCTCTTCCGGAGGCTCGATTCTTTTCCTGCATCCAACTTAATGCATCACAACAGTAGTTAGCCGATAACATTACATTCATATGCATCAAATATTTTCATCTTCAAATCATCTAAAGTATCATATTGCATTGCACATTCATTCATCTTATTTTCCATCAAAATATACAAAACATAATCATGTATTAAAGCATTTTAACTCATCAAAGTAACAGTTATATGTAATAACACAATGGGGTGTAACAATAATTAATTGTGCAACTATTATTGTGAGTTAGATTTTATTATTTAAAGAAAAATAAGGAAAATATAAAAAGGGACATTACAAATGGTATTCGAGTTGGATTTTGCTGGCCTATGAGTACATTTTCATATGCAATCAAGTGATAGAGCCAACATATATTGCCAAAGAGAACTAAGAAAAACCCAAAATTCTAAAGACAAAGTGATCGAAGCCCCTTTGGATTTTGAAACAATAGAAGTAAAGATGGTTAGAGAAAATGACAACTATGCTTATGCAAAAGAAATAGATAGAAAATTTGACCTAATGATAGATATGATGAGGCAAATGTTAAATAAGATGAATAATGTAGAAAATCCCAATAATCAAGATAGTGGGGAAACTTCTAACAGTGACAATAATGAGCATAAAAGCTACACACAAAGAACCAAGGTTGGTTCTATAGATAAACCCTTTCGTACCACATTCATTCAAAGAAGATAAGTTTCCATTGAAGAAACACAAAATTCAATCCAAGATGATATCATTGCTTGTTATGTGGAATATATAAATCTCCCTATAGAAATTCGAGAAGCAATGTCTTTCACAAAACATAAATATGAAGAGGAAGAAATGGATCGATAATGGAGCCTAGATCCCAACCAAGACAAAATGAGCATCAAACAACTTTGGGAAGTTAACATTATCTACATTTGATGGATCTAATAAGTGTAATATGCATGCATGGGTGCATAAATAAGACACATACCTATCACTAGAACTAATGACTGAGGATGATGCCATCAAATTTGCAACCTTACAATTGGAAGGATCAACACATGAATGGTGGTACCATGGGTTGGTTACCCAAGGTCACAAACTAATAGACACATATGATGAATTCTGCAAAAGATTAATTGAGAGATTCGATAGAAAGAATCTGGATGCCCATTTTAGATAATTGACACAATTAAAATAAGAAGGGATAATGGAGAGATATGTAGAAGAATTCCAAAGATTATTAGTAATGGTGCATGATATTTAGAAAGAAGATTATCTGTCCTTTTTATCAAAGGACTAATTGAACCTCTTAGGTGTTTAATTAAGGCATTTGATCCATTAACCAAAGCTTTGAATTTATAAATTTTTGTAGCCAAGAATAAAATATTTTAGAAATACCCACTTATAGGGCCAAATCTTGAACCTTTTCAAAGAGGTTTTTCTCAACAAAAGACATTTCCATCAAAGAATAATTTTGATGAAGTAACTAAAAATGAGTTGCACCAAAACAAATTATGTTTTTCTTGTAAAAAACCATGGGAACCTAGACACCGTTGTTTGGGAAAAGGCTAAGTGCATTACATAGAAGTAATGTTTGATGAGGAGGAAGAATCAAAACCCAAAGTATTTGAATGTGAAACTAAATCAAAAGAAAGTGAATATTCAAAGTGCACACTTGCAATCTTGTCAAGTGCTCTTAAATATAATCCTTTTTTGGTACAAGGGGTCCTACAAGGGTACAAAATTATTGTCGTAATTGATAGTGGAGTGACACAATTTCATTGATGAAGGATTAGTTTCTAGAAGGATACAAACAAAATATTTCAATGTATTCAATGCTATTGTAGTAGATTCTTTTACCATCTCATGCACTAAGAAATTTCAACAATTGGAGGTTGCCCTTTGTATCTACAAAAAGTGCAAGATTAATTCTGTGGTGGGCATAGGAGAAATTGACATGGCCGTAGGAGTGCAATGACTACACTCTTTGGGAAAGTTTACACCAAATTACTAGACAATGGGATTAAGGTTCAAATCAGAGGGTAAAGATGCAATATTACAAGGCATTACTAGGGGAGCTCCCAAAGTTATAACAACAAAAAAATGGAAATACGTTTTAGGATTGGACAAGTAGCATGTGCACCACAATATTTATAACATCTACAACCACTGCAAGAAAGAGAACTTTAGGAATTCAACTTATTATTTTGTTAGACTACCCCCACTTGATGACAAAGGAAAATTGATATTGATTCCCGAGGTTATTATAAAATTTCGAGAGAAAAATTTAAGTAAAACAATGATAGAATATTTAATTTGATGGAAAGACCTTCTCAATGATGTGGAAATTCTTTGAGCATCCTAATTTGTGATTGCTTGTGGACAAGCAATCTTGGGAAAGGAAGATTGTAATGCCCCCTCTTTAAATACAATTTTATTTTGTTACAATAGTTCTTTCCTTTCTCTTGTAATTTCCTTAAGGAAGGATAATTAAGGGAGTGTTTAAGGGATACTAATTAATATTATAAAAAATGAAAATTTAATAAATCTTAGTTTTGATGAAAAGTCAAAAGGCATGTGGATGAAGAGTTAAGAAAAATGATATATAAAGAAGTTCAATCAAGGAGAAGGGTACATGAATTGAGAAGACATTTTTATAGTATTATTCTTTGTGGAATGTGAACTGTGGTTCAACAACTTGAAGATGAAACCCCTTAAGAATTAGAATTAAAGGATGACAACCCCTTAATTTTCATCACTAAGTTAGTGTATGGAAACGATTGATTTAGGCATGCTCTAAGACATTTTAAAGGCATTTAAATAAAGAAATATCACTACAAATTAGAGAAAAATTAATAGTTGATATAGAGTATAAGTTCTACCTTTTTGAGATACATTCTAAGCATTAAATATGAAATATATAATAAACTATTCAAACTACAATTTCTAGGTTTCTTGCATACTTATAATTAATCGTGCAACTATTATTGTGAGTTAGATTTTATTATTTAAAGAAAAAATAAGGAAAATCTAAAAAGGGACATTGTAGATTGTTGACTTAGTTTCCCTAATTTCAAACCCCACAATAATATAGATCGTCATTATTTTTTAAGAATGTGGAATGGTATATATATAAATTTGATACAATGTTAGATTTGGTATAAAATTCTCTAGTATCATGTACGAGTTGCATAGATGTCTTTGCACACCCAATATCTGGATGAGAAGAACAAGTCACAAAAGTCAAAATGCACATGATAAGAAAATATAGAAGATGCAATACATAACTATTCCATTAAAATAAGTATGCAACTATAAATGTATAATACAAGTACAAAATGGATTATTCATATGTGAGCTAGGGGCAGACATTTATAATATATGACCAAGAGATACAAATGTACACCCAATGTGAGATGAAAAAGATAGTATGTATATGTAGTACAAGTTTATAACAAACTAGAAAAGTTCCAATGTGGGTTCTTACCACGTAGAGAACTCCATGAGATTTCCAGTGCTTCAAACAGTTCATCAATTGGACTCCTGGATCAAAAGTTATGGCACCTCGAAGTTGACCTATTTTTTGAGGGAGATGCAAAATTCGAATTTTGGCTGGAGGCCGCCAAAAAGGGCTATTAATAACCATTTTTGGGAACCCTTGGGGGTAGTAGATATAAGGGGGAAAGTGTAGGGTTAAGAGAAGGTGGGAAAATAGAAACCCTAGCTGATTTGGGGTTACAAAAGGTAGAAGATTCTAGAGCCTAGTGATAGGTAGTTGTAATGTGTTGCAACCTAAAGAAGATTGATTCCTTTGATTGTATTTAAGCTTCTATAATGTAATTAGTTGTCCAAATCAATAAAATAATATTCTATTTTCTGTGTGCAATTTATGTTGTGTGTTTTCTGATTTACCCCCTTCATCAAGTGGTATCAGAGCAAGGGTTCTTGAGTGTGTAGATAGATCACCGACCATGAGGCAGTTTGCACTAGGACCCGAGGTTGTGGGTTTGATGTAGAGATAAAAATTCCTCCATGAAGAAACCGTGTTGGGAGAAATTCTTTGATAGAAGAGGGTTTTAGAGCCCTAAAAAGAAAAATCGATGTATTACAAAAGGAGCTGCGAAGAGGGTTTGAGCTGAGAACAAGAGAAAAAAGTGAAGATGAAGTTGAAGAAGAGCTATCTAAGGAAGAACAAGAAGTTGTAGGAGATCCTATAGAAGTTAGGTTGTTGAGGGCCATTTTGAAGATTAGAAAGAGGCCAAAGATCAAAGTTTCTACCTATTTTGGAGATTTGTATCTAGAACAACTTATTGATTGGATCAATGACATGGTGCAATATTTTGAGTATGAAGATGTGGAGGACCCAAATATTGTCAAGTTTGCAAAAACAAAAAGGGCCATGCTAGTATTTAGTGGAAGGAGGTCTAGTTGGAGAGAAATAGAAGAGGAAAATGAAAGATTACCAGATGGGATCAGATGGTGGACAAGCTGAAGAAGCAGTTCATTCCTATGGACTATGAGCTAGAGTTGTTGAAGCTGCAAGGATTGAAGCAAGGTAACAAGTCTGTCTAGGAGTATATAAAAGAGTTTTATAAGACTACTATCAGGATAGGCCATGTAGAGGCCAACAAGGAGAAGGTAGCCCATTACATTAATGGGTTGAGACTAAGTATTCAAGCAGAGCTGAGCCTAGTCAGAATGACCACCATAAAAGATGCATACCAGTTTTCCCTGAAGGTGGAGGAGAAGGTGAATAAAATATTCAAAAACAAGCAAAGAGGAAAAGAAAAGTGAAGAAGCTGACACCAGTCAAAATCAAAGAGGGGATAATACCTACCACCCTCGTGACCAAAACAATAGTAAGAAAAGAGGAAGAGGAAGACCTAGGCAAGGACATGGAAGAGGAGGTTTCAGAGGAACCTGTTTTCAATGTGGAGAAGAAGGGAATCAAGCATACGAGTTTCCACAACATCAAGGAAGGTCAAATAGAAGACCTGAAGATAATGTATGATTTGCACATGTAGATGAAGATGCACAATCTTAGCATTCTAAAGATGTTGAAAGGGGAGAAACCCTAGTTGTCAGAAGAACCTTGTTGAATGAGGAGAAAGAACCAAATTAGAGGAAGAGTTTATTCTGCAAAAGGTGCAAGTGTGAAGGTAAGTGTTGTGATATTATTATTGACAATGGAAGAACTGACAATCTTGTTTCAGAGGAGATATTTAAAAAGTTGAAGTTGACAAGAAGAAAGCATCCAAATCCATATTGAATTGCATGGTTGCAGAAGGACCATAGAGATTTGGTCAATGAGCAGTGTTTAGTCAATTTTAAGATTGGAGACTACCATGATGAGGTGTTGTGCGACATCATACCGATGGGTGCATGCCATATGCTATTAGGGATGTCGTGGAAGTATGATAGGCATGTTGTCCAAGATGGTCTTGCAAACACCTATTCTCTAAAAAAGGATGGAGTTCATCATAAGTTGAAGCCCTTGAAGGAGGTAGAAGAAAAGGTATGTAATATTGTCAAAATTTTCTTGGTAGATGGTAGGAAATTTTTGGAGGTTATGAAGCATGAACGTCATTGCTTTGTATTGATCCCTAAGATCAGTCAAGAGAAATGTGAAGATGTACCAACAAAAGTCTTAGATGTGTTGGAGGAATTTCAAGATATTGTCTCTGATAATGTACCAGAAGGTTTACCACCAGTGAGGAAGATAAGTCACCAAATGGATTTGATACCAGGAGCTAGTTTGCCAAATAAGGCAGCCCATAGAATGACTCTTGTAGAGAATGAAGAGCTAAGCAAACAAGTTCATGAGTTGTTAAGGGATTGATAAGAGAGAGCCTAAGTCCATGCATAATACCTACAGTACTAGCACCGAAGAAAGATGGAGAGTGGAGAATGTGTACAGATTCTCAAGCCATCAATAAGATCATGATCAAGTACAAATTTCCATTTCCTAGAATGGATGACATCATGTATTGTTTGAGTGGAGCCAAGTACTTCATGAAGATTGACCTAAAGAGTGGGTATCACTAGATCCAAATCAGAGAAGGAGATGAATGGAAAACAACCTTCAAGACAAATGAAGGTTTGTATGAGTGGTTAGTCATGCCATTTGGGCTAACCAATGCACCGAGCACATTCATTCAACTCATGAATGAGGTATTGAAAGAGTTTTTGGGAAGTTTTGTTATTTTTTATTTAGATGACATTTTGATTTTCAATAAGACTTGGGATGAGAATTTGATGCATATCATAAGAGTTTTAGAGAAGCTAAGGGAGGAGAAGGTGATTAATCTGAAGAAATGTAGTTTTTCAAAGGAGTTGGTATACCTGTGATTTGTTGTCTTAGATTAAGGTCTTAAGATGGACCCATAAAAACTAAGGGTTATCCTTGAATGGCCTATGCCAAGGAGTGCTACAAAGGTACGATCTTTTCATGGTTTGGAAAGTTTTTATAGAAAATTTATGAAAAAATTTAGTAGCATTTGTTCACCCTTAATTGAGACCATGAGAGGGGATAGAAAAGAGTTTAACTGGACTACAAGAACAACCAAGAGTTTTGATACATTGAAGTAGAGATTCACAGAGCAACCTAGTTTTGCACTTCCAGATTTCAATAAGGTATTTTAGGTAGATTGTGATGCTAGTGGTAGTGCTATAGGAGCTGTTTTGAGTCAAGATGGTAAGCCCATTGCCTATTTAGTGAGAAGCTTAATGGTGCCAAGAAAAAGTATTCTGTTTATGATCAGGAGTTTTATGCTATAGTTCAAGATTTGAATAAATGGAGACATTTTTTGTTTGCCAAAATAGTTTGTTTTATATACTAATCATTAGGCTTTGCAATATCTTAATAGTCAAGTAAAGTTAAATCAAAGGCACTTAAAATGGGTTGAGTTTTTGTAGAGTTATCCTTTTGTTTTGAAGCACAGGAGTGGGAAGTCCAATAGAGTTGCAGATGCCTTAAGTAGAAGACAAAATTTGTTGACAAAAATGAAGATAGAGGTTGTTGGGTTCGATGAGCTCAAAATTTTGTATCCAGAAGATCTAGATTTTGCAGAGGCTTGGAAAGATTGTCTAGAACCTACTACTTTGGACATGAAAAAATGGTTGGATTTCATAATCCAAGATGGCATGCTATTTAGAGGAAGCCAGTTGTGCATTGCAAGGAGTTCCATGAGAGAAAACTCGATTAAGGAGAACCATAGCGGGGGATTAGCTAGACACTTTGGTCAAGATAAGACCATTGCTATTATTGGTGAGAATTATTATTGGCCATAGTTGCAGCAAGATGTGAGGAAATTTATGTAGAGTTATAGAGCGTTTCAGATGGTAAAATAAAAAAGTCATAATACAACCGTTATAACAACAATTACCTGTTCTAGAAAGGCCATGTGATGATATTCGTATGGATTTTGTTTTTGGTTTACCAAGGACACAAAGAGGACATGATTCCATTTTTGTGGTGGTGGACAGATTCTCAAAGATGACACATTTTGTTCCTTGTAAGAAGACTAATGGTGTTGTTCATATTGTAGAATTATTTTTTAGAGAGGTGGTGAGACTGCATGGTCTACCCAAGAACATAGTTTTAGATTGAGATACCAAGTTTATTGTTTAATTCTGGAGGACATTGTGGAAAAAATTGAAGATAGATTTGAAGCTTAGTTCTACACACCATCCACAGACTAATGGATAGACAAAAGTGGTGAATAGGAGTTTGGGTAACCTTATACAATGCTTAGTAGGAGGTAAGCCGAAGGGATGGGATTTGATTTTACCATAGGTAGAATTTTCTTACAACAATTCTATTAATAGAAGCACAGGTAAATCACCATTCCACATTGTATATGGGAGTAGTCCAAGAAATACTTCAGAGTTAAGGAAACTAGACAAGGGAGAAAAGACAAGTGCCGAAGCCGAAGACTTTGCAAAACACCTAAAGAATTTGCATGAAGAAGTGAGAAAGCACATCAATAAGATGAATATTTAGTACAAGGCTAAGGAAAATAAGAAGAGGAGATATAAGGAGTTTAAGGTAGGAGATGAAGTCATGGTTCACTTGAGAAAGGAAAGGTTTCTAGTTGGAACATATAATAAGTTGAAAATGAAGAAATTTGGACCATGCAGGATTTTGAAGAAGCATGATTTGGGAAATGCATATGAGGTAGAGCTACCGAGTGAGATCAACATTTCCCCTATGTTCAACATTGTTGATTTAACAAAATATCATGAAGGTGGAACAAAGGATGGACCAATAGAAGAACAGTGGAGTATTCTAGCACCTACTTCAGAAAAGGAGGAGATATAAGAAATTTTGGATAGCCATGTAGGTAGAAGCATAAGAAAGAGGAAATATGAAGAGTACCTAGTTAAATGGAGAGGATGGCCCATTGAAGATTCATCCTGGTTATCTAAGGTTGAGGTTAACCATCTTGGTTTCCCTCTAACTCCTGAGACGTGATGGGGTCACTTCTCAAATTACCCTGGGTGTCTGATGCAAGAGCATCCAGAGGTGTAAGGGCAATCTTGCATCACCCAAAAACAATGCTGATTCAAAATTGATGACTTTTTTTCATTTCTTTTCAAAATTTGTGTTTTTGGATACCCATTTGCTTGAATAATGATTCAAAACCTTTAAAGTTCCCAATAGGGCTAAGGATACTAGGATTTACTATTTTTAGTAAGTCTTTATCAGAGAAGCGGTTGAGCTTGAAATTTTTCCCAAAGCTTTGGAATAGTTAAATAAGCAGTCTTGGTAAATTTCAGCTAAAGATCATGTCTCAATTTCACGATAATAATGTTTCAATTTTGTGAGGTTCCTGAAAAAGTTTTGAAATTAGATATGAGGTACTAAAACATCCCAAAATGGCCCCAAAAGTTTATGGAAATCCATTTACAAGTTTTTTACATGATAGTTCACTTCACAAGCTTTCTGACACTTTAAACGGTTCGTCAATCAGACACTCGGATCAAAGTTATGCTTCCCGAAAGTTGACCTACTTTTGGAGGGAGTAGCAAATTTTGAAATTTTGGTTGGAGGCCACCAAAAGGGCTATTTATGACTAGTTTTGGGAACCCTTGGGGTAGTAGAGATAAGGGGGAAAGTATAGAGTCAAGAAAAGGTGACAAAATAGAAACCCTAGCTAATTTTGGGTTACAGAAGGTTGAAGGTTCTAGAGTCTAGAGATAGGAAGTTGTAATGTGTTGCAGCCTGTAGAGGATTCATCCTCTGATTGTATCTAAGCTTCTATAATGTAATGGGTTGTCCAAATCAATAAAATAATATTCTATTTTCTATGTGCAATTATTTTTGTTGTGTGTTTTATGATTTACCCCCTTCATCACAAATTTTCATGATTTTGTAGGTGTTGGAAAGCTATTTTTGAGCTCATCACAATAGTGTAAGACATTTTTATAGAATCATCTTATATTCATAGGTATATTACTCTAAAATAATATTTTTGTTTTGAAACTTCAAACAATTAAAACTTTTGCATACGAGCTCTGAATTCAACGAAAGTTTTTTAGAAACTAGATAGAAAGCCCTAAATAATCCATTGACGATATTTTTTTCTGCTTTGCATTAACATTTTGTTTGGTTTTTGCAGGATTTTTTTTTTGTTCACTAATGTGGTTTTTGTAGCTTCACATTTGTCCAAGACATATAATTTTGCAAAACTACTAACCATTTTTTGTAGCACCTCAGTCAAAGACTTGAAATTTTCTCCACTAGTTTAGCTACACTAAATTAGAGCAGTTGGAAAGAATTTGTTTGTTGTGTCTTCAAGATCTTGATTGGATGTATACTCTCCCCTCACACTCTTGAGCTTGATCTTTGGGATCAAAATTCCATCATTTTCCTTTTATTATTTGTTCAGTCCTAGGGTGTTATCTCACATATGCTCTCTCCTTGTGTTTCACATGTTCCTTGAGATCAAAAGTGAATAGTACTCCCCTTTCAAAGGCCTACTAGGGGATTTCACCACCCCTAGGGATGACCTCAACTGCATATGCCGATAGGGTATATAAAAAAGGGAGAGTGAAAGCTATACCTTAATGGCAAAATTGATAAGTCTAAATTGATCCTTGAGACCCTTAGTCCATCGAGACTTGGTTTGGTGAAGTTTGTGGCTCATCACCATGGAATCCTATTCATGGTTTGGGCCCCGCGCACCTTGTGTATATAGGAGACTCCTTAGAAGCCTTGAGAAACCTAGATTAAGACCATTTGTCATCATATCTTGTGGTGCACCACCACAATAGGACTAGAGGAAGATTCTCACATGTACTATTATACTTGAGATAGGGTCTACTTTGGGAAAGACAAAAATCTCCAAGGTAAGGGGTATATGGTGGTCCAAGACCGTATATTCACTGTCTATCCTAGCTATAGAATTTTGGTATTAATGGGGATGAGAACCTCTTCTCTATTTTTAGTTGGGGTTGACCCATGGCCATTTCTTGAGATCCTTAATATATATCACACCTACTTGATTAATTATAGGTTTGTGATCAAGTGTTTGGCATGTATTCTTTGTGTGAAACCAATGAAAGCCAATAAGCCTTTGTCACCTTGAAAAGTCAATCAACTATCATGTCTTTGTGTTTGTTAAAATCTCTTGTCAACTCACTTTTACAAAAATTCTTGCAAAAAAACCTTGCACACATCCAAATTAGAAGTTTGTAGTCTAACTCAATCAACCAAATTTGCATAGATCATGATTGAATCCTCTTTACACAAAAGATGAAATCTTTCCAAGTTTCATTATCAAAGTCACCATTTTTCATACCAAAGCTACCAAGTAAAAATTTGCATCTTATCTCCTCATTGCATTCAAAATACCTTTAATCCTTCATCATTCACAATAGGGATCCTTGGTTTGAAAACATTATCATGTAAATCAAAATTCCTAGTCTTAAAACTATCAGTAAGGACAATGTCAAACCCAAAATAACAATAAAAGGTGGTCCTCAAATTGTTAATGATGATGATGATAGTCTTGTGGATCATGATGAATATCTTGATATCAATAATGTTGATGATGAGATGATTGATCACAAGTTTGATACAATCATGAAAGAGCCTTGCATTCAAAATCCTAGATATCATACCAATTCCAAACCTTTATCTAGTGATCATCTCAAGACTAATTATCATGTTGATCCTAAACGTTTGTTTAGTGACCCTCCTTATGATACCTACAACAAGGGAAGAACTAGTTTAGAAGAAGGTCCTTATGTATAATCCATGTTTCCAAATCCAGCTTCATTTTCATACTCCATATCTTCCATGTCATCCTATGCAAATCCCTCATCCTCATACTTACACCCTAGATTATCCCAACAACCCAACCATCCATCCATCCAAGACATGAATTTGCAATCCAAATTATCCTTTTCAAATTTTCTTCAAGGACTATTAGAAAAGGAATAAAATGAAATTAGAAAGCCCCAACTCAATAAGCATACCTATTCCAAACCTATCCAAGAGTCTCCTAATAGCATTCCTATTCAACAAACAACACTATGTGATATAAAGCCAAATAACATACCCATTCATGAGAAAGCCTCATCATGTGAAGATCTTGTCAATCCTAAGTCTCCAAAGTGTGAACAAGAGCCTTCTAGTGCCATTCCTATCTATCCAACACCATTATGAAATATTATGTCCATCCAATCTATACAAGAGTCTCATGTTGAAAATGAAACATTATCACTATTTATGAAGTCTATTGAAGAGTCCCTTACCATAAGTTCAAGTCCCAATCCATTATGCAACCATGGTGTCAATAATATAGAAGGCCTATCAAGTCCATCCAAGAAACCTCTATGTTCATCCAAACTTAAGAGCTATGTCAATAATCAAATCCAAATCAAGATCAAACATTTACTTAGCTAAATCAAGACCAAGTTATCCAAGTTCTCCAAGAAAAAGCTAGCCAAGCCACTCCCATTTATGATGATCCTAGCTATGATCTACAAAACCAAATTGATCCCCTCCCAGAACTTTATGATACTCATGACCCCAAAAGCCAAGTTGATCCTCTCCTTGAATTTTATGATACTCATGATCAAGATAAACAAAATAATCCTATCACATATTTAACTAGCCTTATCAAATATCCAACTACAAAATCCATATCGAATGATGAGACACTTGATCTCCAAGGAAACATAGACAATCAAAAAAATCACTTGGATCATATCACAATGGATCCTAATGAGCATATTTTCAGTTAAGATCCTACTTACATCGAGCATGAAGAAACACAAGTCATAATGGATACCATTGAGCATTTAGATGATCACATAATGGCAATAAAAAACAATGATCATAAAACTACAAGTGTACACAATGATCAAGGTACAACACGTCAATATGATGAGCTAGTACTGGAATCCCATCAAATAGGATCTACCATTTTTATCAAGACAAATTTAATCATAGAGGAAACAATAGCCAATTCAAATTATTCTCAGCAAAATATGAAGGAGTTAACATCATGTTTCAAAGACGACAAATATCCTATCTTGAACAAGACATGTCAAAGAATGGATTATCATGGAAAAGGATTGGGCCTTTATGAACAAGGAATCCTAGAACCTATCCCAATCCACATCAGACATAGTTGAAGTATTGGCACATAATTATCTAAGGAATCTGTATTGATGTTAGTGATACTTTCAAGATCGCTAAGGAAACCTCATCCAATGAGAGCATAGAGATATGGACCATTTGTAGCCCTTACACTAAATTTATTGTCAAAAATCTCGAAAATCCTTCCATTTTCACCATATCTACCACCAAATTTTATTCTCCACATCTTCCATCCCTCGATTAAGACCAAAAAAATCAGAGCATAAAAAGTAAAATCTTTAAATCAAATGTCAAAAGCATATGAAGTCAAAAATCAAGGAAACCATATCAAAGCAATATGGGTCCCAAAACAAAATGGATGAAGCATGCCAAATAAATTAAATCTTTCAAATACCATGAGATGTTGAAGTTGTCAAAATAAAAGAACACATCTTGCATATAACAGGTGCCAACTACCTTATACTCTATACAAGAGTATTGGTCCTACTTGCCATCTTAGTTCCACATCTCCACTTCATAATTCCAAATCCAAATTTCATAATCCATTAGCTTAAATTTGGTGATTCAAAAAATATGTCAAACTCATCTACATTACTAAATTATTCATCCAAATTGACTATATCACAATCACCTAATATCATATCCAATATCCCCCATACAAATCCAAAATCAATTTTAAAACCCAAGAAATCCAAATGTCAAATCCATCGTGTTGTGGTAGAAACACTTCACTATAAGGGCTATGATGGTTCCTTATCAAAATGTAATCATTTGGACAAGGACAACTTAGTTATGAACGAAGATCACACAAACATCAAAATATTGTACACAAGCACTTTAATTCTCACAAAGTAGATACTTTAAGTAGGACATTATTGACATACTATGATAATTGCATCTACATCAGATAAATCTAATAGATAGGGACACATGAAGACTCTGAGTATCAAGTTATTATTTTTTTGCAATCATCATAGAACAAGTAAAAAAAATAGAAGGTAAAAAAAAATAAAAATAGTAACAAGAAATCATTCATCCAATGGTGAAAACCATGTTTATGGCACCTTGGATTAGTACCATGATGAAAACCAATTCGCGAGAACCATGTGTAAATCGATTGTTGATGAAATTTTCACTTGAGGGAAAGTTGTCTCATCTATTCAATACCAGTATATTCTTTACCTATTAGCATAGCCCATCATATCAACCCCCTTGAACCTAGATGGATCAAACTCAACTTTGATGGAGCCTCTAAGGGGAACCTAGGTTAGGTGGGAGGGGGTGGATTAGTAAGAGATAGTGATGGTAGGGTTCTGGGAACTTATGTAGGGAACTTAGGAATTCAAACAAACAACCTTGTTGAGGCTTACACAGCTTACCAAGGTATCTGCATGGCTAAGGATCTTGGGGCTAGAAAATTGATTGAGGAAGGGGACTCTAAAAATGTTCTAGACATGCTAAACTCAAAGGCCACCCCTAATTTGATGGTTAAGGACATCATTGAATTATGCAAAATTAAGCTAAGAGACATGGAGAATGTGGAGTTTCTTCATCTCTATAGGGAAGGAAATACTAAAGCTAATGCTTTAGCTAACATTGACTACAAGATAAATGATGTTATTAAGTGGAAACTTGGAGATGACATCCCTGAGGAGTTTAGTGATCTAAACTATAATGAGAAAACCAATTCAAATTAATGATATGAGTGCCCTAATGGAGCAAGATTCTTTTCACATGAACCAACACAAATACTTGACTATAAACAATCATAACTAGATAGGCTTCAAACCCTTTGATTCTCACAATAGATACATCTTCAACTTGATCATTCTCAACATTGTTTCTTGTGGAGTTTGTAAGAGTTACTACAATACTGAGGACTGCAAAATGGGAGGTGAACTAACACAAAATAAACCCACTGGGCATGATAAATCAAATAAGATGTGGAGCTTTGGTGAATTCTATAGAGAGGAAATTTCACCCAGTACATTGAAACTATGAATGGTTTTGATACTATCATTTCCAGAGAATTCGCTGACTCTTCGAAAGTCGGGGTCATGTATATTTAGGGATCTCTTTGAGGGTGACAAAGGAGTTGATTTAAAAGGTCATGAGTCTCAACATGGATGGGGATAGGATCTCGAAGAGAGTGAATAGAAACTACAGTGAGGACATGAAGAAGTTCTTGAAAAATGGTGAAAATGTGAATAGACTTCAACAAGGTTTCAATAGAGAGGATCTCCTTAGGGTATGGAAGAGGGTCATCAAAGTCCTCATGAGGTATGTAACCCTTGATGGAAGGTTTAAGAGATTTCATGTTTATCTTTTTCCTTTACTCAATCACTTCTGCCATAATATGAAGATTAATTTTCCCTATTGGATTTTCACATCATTAGAGGACTTGGTCAGACAAAAAGTCCCGTTGGGTGAAAAGCCCCTTCCCCTACATCAGAGCCTTATCTATGCCCTTTATAAATTTGAGATTTTTTAACCCTTGTTATAACCTTTAGATCAAGAATTTACAACCCCTAGTTGATTGGGAATATACCTGGGATTACTAGGAAAAAGGTAGTTGGTAGTAAGTTTTCCATTCAAGGTCAAACCCTTGGTAGGGAAGAAGGTTCTAGTCCAGGAAAGAATCATGAAGGTTCAACTTTTGGTAAAACCAAACTTTTTGCTAAGCAAAGAATGGATAAGGGTGTTGGGGAAACTTCTAGTAAACCTAGCATGCATCCCACAAAGGAACCTTAGGCTAAAGTTGTTAACTTGAGGGGTAAGGGTTTGGCCAAGGTAGATTCTCTTGCTAAGGATCATGAGAAAGAATATAAGGCCCCTCTTGAGAAATATGAGACCCTGAAATTAAGGAGGAGGAATACTATGAACCCAGACTCTAAGATCAAAATTGAGATTGTCGATGTTGATCCCCCCAACAAACCTTTCATCAGAAGTAGAAAGGAACCTAAAGAAAAAGAGAACATGCAAAATATTGTGAAGGCTACAACTTCCCAGCCTGGTGGTAAAAAATGCAAAGGTAAAATTGATGAATAGAAGGAAAGGGTTAGCATTGATCATGTTACCACTGCTAGAGAGGAAGACTACCCCATCAAGGGAAAAAGGAAAACTATGGAACAATATATCAACCAGAATGAAAGCCCCAAGGTTCAAGAACCCGCTTCCAAAAAGACTTAGGGAACCCCTATCCACATTCAAGGGGATAAAAAAAAGGATTGTAACTCTTGTAGTCAACTAGTGGAGAAGGCCTCCACCCTCTACTAGGCTCTAGACCTCCAAAATTAGGTGCTTAAGTGGCAATTAGCACAACTTCACCATGAAAAGAGAAAAATTCAGCACCTTGAAGTGATCACTCAACTAGAAACTATGGATTGGCCCAAAGACAATAAGGATGAGTTGCGGGACCAAGTGGAGAATTTAGCCAAGAAGTTTGAGAAGTGGGAAAAGATGGAATATGAGATTGTTAAGATAAAAGATAACTAGGAGTAGCTCAAGAAAAATGTGGCAGAGTTAGTGGAGTTTACAAGAGAGATTGTGAAAAATTCCACCACTACTCTATATGGGTTCAAAGAAGAACTAGAAAAATGCAAGGTCATGAGGGAAGCCAAAACTAATAATATGGCTCAAGATAATTAGAAATAGGTCATGGCTGGCCCAACCAATAGAGCAAGGGATAAGAACAAAAATAGAAAAGGAAAATATGTCAGCTTGGAGATAGAGGTGGCCCACAACAAGGAGACATAGATTCAGGATTTGCATGATTGGGACATGGTGGAGAACACTTTTGAGAACAAGCTAGAATCCTAAATAGTGAATGGCAAGCTATCAACAACCTAAAATCTATGGCTAAGTAGTAGCTTGGCCCATTGCTGGTTCTTCTATGTTTGGCTGGCTCTGTTGGCCCTTTTCACATGCTTTGTTGTTTCTTCATATTTCTTGTTGTTTTATGTCTTGTAAAACTTGTTCGTATCACCTTTTTGTCTTTTTCATATGAGTTAGAGCCCACATATCTATATTTCCTTATTATGATTCTCCTTCGTCATCCCTCCTACTCAACTTGGAACTTGATAACAACAATGATCTTGATAAAGTTGAGGCTTGATTTTGATACATGCTTTGATAAAATCTTCACATGGCTAATTCTTTTACAACATATTCTCCAACCATAATGTTTATCCTATAAAATTCACTATATCCCTTTAGACCAACACCCTAGATGACATTTGCAGAGTGGGTGCATGTTATTCATTTGTTACATAGTCCTTGGAGGTTACATACTATATCCTTCCATTCATATTTCCTATCCATCTCCTATTGTTACTCCCTTCACCCATCCATTTATCATTGGTTCTCATTTCCATTCATCATCTCTTAAATCATCCATCCAATCCATTAAGCTCATCAACCTAAATTGACCAACTTTCTCATCCTCGTTTCTAGACTTGGCACTCCCTTGTCATTAGTTACCATATGGAAACCACAATCCTATCTAGATACAGTCTAATCCTAATCCAAAGAAATTCATTGCAATCATCCAAAGAAATCTAAGGAAAGCCTCATCTCATTCACTCCAACTTAATAAGACCAATTTTGATCCTCAAGCAGTTAATCCATCATAAATAATCCTAATCCATAAGCATCCATCAGTCTTGTTCCCAACCTTGCTAAAAATCAACCTCAACTTAATGAAATCAACCCAATCATTATCATTGGGATATATCATTCCCAATCCTCATGTTATTATGAGGATATATCATTCCCAGATCAACAATGCTATCGTCATCATCATTATCAATCCAATCTTTGATTTTTAGCTTGATCAAGGGAAACATAGTGTTTGTCTTTGTCTTTGAATCATTTTTATGCATGCTTTCTTGATTTTCTTGTGTGTGTGTTATCATTTTGTTTTTCATATGTATAAGTCCTTATAACACACCTACCACAATGCTATCATGGTCTCTCATATCATGGTGCCATTAGAATATGCATGCTTGCAACTTTAATCCTTTTATGCATTTGACACATCGTCGCCTTGATCTTTATATCATGGTGCATACCGTCAGGTGCTATATCAAACATTAGGTTGCTCATACTGACACAACATGATGATGATTTTCTCTATCATTTTCATCCTATCCCCTAGCCTTTTTCTTCCCTTTCCATCCATTCCAAGAGACTACCTATCCCTCCTATCCTCTTGAGGGGGCATCCTCCCATCCTCCTTTTTATAATCCAAATCTTTTTTTCCACCTTCTATATTTTATTCTTCTTTGAAACAATACTTTACAACAATCGTCTTGAAAAGAGGGGCAAAATATAGACAGCTAAATTTGACCACTTTATTCAAAAGAAGTCTTGATACCCTACATCAACCAATTTATCTCAAAACCATACTAAATACCTTAATCATGGTTGATTATCCTCTCATCATTCCGATTTTATTGCATTTATCCTAATTAGCCCAATTTTAGGACTTAATTCCCTAATTTATCCTAATCATACCATCATTATCCTAATTATCCCAATCTCCTTAATTTTCCCTAATTTTACCTAAACCTAATCATTTTTCCCTAAGTTCTAACCAATTTCCTATCCTAGATAACTCATGTCCACTCATGCACATGATTTAATTAATTTTTATTAATTATTTATCCTTCTTTATCTACGAAAAATGAATAAAAGAAATTAAAATTCTTTTATTATCACCCTAAGTACTTCATAACCATCTCCATAAAAACAATAAAATCAAAATATAATTCCTTTAATCCTCCACCATCAATCTCATAAAATCCTAACCAAATTTATCCTAACCATTCATCTCTCATCAAATCCTCATCGTCGATCCTCCTTCCTAGTGGTCTATAAATTGACTTAATTAGGAGCCATTTCCATCAACGATCATTCTATCAATGTCATGCTATTGAATCAAGCAACCACAATCAACATCCAAGCACATCTACCCTCGTGGTGTAACATGAATCAAACTATGGGCAGTCTTGTTTTGTTTATGCATTTGCATTTTAGTGTCTATGCTTGATCAGAGGTCATGTTGAATGTAGATTTAAGGGTTTTTCCTTGTGTTTAAAACTTTTTCATTCGATCTTTATTTTAATGTGTACATTTTGGTGAACTTGATGTGAACATATCCTCTCTTAATTGATCATTTTTCAAGTGTTATGTTTGAGTTTGTGCAGGTTGTAGGCACATTTTTTGACAAGTCTTGGAAGTCAGTTTTTTTAGGTTATCTCCTGGCCTAAATCCGAATCCACCGTTAATTTCCAAGCAGCTCGTAAACGAAGAAAAACATAGAACACTAGTGGTTTCAAAAAAGTTGTAATTTTTTTTTTTTTAAATTGCTTTTGGCCTTTCAACACATTGTACGGTTGTACAACAATAACATATGGTTTTTTTCCCTTTTTGTGAAGCCTTATTCTTGTTTCTATCTTCTATGAGAATGTTTTATTCATTGATCTAATATTTTGTGTGCAGGATGCATAAATCTTTGTGATATTGTTAATCTAACAGTTTTTCTTTCGTGAGAAGTTAGGTTAACATTTTGTTTACTCCTAAACTCTTTAGGTGCAAATGTGCTGAGTTTGAAATCACTCCGTAGGTGCACTCCAATAATTTCCAATACTCCGTGTGGTCTTCATCTCTTAAAATGTGTCTAGGGACATGAAATGCTAACCCCTCAATATAGTGAGTGAGAGAGCTACATAGAGGCTCCCTGTGTGCTTACAAAATATAATCAAAAGGATTGCCACTAATTCTTCCTTATCTGAGGAAATGAATTTTGTATGCATCATTATTAGACTTCAAGCTTCTCTTTTCATCCTAAACATTGTATCTAGCACGTTGAGAGTTGAATTGCAAGAACGAGGCATAAATTGGAGAACACATTGGAGAATACCTTTGGCTAATTCCATAGAACATATTGGATCAAGTGAGAACACCATATAAACCTAAGGAGAGTAGAGGAATGACCTAAACATGGAGATTACAACATAACTTTTAGTTTAGTTTCATCTACTAGAAAGGTGCTACGAGTGAAATTTTGCATTTGTATCTCATGGAGTCAAATGAACTATGCCAAAATGTTGTGGTGGGAAAGTGAATGCTAGGGGAGGGTTCTTTTCAGTGGTAAAGCCTTCTGGTCATTATCTGCTACATCAAATGAAGATAGTCTCTTAAGACAAAAAGGTGTCAAACTTTGGACCAGTTGTTCTATCAAACCGTGACACCTACACATGTCTTCTTCGAATGTATAGGTGGATTTCAGGTTCACCTATAAATAAATACCTAATTTTTTTAAATCAATTTCATTTTCCTATGGTGGCAAGGAACACAGGTTCTCAAAATGCTTAAGTTTCATGCAGTGGAAAGGTGCTATTAGTGAAATTTTGCATTCTGCAACTCATGGGGCTAAACAAACTACACCAAGATATCTAGGTGGGTAGGTAAATGCTAGGGGAGGTATAATTTCATGTTCCAAGTATCCCATTCATTTTGGGCTACAAGCTTCTGACAAAGTCACTTAAGATCCCTAAGAGCAAAAAACAACCAAACTTTGATAGAGTAGTTCTTAGAATTCGTGGCACCTGGGAATGTTCTCTTTAGACCTACAGGTGCATGTGGGGTTCATCCATAATAATATCTCATGGTTTATCAACTCCAATACATTTGAACATACCAAAATTAAATGATTTATTGCAAAATTCATCAGTGGCATTCAATATAACCTTATCAGAAGTCATATTTTTCATTTTGTGCCTCATGGGGCTGAATGGAACATTGTCAATACATTAGGATGAGAGGGTAAATGATATGGTAGGTCTCGTTTCATGTGCCAAGGGTTCCAGTCATTCCGGGCTATAGGCTTATGGCAAAGTCACTTAAGATCCCTAATAGCAAAAAACTTCCAAACTTTGATAAAGTAGTTATCAAAATTTGTGACACCTAGGAATATTTTGTTTAGACCTAAAGCTGCACATGGGGTCCATCCACAATAGCCTCTCTAAATTTTTTTCAAGTCCAATCTGTTTGACCATGCCAAAATTAAATGCATTCTTGCAAAATGCATCACCGACATTCAACATAACCTTGCTAGAAGTATTTTTCATTTGACACCTTGTGGGGGTGAACAAATTGTGCCAACATGTTGGTATGGGAAGGTAAATGCTAGGGGAGGTCTCATTTTGTATGCCAAGTGTCCCAATTGTTTTGAGCTACATGCTTTCGACAAAGTCACTTAAGATCCCTAAGAGAAAAAAAATTACAAACTTTGATGGATTAGTTCCTAGAATCTGTGGCACTTGACAATGCTCCATTTATACCTACTGGTGCATGTGGGGTCCATCCACAATAACCTCTCTTAGTTTTTTCAACTCCAATCCATTCAACCATGCTAAAATTAAATGCATTCTTATAGAATACAATTGTGGCATTTAGCATAACCTTTTCAGAAGCCATATTTTTCATTTTGCACCTCGTGGGGCTGAACAGACTACATCAACATTTTAGGGGAGGTTTTTTTTGATGTGCTAAGTGTCCCAATCATTTTAGACTATAGGTTTTTGGAAAAGTCACAAATTTGTGAGAAGATTGTAGCGTGAATTTTTTGGAAGCTTGTAGTGTGGAATGTATGGGAAACTTGGCGCATGAAACAAGACCTCCTATAGAATTTACCCACCCACCCTGACATGTTGGCACGGTCCATTCAACCCCACGAGATGCAAAATAAAAAATATGGCTTCTGGCAAGGTTATGTTGAATGCAACTAATGCATTTTGCAAGAATTACTTTAATTTATGCATGGTAAAATGGATTAGAGTTGAAATATATGAGAGGTTATTGTCTACAAACCCCACTTGTATTGGTCGGTTTAAATGGAACATTCTTAGGTGCCACAAATTCTAAGAACTACTCCGTCAAAGTTTGGTAGTTTTTTGCTCTTAGGGATCTTAAGTGACTTTGATGGAAGCATGTAGCCAAGAATGAATAGGATACTTAGTGCATGAAAAGTTACCTCTCCTAGTATTTACCCTCCCACACCGATGTGTTGGCATAGTCCATTCAGCCCCATGAAGTGCCAGAATGAGAAATACAACTTTTGGCAAGGTTATGTTGAGTTCCATTGATGCATTTTGCAAGAATGCATTTACTTTTGGCATGGTAAAACATATTGGAGTTGAAGAAAATGAGAGATATTATTGTGGATGGACCCCATGTGCACCTATAGGTTTAAATGAAACATTCTTAGGTGCCACGGATTCCAAGAATTGCTTCATCAAAGTTTGGCAGCTTTTTGCTCTTAGGGATCTTAACTGACTTTTCCGGAACCTTGTAGCTCGGAATAACTAGGACACTTGATGCATGAAATGAGATCTCTCATATAATTTAACTTCCCACCCAAATGTGTTTTCATATTCCATTTTTCCCCATGAGATGCATAAAAAAATACGACTTCTAGCAAGGTTATGTTGAATATCATTGATGCATTTTGCAAGATTCATGTAATTTTGTAAGTTTGTAAGTTTATTGAAGGGGGAATATATGTAAGAGGCTTCTTAAATAAGGAGTGTTTTATGTATCGTATATATGAACAATCCCAAGTATGTTTTCATCAAATAAAAAATCAATTTAATCGTACCCTTCTTTTCATTGGAAAATTAATTGTCAAGACTAAGTGTTGTACTTGGATATTGATGAAAATGTTTGATAGTTGGTTCTTCAGAATGAACCTACCATAAAGGTGTTCTCACTTGATCCAATGTGTTATAAGGCATCAATCAAAGATTCTAGGGCATCAGTCAATCAAGGGAAGTCATTGAAAGTATATGTTGCCTCAAAATGCTATATGCAATCTAGTATTTAAGTAGATATTTCAAACGTTTGAATTGATCAAGCCCTTGAAGGTGTCCTATGAATTGATCAATCCAATGATGGAAGGTAATAATCCATCTACATAAATGACTGTTTATTTCAATGATCTCCTTATTTCATGACACGTAACAATGATCTCTTTATTTCATGACACACGTAAGGATTGCAATTTATGTTCAATCATTGCCAAGGGCATAGAGTCTTGTTTGAAAGATAATTTTGAACAAATGAAGGGGAGATATTTGATAAAATGGCTTGCCCATCCACCAAATGCCCTCGATTGCGCAGTAGTCTTGAGGCCTAAAGAAACATATTTTCATTTTGGCTATAAACATAGGTATGATGCAAATATTTCAAGTGTGATTTATGCTTTGAAAGAACCAACTTATATATTATTTCATGGTTTTCATTTAATTTTTCTTTTTCTTTATGTTCATTTTTTTTGATAGCCTCATTTCTAACCAATATATTCATCATCACTAGCATTGGAAGAATTTTAATCATTTAATTCTTTATGCTTAGCCTCATTTTTTATTTCATGATCATGACTATCCTCAACTTGCACCATCATGAAGAGGTCTTAAATTTATATTTGTGATTATCTACACCCTTGGAATTGACACCAATACTCTTCCCTTCTTGTTCATGATAGTCCCTACAACCTCCTAAACTCCTAAACTTGTCGTCTTCTTAGAATGACATGGAGGTAAAAAATCCATAGGAAAATCCATGGGATCCCAAAGAGAAGGACTGCCAGAAGGTGAAAGATGATAAACATGACAAAAACATTTTTATAGACCAAATAAAATAATATATGAAAGCACATGAAAAATCATGGAATGGTGTATAATAAACATAATATGAGTGGAATGACCTTTCAAGTGAATGAAAAATCATCAAATTGACTCCAAAGGACATATCATCATGAAATAATCATGAAAACCTCATTTTTCCTTATGTACCATAATTCCATGGCCTAAAAATTTATCATGATAATTCCATGACCTAAAAATGTGAGAAATAATCATGAAAAATTAGTCATACCATGCTAGGTTAGGGATACATAAGGACCATTCCTACCTCCATCATACTCAAATCCTGCATGCAAATTAAATTCCGCTATTTAGCCCAAATGAGTACACCAACATGATGAAATGAGACAATACCATCAAAATCTCCCCAAATAATCCAATAAACTAGGAGAAAACTTGAAATACAACCTCAATCTAGACAAGACCCTTCAAGAAAACATAATGGAATGACCTATCAAGTGAATGAACAATCATAAAATTGAATCTAAAGGACATATCATATCAAATGAGAGAATTCAAAGCATGACACGAGCAACCACTTGAATTAGTTTGATAAAAGGAACTCACCAAACATGACCTTGGGGAATATCAAAATGCATCAAAAAACCATGCCATTCAGTCACGAGCTCTATAATAAAATGAAGCTAATCAATTGGATGACCAAGGAGCACATATAAAAGGTAAGAAAAATGTCAAAAATATAGATGACTAGTGAATTGAGGATACAATTGAAAAATGTAATCTAGTCATAAAACTTAATAAATGTACACATAACATACCTTTGTGTCATTCCACTGAATCAATCTAATGAACCATGTGGATCCATTCTACTCTTTATGGTGTCAAGTATTGCTTCATGCTCAAACTCACAAACTTTCCACAAGTTTTTATTCAATGGTCTACCCCCATATTTTATCAAATGAACATTTGATGCCACAAAAAGGTTAAAATAATGAAGAATCTTCCTATGTGTGTCAAAGTCCTTGAACAAACATACATTAGACTTCTTCACTGGAGACCTTCTAAGCCATGTTTCAGTAACAGCTATCAATCTTATAGGAAATTCAATATTTTATCCATCTATGATAGGGGCTGCCAATTTATTTTTTGTATCAACACAATGACATAAATAATGACTCATTCCCTAATTATTATATTCATCCACAATAACTGCATATACATGCCCTAGTTTAAATTTCACAAAAAAGATTAAAATTCAATAAATGGTAAAAAATACTACATTATAATTTAAAATATATATTAATTTTAATTAACTTATTAACAAGTTCAACTAGATCTAAAATATGGTGAAAGTCAATTGATGATTCCATCTGCATGAGTTGTAGTACTCCTCAAATTTGATTCATCTGAAGTGGGCTTAAGGATCTAGCATGCCATTCATCGACCCATTCTTTTAACTCACTCATTCCAAGAAAAAATATACATGATGAACAAAAACACACCATCTACCTCAAATAAATAGTCCATGAAGATGCGTTCAAGCTTCTAAAAGGGTGGAACTCACTTGATCCTATCACTATACAATAATCTTCATATTTTTCAATGTTATCTTCTTCTATCAACCAAAAAAATCTATGAACTGTAGACTTACCCTCATTACCTGGACCCATTGTGGATTTGCACCATTCAACATGGATGTTGCATCTATCAATTTTTCATTGTCCTTGTACTTCAAATCTTCTCATGGTAAGGATATTTTAATACATGCTACCCTTTTCCATGCCCAACATCAAAGAAATTACATATATGTTGAACACCATTGAATAAATGCATCCTACTCAACCAATAGAACATTCATGAATTCTTAAATTGTGATGCACAAATATATGAACATATGATATGTTGATCAAAAATGTTCCCTCTACTCAAATAACCATAGAACATCTAAAATAAACCTTGCACAAACTCTCTATAATGTGTGTGATCATCACTAATATAAAAATGTGTTGTTAGAAATAAAACAGAAATCAATGCGGAATAATTTCTTAGAATCGCAGCAACAAGTATCACAAAGAGAGATAAATAGATAACATAAATAAACAATATGAACATAGGATATAATGTGGCTCACCCAATATGGGCTATGTCCACCAAGAAATACTTGCTCAGATTCATCTTCTTACAATTACAATGCACAAATATTGTTTGGAGTTACACTCAACAAACTCTCTTGAATTCACACACTCTATTCACCTTCTCAATTCTACTTATGTCCTTTACCTACCGTATGCCCATCTATTTATAATTACATCAATAGGTAACCAACATAGAAATTTTATAAAACAATGGGTAGCAAACCATGGGCCAAGTCAACCCGTAACAGTTCCAATTAATCACAGTGATGACTCCACCCATATACAAGTATAAATAAAACACATTACTATACTTGGAGAAAAAGGGGGATCTACACATATCTATATCGGAACCTCAACTAGAATACGTTCTGAGTGTACAATATTTGAAATACAATGTTATATGGAAATAGGCTTTGTAACATAACAATGTACTGCTTGGAGACTGATTTCCTCTGAGCAAGCTTCTCAACTCTCCACTGTCATGAGTGAAGGCCAACCAAAGCTGAACATAGCTTCAGTTTCTCACTTGTGACCACCTTGATCATCATGTCTGTAGGATTCTAACTAGTATGAATCTTCTCTAGCTTCAACTTCTCTTCCTCCAAATTTGTCCCGATGAAATGGTAACTCAACTATATATGCTTCGTCCTAGAGTGGAAAGTAGAGTTATTTGCTAGGTGTATAACACTCTGACTATCACTATATAACTTCCCTTCCTCTTGCTTATGCCCCAACTAAAGAAATTATTGTAATCAAATCATCTCTTTGCTTGCCTTTGTGGAAGAAACATACCTAGCCTTTGTGGTTGATAAAGCCACAAGTTTCTATAGTCGTGAAATCCAAATCACTATTGTGTCACCTATAGTAAATACATAACCTATTGTACATCTCCTACTATCCAAATATCTAGCCATCTCTGAATCTACAAAACCATGCAAAGTGGTGTCCAATCCACTATAGCACAAAACTGTCTCCATGGTCCCTCTCAAATATCAAAGGATCCGCTTCACTGCTTGCTAGTGTTCTTTACCGGGATCACTCATGTACCTATTCACTGCTCCCACTGCGTGAGAAATATCTAGCATAGTGCACACCATCACATACATATAGTTTCCAGTTATTGATGAGTAAGTTACCTTGGACATTTGGATACTCTCCTCCTCTGCCTTGGGACATTGCTCCTTTGATAACTTGAAATGGCTTGCCAAAGGAGTCCCAACCAGTTTAGCATCCCACATACTAAACCTTTCCAAGACCATCTTAATGTACTCTTCCTGAGATAAAGAAAGATTTATTTCCTTCCTATCTTGAGATATTCTCTTTCCAAGGAATTTTTTTTCTGCCCCCAAAATCCTTGATAGCAAAGGAATTACTAAGTTGTTCCTTGAGTACCTTTATTTATTGCATGTTCTTACCTACAACCAAAATTTCATCCACATACAAACATAGAATAATATAAATACCATCATCAAATTTATTGATATACATGCAAAAATCTGAATGAAACCTAGAGTATCTCTACTCCATCACAAAATTTTCAAATTTCTTATACCACTGTCATGGAGCTTGTTTCAAGCCATACAAACTCTTCTTTAGTTTGCACACCATGTTCTCCTTCCACGTGACCTCATATCCCTATGTCTACTCCATGTATAAGTCCTCCTCCAAGTCACCATGAAGGAATGCAGTCTTCACATCCAGCTGCTTTAAGTGCAAATATTTTGCTACCACTATCCAAAAATAGTCCTAATAGAAGTCATTTTAACCACTAGAGAAAAAATATCATCGAAATCAATACCTTTTTCTTTGTGCAAACCCCTTGACCACCAACCAGACCTTGTACCTTTCTCTACCTCCATCCTCCTCTTTGAATCTATACACTTACTTACTCTACAATTCTCTTTTACCTTCAGGTGGGTTTACCAAATCCCAAGTCTGATTTTCCATGAGAGATTGATGCTCCTCATCCATGGATTGTTCCCTAATCTTCCTAACATCTACCTACATTACTTCCTCAAATAAATTTGGCTCTCCATTGTCAGTGAGTAATAAAAAATTAAGGGATGGAGAAAAATGTTCAGGTTCCCTTCTTACCCTAGAAGATCTCCTTACCTCAAGAGTTTGGGATACCTGTGGAATAGGTGCCTAAACTATTTTCTTGGACACTTTACTATCTACAATATCCTCCAACACTATGTACTCTTTTCTGGATTTCACTCTTTGATCCTGCAACTATTATTTGTACATGAATTTTTCATTAAAGATCACATCCCTAGACCGAATGATTTTCTAGTCCTTTAGACTCCAAATCCAAAAACCAAAATCATCCTCACTATCACCAATAAAGGTACATTTTTCAGATTTAGCCTCTAACTTGGTCCTATCATCTTTATCAATATGAATAAAGGATTCACAACCAAATAATCCAAGAAATGAATAATCAAAATTCTTAATAGACCAAGCTTCCTTAGGTATGCCTCCATCCAAGGCCATTGAAGGTCCTCTATTGATCAAATATACAACAATATTCACTGCTTCTACCCAAAAATCAAAGGAAAGTCATGCATGCAACCTAATGCTCCTAGCATGCTCCATGATAGTCCTGTTCATTCTTTTTGACACTCTATTTTGCTATGGAGTTCCTAGAGCTGTCTTCTATCTACGAATTCCATTCCTAGAACAATAATAAAAAATTCATTGCTGTAATATTCTCCATCATTATTTGACTTGAGAGAGATTTTAACTTGAGATCTGTTTCATTCTCAACCAAGGATTTCCATCTTTTAAATGTATCAAACACATTATATTTTCTCCTAATTCCATACACCCAAACTTTCATAGTTACATCATCAATAAATGTTACATAATAAAATGAACCACCAATAGAAGATACATGAGTCGACCCCCATACATCTGAATGAATCAAATCCAACTTATTCTCCTTTCTCTGTGGTTCAAATTTGAGAAAATTTACCCTTTACTGTTTTCCATACACACAGTCTTCATAGAAATCTAAATCAACTTCTTTCAATCTAGGCAATCTATCCTTCAAAATATTCATGCCCTTTTGGCTCATATAACCAAGCCTATAGTGCCACAAAGTTTCATCTACTTTTGCAGCAACTAAATTAACATAATCAACATTACTAGATAAATACAAGGTACCAAACTTCTTACCTCTTGCTACCACAAGAGAACCCTTGGACACCTTCCAAGAATCTGATGTAAAAGTCACCATACAACCTTCACTACCTAGCTGCCCCGTGGATACCAAATTTTGTCTCAACTTGGGAACATGCCTAACATCCTTCGGTAGCCAAGTGTTCCCATTCTGCATCTTGACCTAAACACATCCTTTTCCTACTATGATGCAAGGATCATCATCACCAAGATAAACATGTCCAAAATCCCCTTGAACATAATCAATAAAATAATGCCTATGTTGTGTAGCATGAAAATAAGCCCTTGAATCTAAAACCCAAGACACATCAATATTATCCATGGAGAGAATTAATGCATCTTGAAAAAATTTGGTGTCTTCTTGATTGTTCTTCTTTCCATGAAGAGCCCAACAATCTTTCTTTTCATGCTCAAATCTTTCCATAGTGCGAACATTCCATCTTGATCTTTGATTTTGACCTTCCAAGACCATTTGAATTTCCATAGTTTCCTTTTCCTCTATGTTTTTGTCTCCCTCTACTCTCCACTACCAAAGCATTCCCTGAATTAGAAGACTCTCTAGAGATTTTCCATTTCATTTCCTCATTAAGGATTACTCCTAAAACATACTCAAATTTCAACTTGTCATTGTTAGAGATCGAGTTTCTTACAACCATCAACAGGCTGTTCCAACTCTCTGACAAGGAGCAAAAAATATGTAGAGCCCTAAATTCATCGTCAAAGTCAATTTTTATAGAGTTCAACATATTCACATTCATATTAAATTTATTTAAATGATCAGTAACTGAAGCATTTTCAAACATCATATTAAATAAATTTTTCACCAAAAATATTTTATTAGAAATAGCGGGTTTCTCATATAAATTCCCTAACACTTTTATGAGATCTTTTGTTCTTTTTTCCTCTGACATATTAAATGTGATTGAATATGCGAGGCATAATTGGATGGCCCTGAGTGCTTTCCTATCAAGAAAATCTCAATCCTCATCTAACATACTCACTGGTTTCTTTCCTTTTCCTTCTAGCGGAACATGGAGGCCCTTCTGATAGAGGTAATCCTCCATCTGACTCTTCCATAGACAAAAGTTCTACCCATTGAACTTTTCAACCTTTGATCTACTATCATCAGCCATAGCTCCCACTCAAGCTAATATCTTTTCCTGCGATTCAACACTTTAGCAAATCCAACCTGAATCTTTGATACTAGTTGTTAGAAATAAAACAAAAATCATGCGGAATAATTTCTTAGAGTCGTAGCAACAAGTATTATGAAGAGATATAAATAAAGAAAATAAATATAAATTACACAATATGAACATAGGACATAACGTGGTTCACCTAATGTAGGCTAGGTCCACCAAGAAACACTTTTTCAGATTCATCTTCTCAGAATTACAACACACAAATAGTGTTTGGAGCTACGCTCAACACACTCTCCTGAATTCACACTTGAATTCACACACTCTATTCACCTTCTCAATTCTTCCTATTTATTTTACCTATTGTATGTCCGTCTATTTATAATTACATCAATAGGTAACCGACATAGTGGTTTTACAAAAAAATGGGTACAAAACCATGGGCCAAGTCAACTGCTAACAGTTCCCATTAAAAGGGGGATAAGAAGCCCCACAAGAATACATCCTGAGTGTACAGTATTTGAAAATATATTATTTGAAATACATTGTAATGTGGAAATAGGCTCCATAGCATAACAAAATGATACTCCCTCAATATATTTCTATCTTCCTCTATACTTTCGGGAGCATGAATGAATGCTATATATGCACAAATATAGCAAACTAAGTGGAGTTGTAGTACTATGACTGAATCTCATTCTGTGGTTATAGTTTATAATTCTCTACAAAGTCTACAATTGACATAATTGTACAAAGAGAAAATGTGTCCTTGCATAACTTGAATTTCATGTCAAACCATCGAGATTTGTGTGTATGCCTTGTATAATCATAAACTATCAAAAAATAGGCATAAATGGAAATGCTCCAGTATTTCTTCACTAACCAATTCACACATTTTTCTTATTTCACATCTTTTAGATTGTATGCCACTGTCTTATATTTCCGAAAAGGTACTAATTTATTTTTAATTGCATGTACATTCTCCATGTGTACACAAGTTCTCAAACATTGTAAACCACTACAACTATCACATGTTCCATCCAAACATGATGTCTTATAAAACATTTGTCCATATTCTATTTCAAAAAAATGGTTGAAATGAAATCTCTTATTGATTTAGGTGGAGCCTCTATTATACACTCCTACAAAATATTGTTAGTATGCAAAGATACACATGTTTGTCGATAAACATCATAATGCATAGAAAATTCCATGTGAAATCTATAACAAAAATTTATGCATGTGTGATTTATTTTGATATAAAAATGTTTTTCCATTTCAAAATACCTTTGACTAATTTGAATTTGAGGATAAGTAGCTACAAATTTAGAGAAAAATTATATTTGAGTCATATCTAAAAATGCCTTGGATGTGGCTCATGGTTTTGACAACCAATTCTCCTTCTTACAACATCCCTTTTATTATGAGATACTCTTGTGTTATTCTCCAAAACACCTCAATTATGGATTTTAAGGATTCAACTATGGATTTATATTTCCATGGGAGTCTACCAAAAAATTCTCATAGTTCATTGCTATTCAGGTCCTAGATTATTCCACACCTCCCAATGGATTTCATCAATGTTTTTCTATTTATCTTTAGTGCTTGACTTTTTTTTTCTCATCAAGTGAGATTTATTTGTTTGATTGCTCACAATAGTTGATGTAATGACACATTGTGTAGTAGTACTATGTTTGGTGCATGAGGTGGAACAATGCTTTGATATGCATTGATTAGATTTATTACAATATATTTTTCACTGTTACCACTTGAGGTTCTTAGGCCAAGAATATTCATGATTGACCTAAACTTAATATTTTTCATCATCTCAACAAACAATTGACATCTTCCAATTTCAATAATGTTTCCAAAAAACATGTTCCATATCTTATTCACATTTTCTTCAAGTATGTTTAGGAATCTTATCAACTATTGATTTTAGAATTGTAACATGCCTTCTCATATTACTCAAAGTAACTCAAGAATTTACAAAAGGTAAATAAACTTGGTAAACCAGAGAGATTTTTTTTTTATATAAATCATTTGTATAATCACAAAAAATAAAATACAGCTTTCTATATAATTTGAACCTTGAAATAGCAACATAATCAAAGATAGAATCGTAATGAAATCCTTTTACATTTTATTTACAATATATAAATTTAACTTGGCATAAATAATAGTTTTACCACATAAATTTGACTATCATAAGTCATAACATGGAATACATTGCATCTAGAATATTGATATTTGTATTCATAGGTCTCAACTTATCTTCTTCTTGGGAGGGAGAGCATCATCTAAGTGCTTTAACTCCAACCATAGATTGATAGTCCCCCGCACACCTTCCTTCTTGGAAGTGGCCCTACCCTTCATGAAGAGTATAGATATATGGAACCAATAGTTTTTTTTCCATATGATTGTTTAGTGTTGTGTCCTACATAACTAGCATGGTCATACAACTATAGTCTCCTTCCAACTGAGTATGACACTATTGGATGGTTATGCAAATCTAGAGCATAGTGAACCAACTAATGCATGCTGAGATAGATGCATTACTTTGGAAAAATATTTAATATAAATAGATGTTTTGAAATGAATGTAGTCATGAGTTCACACACCTCTGACTTGACTTGGAGACTATCTCATCCTACAGTTTGACTTTCTTCATTTAGTAACTCTAGATACAAACTTTTCTGTACTGTAAATTTATTCTAGTCAATTTGACTTAGAACTAATCCTTATTATAGGATATACATGCAATATATATGTTTTAGGTATTTCTAACCTTTTAGAGAGTCCCTCTTTGCATACTTACAATTTCTACTTGGTATATGACCTTCTGTCACTCTACTAACTAACTCAAATGCCAAACATCTTTGGTGCAATATAACAAGTTTTGACTCTATCATAGAATCACTTAAATTTTTTAAAGTACTACTAAGACTCTTCCTATCTCACTCTATGGTTTTTGTGACCTTTCACTATTGACCAATATGGTTTTCTTGACCTTCCACTATCAACCAATATGGTTTTCTTGACCTTTCACTGTTGACCAATATGGTTTTCTTGACCTTTTAGTGTCGACCAATATATATATATATATATAAACAATGTCATATTCGACATAAGAGTTATAAGTTTCCTAAATCCTCCTGGTTTTAATACTAGTGTTTAACTTCTCTAACCCAATACATGGAAATATCAAACATCCTTGTTTTCCAAAGATAATAACATAAATATAACAAAACATGAGAAAAAATACCTCTAGTCTTCCCTAGACCACTTGGAATTGTTCAAATTCACATTTCACATAACATGAATAAGCATAGTATATGAGGTATATCCCCATTCATATATATCTTAAGGAGTACTATCATTTCTCATAACTGGTCTTTTGACTAAGTTCAATCCTTTAACCTTAATAGGTTAGAATCATAAAAGATAATAAAATACTTTCGACCTCTTGGTCTACTTATGTCTACCAAATTTCAACATAAGTTAGGTCATGAAATCATATATAACATCCTTTGTCTAAATGTCACACAATACTTTATCAACAATATTGAGTACAACAATCATGTGGGGTTGAGGGGTTGAGTTTCAAATCTCCCAACATACTCAACTTGGTATAAATAATGTTAGGAATACCCAACACTAGGTTAACTTTTTCTTCTATGCACGTGGAACTAAAATAAGTTCTATTGAACATTTAATAAAAACTATAACTTCCCATCTCCTAGTATATCTATACCTTTGATTTGGTTTACTAGTTTCAATCTTGAAACATAGGGGAAGTTAATTATATGTATCTTATCAATAATAAATATATGCTTCCAAAAAGCAAGGATACCTCTATGGATTTATCGTATCCTTCAACATAGATATTCACTTAAGACAATCAATCTTTCTCCTTGATAAGCTTGAGTCTAGCACATCCATTATAAGTAATAGGTTTTTCTCTCACAAATAACTTCCTTGGAGTAAAATGATAATAATTATCATTATTAAATAATGTTAATGTGTTTGGATATCACCTTACTCAATGTTTACAAGAGTTCAAATAATTTATGAAAACATGAGAATATCCTCCTCAAGAAAATGTTTGAATAAAAATATCGAGACGAATACATATACTCTATTGAGAAGTTTGAGTCATACACTTTTCTATACTTTCCTTATCACACTCAACTCTCATCCTTGCCATAACTTCTTGGCAAAGATACAAACTCATACACTGGTTTTCCACATCAAGAGTACACCATCGACCAACTAAAAATTTAATCTATGCTTGGTGTTCTTACTAGTAACATGGCCATTCAACCCTTTCTAAATAAGAACCATACTATGTAATTTAAATAGAATACCATCAAAATTTTATATTTAGAAGATAAATTTCATAGCTTATTTGACCTTTAAATCTTCTCTAAGTTATCATACTATAGATGATATACTAAAGTCTCTTTGCCTTTCAACCTACCTTAGTTAACTAGACTAAACACAATACTAAAGGTTCACTTTGGCCTTCTGGCATGCATAGAATTCCAATTGACTACTAGATAAATATTCTTCTAGCCTGTCATCTCCTACAGACTCAAGATACTTAGCAATGAAACACAAGTTCATTCTTTTAGCTACACTTTTATAAAATATAGTTGTATCTATAAATTTCAAGGAGAATAAAGTTCAGTTTTAATATAGACATGAATTACTCCATTAAGAATGAAGAGAAAATGAGTTTTATATAACACTCATACCTTTAATAACATCAATAAGAAATATTTGAGACAACTCTACAAACCTCTAGCTACACTGACATGATAGTCCTATCCTTCCAATCTTTATCTTCAAAGATCTCTTTGTAAGATCTTACTTACTAATTTTCCTAGGATCTAAGACTTAGCTTTTTCTTCATATATGAAAATTTTCTCCCTCACACTATTGCTTTGTACTTGTAATGCCCCACCACGCAAACCCCATAGGACAACTACAACAAATATAATTTTTTTTTTTTGAAAGTAACAATAACACATTGCAACATTAAACATTTATACAACATAAATATAACATAAATCATTAACCTAATCCTATGGGGTGCATGGTGCGTTACTTAAATGAACCCAACAAACAAATGATATGCGATACTAACTAAAGTGGAATACAAAAACAAGAATAAACATGATAAAAGCACATCAAGAATAAGATATAATCTCATAAACATAAATCACATGATATCACATTCAACTTCAAAGTTCAAATTACAAATGTGGAATATATTTCCACATATACAACACAATATAAAATTCCAAGTTACATTACAAGGCCACTTCCCTTATAACATTGGGAAGGGTAAAATACGAATTACAAAAGTATAATAATGAAAGAGAATTCTTCAAGGAACAGTCTTCTCCGTGCGAGCTCCAAGATCACTGCAACTGCATCCATGCCTCAATCACAACTGGGGACCCAATGGGTGCATTGCACATTTCCACCTGACCGTGTGAACCCGAAGGAACACCCCCCATGAAAGGAGTCAATAAGAAAGAACCCTCAGCCATCGACTCAATCATAAAGGACACATGTCACAAGACTCAAGCCCACGAAACAACATAAACATTAATAGTAAAATAAACAACTAACAAAACTCCAGAGGCACAAGAAAACAAGGGAAACAAAGGGCGCAATGGGAGAGTGTCATCGCATGGCCTTCATGGATTCACCAGACTACCTATAACCTAGGAGCTGCCTCCATCTATGGTTAACTAGACATCCTATTTCAAGGTGCTGCCCCATAGGGTGACTCATGTGGAGCCAACTACCCTTCGTGAAGACAAGGTAGTGACCTTACCGACCAGGTCTTCCCTCCCATCCTTAGCCTTAGGGAGTGCTAATGATAGGGGTGAGGTGTCTATTTTTATCTTGTTATGTGATAACTAACCCAACCCAATAAATAAATTAATTAGGTTTTGACTTAATTAAGGAAACTCTA
Source organism: Sequoiadendron giganteum (assembly GCA_007115665.2). NCBI lineage: Eukaryota > Viridiplantae > Streptophyta > Pinopsida > Cupressales > Cupressaceae > Sequoiadendron > Sequoiadendron giganteum. The sequence goes on along the minus strand of CM021106.1, from coordinate 599,070,673 downwards.
TCACAAGTGACCACTTGTACACTGGCCCCGAGAAGAGTCACTCTCCCCTATGGTTGCCCTAAAACCAAAACCAAGAGATGGGTACCATAGTCTTCAAAAAAAAGCATCATAACAACAATAGGGTACCTCCCACTAACTCCCACATGGTAACAACATGAACCAAATAAATGCAACCATAGAAAAACATTCACATTTTCCCTAACCTCTAGAGATACGCTAAATCTACACAAGACATGCTAAAAAAGTCACATTTAATTAATAAATCATGTAAGTCTCCATCAAATTATCATTTTTATCGATTTAAAACAAGATAAGAAAATTCACTAATATTTCTATTTAATAAAAACCCAATATTTAATTTAATTAAATATCTTCCTACATTTAAATAATTCACTAATTAAATAACTAAGTCTATAAACTTGCTAAAAAGCTAATTTGAATAGTAGCAATGATAATTTCATGATTTAATAAGCATAATAAAATATACTTTTAAAAATTAAAGATACTAACTTAATTTATCAATCCCAATTATAAATTATTTACTAACTTCTATTTTTCAACCATATTCTATTTCTTGATTATAATTCTTTTCCACACAACAATATCTAAATTTTGATTTTCCTAAATAAAAGAAATCTAAACTTTAATTTAAGAAAATCAATTACAAAATAAAAAGAAGATTCTATCTATTATTTAATTAAGTCCAAAATCTAATTGAGCTATTTAATTTTTTAACAATTAATCTAATATTTCTTGAATATAGTCTGACTAGAAAATAAGGAAATCCAACTTCTACAATAATATTAAAATGCAATTATTTTTCTGTCACATAAAAGAAACTAAAAGAAATCATTTTCCAAACAATAATATTTTCCTCATTAATTATAAAGTTTTTCTACAAGTAATTTACTTTTATTTTCATTTCTTTTCCAAATACTTATTCTCATTTCTTGCCTGTACACTATATGCATATATATATATTTTAAATATATATATATACATATGTGTATACAAATACAAGAATAAATATATATATATTAATTCATCTGATGTAATTGAAATTGAAACACAACAATAATAAAATATCTCATTTCATAGAAAATATATATACACATACATATATACATATATATATTTACACACACACACACACATATATATATATACTTATATATACATATATACATATATATATACATACATATATACATATATATATACATATATATATATATACATATAATGCTGACTAGAATATTAAAATAACCATTCAATCATATATCAATATATATATATATATATATATATATATATATCGCACAAGGGAGAATCACGGCTAGCGCACACCCAAGAAACAAGGTTGCATATATGCAAAGGGGGTGTCGGTCTGGCTTTCCAGCTGGCCACCCACCCCAAAACATGGGGGTGGCACTGCCTTGGCAACGCTCCCTCCATGTATGGGGGAAGCGGTGGGGGATACTCCCCACCCCCAACATAAATACAGAGGCTGCAAAAACTTTAAAAGGGCCTTCCAATGCATTCACCGTACGACGCTAACCGGAGCAGTGGCTTAATAAAATATTAACAGGTATATATATACACACACACATATATATTTTACTCAACATGATACAAAGAACACCATTTGCAGCAAAATAGAGGGGATTGCACGAATTCCCAGAATAATAAATTGGGGAAATGAATTACAGAGGGTGAGAGGATTATCAACGAGAGGGGTTTCCAGACGAGAGAGGGGGTTTCTAGAGATTACAAGCTGAGAAATGAGATCAACAAAATTTTCAAAATGGATACAAAGAGGAAAGAGGGAAATCCATGAACATGTAATAAGATTTTGCAGAGAAAGGGAGTTTTTCCTCAAATAAACACATGAATACATTTTCTTCCCCAAACATTATTTGTTTTCCTCTTTCAAAAAAATAAATTTACAGAGATCTAAATAAGAATTCGAATTACTTGGAGTCCTACGCAAAGCTCGATTCGAGGATGAGTTGCACAAATCCAACCAAAAAGAAATCTTCAAAAACTAGAGATACGAACACTAGCAACAACGGATTCAAAAAAACCCCAATGCAAATCCAAAATTGAATTTTCCCTGATCGAATCAACGAAAAAACTTCAAGAATTATTTATTCCTTTGGAAATTTCTCAACAAATTTTGAGTTGTAGACATTTTCCCCATTTTTCATTTTCTTCCCACTTGCTTTTTCGAAAAAGCAACAATTGAAAATATATCTTTTTCCAGAAAATCCAATCAGGAGTTGTCATAGATTTTCCAACAACTTCCCATGCAAAAATCCACTTAACGCAAAATTCTGTCATTTTCTGAATTTAGAAGAGAATCTTCCAATTTAATTTACACAATAAATGCCCCTTTTTAAATACTTTATATCTCATTTAAATAAATTCACTTTTGACAATTAACAATTAAATAATATTAATTTTAGCTATATTCCACTTTATTATTATTTTTTTGTTTAAAGTCTATTTAATCAAAATCACTTTTTAACAAAGATAAATATGATAATGTTTTCCCCTAACTTAATTTAAAAAAATAAATACAAAAAATAAACCATAATAATTTATTTAACAATATTATTTAATTTAAAGAATCACTTCATGTTTTAAAATAAAAATAAAGTGTTAATGTACCCATTATTTTCCAAAGCATAAATATCATACGCAACATTGGACGTTTCATAAATTTAATATTTTGTATCATGAAATAACATTTAATTTAAATCTTAAAGCACTAGACCAAGCCATAAATATATTTGTAAAACTCATGAAATAAAATGATTAAATAACAACCATACCCATACAAACGTAGAATGGACATGGAAAGAACAATCCATGAACCAACTAATGACTTAGGCAGGGGTACTTTCTTACCAACTCCCTAACCACATCAAATCATTGGGTAGATAGGATGCGCTCAGACCTAACAATGCAGATGGAGTCGGCATCCGGTACCTGCATTCATGCATAACACAAAATGTCAAACAACATGTAGATATGCATATAACTGATAATCAAACACACTGTGAAGGAGAGTTACGGTGAGGCAGGGTGCTCATGGATGAGCGATGCCACCCCGTCTCCTTCACCCAAATCAAAGACAGTAAACAGTATCTAAGCATCACATCATCAATATAACCTACAAGGTAACATCATCATAACATGAGTATCCCACACATAAGTCCAACTATAATAATCAAATGAGCATAACTCTCTGCCACGCCCAACACATGGCAGAAAATATGTCAAACAGAGTATCACATATGCATCAAAACATACAAAAAAATAACACTGAAGAAAACACACACAAACCAAAGTAGTAACAGAGTATCAGAACATGAGAGGCACTACATCCCCCCCCCTAGAACTAGGATTACTCTTGGAAGCCAGAAAAAAATAAAGAAAAGAGGCTCAGATGTGGGATGCATCCTCCCATGTCACGAAAGTCTCATCATTTAGGTCCCATTGGACCCACACTTGATCAATCTCTCTGCCCCTGAGCGCGAGTATCGTATCCTGCAGCATGACCACAAGCTCCAGAGCGAGCTACCTGTCCTCGACCTGAAGAGCATTCCAATCTAGTACATGAGATAAATTAGGAAAATAAGGCCTAAGAACAGAAACATGGAACACATCATGAATGCGTGCAAGGCTGGGTGGCAAGGCCAAATGGTAAGAAATGAGTCCAATCCTCTCTAGAACCTCAAATGGACCCTCAAAATGAGGCTCCAACTTGGAGCCTTTTCCGTAACAGATAGGGATCTTTCGTGGACGCACACGAAGAAACACATGATCACCCACAAAAAATTGACGATCAACCCTATGAGCATCGACGTACTTCTTCTGCCGATCTTGAGTTGCTACCAAGTGCTCTCTGATGCGAACAACTTGATGCTCCATTTCCTAAAGCATCTCTAGCCCAAGAAGAATCCTGTCCTCCAAACGGTCCCAACTTAGAGGTGTTCGACATAGGCGACCATACAAAGCTTGGAATGGTGGCATCCTGGTCGAATTGTGGTAACTGTTATTGTAGGAAAACTCAACCAAATGCAGATAGTCTTCCCATCGAGACTGTTGATCCATAATGTACATGCAGGGCATGTCCTTGAGAATCTGGTTGACCCTTTCAGTCTAACCATCTAGTTCTAGATGGTAAGCAGAACTGAAGTTCAATTATGCTCCCAAGGCACGCTATAATGAGGTCCACAATGCAGAAGTGAACACTTGATCTCTATCAGAAATGATTCTCCGCAAAATGCCGTGCAACCTCACAATGTCATCCATGAAAATTTTAGCCAAAAACAAAGCAGTATAGGAAGATTGAATAGGGGAGAAATGTGCCACCTTGGTCAACTTATCAATGGTGACCATGACAGCATCATGCCGATGTGCAATCATCGGCAACCCAAAAATGAAGTCAATAGATATAATATCCCATTTCCATTCTAGAATGAGATTGGGCTGTAGAAGACTTGCTGGATGATGGTGCTCTGCCTTCACCCTTGGACACTCTAGGAATCTCGCCACAAGATCTTATATATCTCTCTTCATCACTGCCTAAAAGTACAATGGACGAAGATCCACATACATACTTTTAACTCCTGGATGAGCTGAATAAGGAGCTCAATGAGCTTCAGACATGATTAGGGTACGAAGACCCTTAGAGGAAGGAACATATATGTGACCCAAACATCTTAAAAGTCCATCAGACTCAAGAGTATAACCAAAAAACCTTCCCTCAAGCACTCTACCCAACTCCAACTCTGACTTCACCTCTTGAAACCAACTATTCGAAGGAAGTGTTGCAAGAATCTGACCTTTTAGATCAACCTCAAGAGCCATAAAGGATAATTCATGATGGCGAGAACTTAGAGAATCTGCCACTACATTATCCTTGCCCTGAATAGATTTCACTTCAAAATTGTACTCGCAAAGGAATTCCATCCATCTTCTCTGCCTATCATTCAGATTTGGCTGCGTGAAAATGTATTGCAAACTGTGATGGTCATTGTGCAGCTCGAACCTATGACCCAACAAGAAACTCCTCCACCTTACCAAGGTATGAACTGCGGCCAACTCCAATTCATGAGTAGGGTAATTTATCTTATGGTCCTTGAGCGTGCATGACTCATATGCTATCACTCTGCCATCCTGCATCAAAACAACCCCCAACCCTTCCAAGGATGCATCTGTGCAAACCATGAAGTCCTGAGTCAGATTAGGAACAACAAGAATAGGTGCACTAGTTAGATTCTCTTTGAGAGCTTGAAAAGCCAACTGAGACTTTTTAGACCAATCATATTTCTTTCCTTTCCTCTGTAGAGAGGTGATGGGATGTGCAACCTGGAAAAAACCTACACAAACCACCGATAATAGTCCACCAATCCCATAAAGCTGCAAATTTTTGGAACATTTTTGGAAGCAGGCCAATCTATAATAGATTGGATCTTTGAGGGATCCACGACGATTCCTTCTCTGAAGATCACATGCCCCAAATATTTCACTTCAAACTTATAAAACTCGCACTTTTCCAAGTTTGCAAACAACTCGTTTTCTTTCAAGCATTGCAACACCAAATTCAAGTTTTACTCATGATCCTCCATGGATCTAGAGTAGATAACTATGTCATCAAGAAAGAAAAGCACAAAATGGTCCAGATAAGTCCGAAAAACAAAATTCATTAAGCTCATGAAAACTGAGGGTGCATTAGTTAACCTAAATGGGATGACAGTAAATTCATAATATCCATACCAGGTACAAAATGCAGTTTTGTGAATATTCTCCTCAGCAATCCGCAATTGATGGTATCCTGATGTGAGGTCAATTTTAGAGAACACCTTTGCTCCCTTGATCTGGTCAAACAAATCATCAATCCTCGGCAAGGGGTAGCGATTCTTCAATGTCACCTTGTTCAAATGCCTATAATCAATACACAGTCGGAGCGAACCATCCTTCTTTTTCACAAAAATGACTGGTGCTCCCCAAGGGGAAAAACTTGGATGGAAAAACCCCTTTTCCAACAATTCTTCTAACTACAAACAAATTTCTTGAAGCTCCTAAGTTGTCATCTTGTAAGGAGCCTTAGAGATAGGCTCATCTCTTGGAATGAGATCAATACGAAAGTCGATGTCATGCTTAGGTGGCATCCCAGGTATCTCACTCAGAAACACATCAAAAACCTCCTTCAGGAGAGGATAATCATCTAAAGTTATCTCTCAACTCTCCTCCATATCTAGGTCACTAACTGAGACAACGAAAAACTAACACCCTTGACAAAAACACTTCTTCAGCTGCATTATGGAGATAATCCTCAAGGAGATAGGATTTTGAATGCCAACAATTTTGACTTCTCCTCCAGAATCATCCCGACAGCGAATGGACTTACGATGACAATCAATTGTCACATGGTGTGCACTCAACCAATCCATCCCCAATATGACATCACAAGAACCCAGGGGAAGAATATGAAGATCCATCGAAGTCACAACTGAACCAAAATCCAACTTACATCCCAGAACAAGAGACTCCACTAACACTTTTTCCCCAAAAGCTAATTCAACACGCCACTTAATGCCTTGCTTTGCCACAACCAGATTACAACACTTAACAAATGAAGGGGAAATAAAGGAATCCGATGCACCACAATCAAATAGTATTGAAATAGGAGTGCCCTGCAACAAACCTGATACCTCCACCATAGTGCCCTGGTGATCGGCCTGATGATTATCCACCATGGTGAAAATCCAATGAGACCTGCCAGCATCTCCAAAGGTTAGCTCAGATGCTACCGGCCTCTGACTAAACCCTGCAGTGCTCCTCTGCGAAAATTATCTGGCAATATATCCCTTCTGCCCATAACTGAAAAACCCAGTATCATGGCCAAAACTGCTGACACCAGATGAAACATTAGACTATTGATACCTACCACGATTAGGTGTAGGTTGTGATGACCGTGCTGGCTGCTCAACCCGGTTATGCTGTGATCTCTGCCAATGATGGTTTCTCCTAGACTGAAACCTATTGCTCTGATGAGACTGAGAGGGTTTATTATTTGACTAAAATTGTTGTTGTCCACCCTTAGCGGGTGCAAAATGAGCCCTAGAAGGACCTGCAGCCTAAGACTGCCCACCACGGGAACCACCACCTGTGGCAGGAGTGCTACTGATATGAACTCCAACATGACCTCCTAAGGCCAAGGTCAAATTCTCCTCCACAAGGTGAGCTTTCTTGACAGCAACCTCCATCGTATTCGGCTCAAAGACTCAGACACCTCCACTAATCCTGACATTCAAACCTTTGACAAAATGCTATACTAGCATAGCCTCATCATTGGAAATTCCGACGTACTGCTTAAGCTCAAAGAAGAGGCACTCATACTACTCTACGAACATTGCCATTTGTCTCAAGTCATGGAATTCATCTCCCCGGTGCCGCCTCTAGTGATAAGATAAGAAACGAGCCTTGAACCATTCTAAGAACAATTCATAGAGAGATAGAGAGATAGATAGAGTTAGAGAGAGGGAGGATAGAGAAATAAATAGATAAATGGAGAGATAGATAGATAGATAGATAGTTAGAGAGAGGTATAGTTAGAGAGAGGGAAAAATATAGAAAGGGGGGTAGATAGAGAGATATAGAGAGATAAATGGAGATAGAGACATGGAGAGGGAGAGAGAGGGGGGTTGAGATAGACAAAGGGATCTAAAGAGGGATACTGATAGATAAAGAGGGAGATAGAGATAGAGATAGATGGAGGGGAGATATAGGGAGATAGAGAGTAATGGAAAGATATATAGATAGAGAGAGGTAGAGAAGAATAAATTAAGAGATAGGGATATGGGGAGAGATAGAGATAGGAAAAGAGATGAATAGATGTCTAGAGATATAGGGAGAGAGATTTAGAGGTAGAGGGATAGAGAGAGAGAGAGGATAGATATAGAGAGATAGAGGATAGGTAGAAATAGACTCTCCCATGTATATACAAGGTTGCATTTTTCATACAAGGTTACATTTTCCCTCCTAGTACAAACAAATTTTCTTTCACCAACCACATGGAGATTTGAGTCTAGGGATTTTCTTGGACCATCACTTGAATACCTATTTGATGCACTACATGCATGGTTACAGTAGATATTATATGAAAGCATGACATATTAGACCGTGAGTTTGGCACCAAAATTAAGAAGGTTATGATTTATAGGAGTCTAATATCAATTTCCTCCTTTCACTTGTGTTGAAATTTAATTATATAGTTATTTCTTCTAGGACATGCTCTTCAATCTCTCGGAATCGAATGGTTATTTGTAGAGAAATGATTCATAGGACAATTCCAATATCAAGGTGGGAAAGATATTTCCTTTAACTAAAGCCAACTAGAAATCAAAGCTTTCCACAACATTATGGAAGATGTTCCAATTTCAAAGACTAGCCTTAGCAACTAACACTAGATGTGAAAACAAGATAGAGGTCATTCTTGTGACACAACCAATAAAAGAGAATCCTCTTTTGGAGGATTACCACTTCCACTTCTACAAGATGAGAGAAGAATACAAATTGAGCTCCATAAATTTGATCATAAGCTTCACACCAAGATTGAGCTAAGGAAACAGTGACATGGTGTAATGCAAATATTCAAGCATGGTGTTGTTACTAGTGAAAAATAAAATAATAATGAATCTTATCTATGAACATGTGATGAATCAAGAGATCAGTCACCTCTCTAATTGGTAGGCCAAATAAAAATAAGCAAAAGGGATCTCAACTCTACACATCAATGCACTAGAAACACGTATAGAATTTGGGCATGCGACATCACACTTACCAACTATGCATGAGGCACAATCAAGGTATGAGCATAAACGTAAACCAACAATAGTTGATAAAGAATTATCTAAGGAACTTCAAGAAAAGTATGCCTCTAGTGCACACATCATGGTGTAGGCTTCACACCAAGTTCTAGTCTTGGAAAGCATGACTAGCTTGTTGAGATGTAAAATGTGTACACTAGCATTTTACACTTAATTTAGAACTTGGGTAGATCTAAAATGTTTACACTTGTTAATCAAGACCTATTTTAACACCTTTTTGAGCATTATGCATGTAATTCTTGATTTTGATGCACAATACCTAGAAAAGTAATTCTAAGACGGGGTTAATGAAACTTTAAGTGCCTTATCCTGGGAGTTTGGGGCTATGGGACCAGGGCACCTAGGCACCCTTGTCCCCATTTTAGCCCTGGCCTAATTAAGGGCTTGTTAGCTTGGGAATTCTCAAAAGGTTCCAAATGTCAGCCTCATGTGGTTTAATTCTCCTGAAATCAATGAGAATGCATGTAATAGTAAGTTATTCTATTTATTTAAACATCTAAGCATTCTATGCACTCTTGTACTCTCCATCTTTCTCTCTCATGCTCTCTACTCTTCTCTAAAGCTCTCTATTATGGATTATTATTGTGGCACTAATATATTGTAGGTCTTGTGAAGATATTTCTACTTCTTTGGGCTACACCAACTTCTTGATTCAAGTTATGACACTGCATCAATCAAGCAAGGGTTTCCATGCTCATGGTGACTTCTTTCCAAAATGATTTTCTCTAGCATTCCATTCTAATTTAGATTTTCCTCTACCCTCCTAAGGAACGTGCTCTTTATCTATCATATTTTCTATTGTGGAGGTGGAAATGACATTCACAGAGCTTGATTGAGGCAAGATTTTAAATAGCACCCAACATTTTCCTTCTTTTGTGTGTGTAGGTCAAAAGAATAGGTTTTGGGAGCTAATTTTTGGGAATAAGACAGAGCTTTCAAGTATAGACCTAATGAAGACATCAATTTTTGCTAACCCTAATCAGGGTCTAGGGCACCCAAGCATCCTTTTCCTTTGTATTTTGGCCCTCGGATCTAGGTTCTTGTATGATCCCTAGTCTTTGTGGTTCTTTCAGATTGTATGTATCTATTTTTGATTGTCTATTATGCTATGATCTTCATCAACTAGGGTTTTATGTCTTTTCTCTAGTTTGATTAATTGGATTGGGTTAATTTCTACTCTATACAAAAAAAGGGAAGAACCCATGTAGTTTGGCTCTCCTTCTTGGGTAGAAGTCAAGCTCGTTTTGTTCCCTGAATGTTTTGTAGAAGAGGGTTTTACCTAGTTTGATCTACTAGGCTAGTCACACTTTTCTACTAAATAGGTATAATAGAACTAGTTCACCTAAGAGTTTCCTATGAACTAGTTCATTTTGAACGGATGTATCATCCCTTATTTTATGCAAACAATAATTTAATCTATACACCTTTGGTCACATATTCTATTCTATTTAGAAAATATGGAACAACTCATTCTAGTCACAGTCCAAGAGCTTGAGGCTCAAGTGTAATGAATTCTTGTTCGGGTCCTTAAAAATGCAAGGAACCATCCTTTGACTCTAAATCTAGAGGAAACACCAACAACAACACAAATAATCTTCTCTATAATTGTAAGAAGAAGCAAGTACCATATGGCCTAAAACTTACCTTACAAGGGTTGCTTTTGTAGTAGATATAATTGAGCTATGAGTACCCCAATCAATAAGTACCCCTAAATTATATCCCTTATCTAAGTTTCCCCATCCATGAATTTTCCCCTCATCAATCCCCTTTCTATCTCATTGGATTCTAAGACCAACATCACTCCATACTATATAAGTTTCCCTATCCATGAATTCTTGGCATGTGCCAATGAGTTGGTCCAAAAAGGCTAATGTGCCTCTTGGGATCACACAAGTAGTTCTATGCTATCTATTAATTCTTATCAAGAACCACTAGAACCCATGAAGCATAGGGAGTAGTTCCTCTACAAAACCTTTGTAGTTTTTTGAAGGGGAAAGACCTCACCAACCTCATCTATCCTTTGATATCATTTGAAATAGAGATTAATGTAACCATTAGTTGATGTTAAGATTTTTCATTCTCTATCTCTATCAATATTATTATCAAGATCGATTTGATTAATACATTGCCTCTCTATGTTTAGTTGGGAGAGAGAAAGAGAGTTTGTGAAAGAGTAGAAGAGAGATGCTAGTAAGCATTTTAGCTAGTTTAAAATGTGCTTGTGTTATAACATGAGCACATTTTAAACTAACTAAAATGATGATTAACGGCCTGTAGAAAGAAACATCACGTGATTTTTGGTGCACATGCTATGTTTTATTCCATGTTCTACACTTTTCTGATATTGAAAGAGACTTTTGATGCTTTTGAGGTTCTTCCATCATTGGTTGACAAAATTGGTGCACTTTATATTCTTGCTTCAATATACAGAATTCTAACTACATGTTTTAAATTCAAATTTGATACTAGAAATTATTTCTTTTAATGTTTTGAGGGATTGCAACACTTGATCGAACAAATTAACTAGTTTTTTGTCTTACATTGAAAAAAACATTGTAATTGTGCATGTTTTGTATTACAACTTGATAAATTATTAGATATTTTTCATGTTCTTTTGAACATTATTTTAAATTGATATAGAATTCAATAGAATTCCAAGGAAACAACCAAAAACTCTAACACTAGAGGAGGGTGAAGCCGATAATGAAAAGAAAAGAGAATGAGTGAAACAATTTCATGATAATAAGAAATTGAACTCCACAAATGAAGGTCAACGACCTTTGTTGATTGAATTGGATGATGAAGCATCTAAGAGAGAGAAAGATTTGGAGAAACAAAGGGAACAAACGAAAAAAACTCATGTAAGTAAGAATCAAATGTGGGAGTTGAAGGTATGCCATTTTTTCCATTTCAAATTGATACTAAATAAAATGTACAATCACCAATTGAAAATGATAATGCATTTATAAATGTGAATATAGATGATACACCAATTGATCAAGTATTGAGTGACCAAAATTATCTTGTGATTCAATTTTTCCATTGAGAAAACCTCCTATAATTTTACATAAAAAGCCCAAGTTTTTTATTGAAATTGATGAGAATATTCTTGTCACACCCTAAATTTTGACTATACTTTTCTTTTCATTTCTCGTAATTGGTAATTAATTATACATGATTTATGATTTGATATTTAGTGGAAATGTTAGGAGAAATCAATGATTTCATGAGTTTATGTTTATATTATTAAAATTCACATGTGCTTATATGTTGTCAAGATGTTATTATTTCATTAGTATTATAAATTGATTAATGATACACTAATCACTATTGGTGATTACAAGTTGTATTCAAGAAACAGGTTTCCACCCCCCCCGAGAAAAAGAGGGAGAGTATCATTCGAGAGAAGTGGATAGACATTGGAAAATAATAATTGTTTCCATCTTATTCACGTGCTTGCACAAATCAGTGAACCCTCATTGAGTTGGGTAAGTGTTACGCAACTCATTTGGTCTAAGTTGATTCCTATTCGAGAGTTGTCAATTTATGTTCAAGAAAGTTTTACTGTCGACAAGGATTAGTTGATAGTCATTAGTTCTTGTGTGTTTGAATATGGATATACTCAAAATAGAGTAAATATATTTATTCTTGTGGTTTAACTATCTTGTTTTGGTAAAATTCGATCAAAATACCATTATGTTATCCTATCTATTTGATTTTGATGTTTTTGCAAGATTGTGAAGGGGAGAATACCTCGACCTCATTCACAAATCTTGTCGAATGAATAATAAAAATGCTAGTAAACATCGTATATGCAAAATTTATGATGATATATGTTTATATATTTAATTTATATTAATGTGATGTATAAGTGTAACATATACTTAATTATTGTGAGTTCTCAAGAGAACATGATATGCTTGCATTGAAATGAAAACTACTATGCTTAAGATGTGGAGATTGAATCCTTATTCCATGATGATATGGAGATAGTGGAGGATATTTTATTAAGGTATTGAAGTGGTCTTTATGATCCATCATTCCTCTGTTATTTGCATGCTCCTTTGTGAGAGCTTATAGGCGAAAGAGAAGCAAAGATCCCCATGAGTAAGGGGAGATAAGACTTGAAATTAGAACCTATGGGAGAATTTTAAAGGATAATAGAATGAGATATTCTAGGTTATTTCATACCGAATGGGAGAGAAGGCTTTAATGTTGAAATAAAAATAAGAAAAGGAGACATACTTTCTATGTCTAGAGGCCTAGGATGGGCAAGACAAAGATGATAGTCACATCATTATAGGTCCATTCTTGATACATCTTGTATCGATAGAACATCAAACTTACCCATGCTAGGAGTGAAAAAGGTCGAAGGGTTTATGCTAAGGCTCTGCGGTTTGGTATAGTGGAAATAATCTTATTTAAAATATACTACCCAGAGATACTCAAAGAGAGAGAGATATTTGGGAAAAGGATATCAGACTTTAAAAGTTTTTATTTATCGAATATTACTATCAGAGCCAAGGTTAACAACACTGGGTACTATAGGTTAAGTAAGCCCATTATGTTAATCTTGTTGCATAGCTTTGAACTTATGTAACCCATTTATTTTTGCATAGAATCATGCCTAGGGGCCGGGGACGTGGACATGGTTGCAGCCATGGATGTGGTGGTCATGGAGCTGGCCATCATAATTCTCCACCTCAGAGCTCCCATGAATCCAAGCAGGAGGAAAATCAGGGTTCTCTGAACAACCCTCTCGGTGGAGGCCCTAATCCAGAACAATAGATTTAGGGTGGTGAGCAATTACGTTAGTTGTTGGAGGATGCTCTCGGTCATCTGGGTCCTAGGCAGGATGAGCAGCGTGTGATCAAAGAGAGAGAGCAATCACCGAGGAGGAATGAGGTACTGACAGATTGGGATGCAGTGGCTGCTGGGCATATGAGAGATCTCCTCAGGGAACTCCCTCCTATGTATGATGGCTCTGGTGGAGGTTTAGAAGCTAAAAATTTGCGCATTGATATGGATCGATGATTTTCTATGCATCCCTACAACAGTTTTACTAGGGCAAGGTGTGTCATCATGCACCTGAGAGGATTTGCATCCACATGGTGGCGACTAGAAGAAAAAAAATTACACCTTGACATCATTTCACCCTTTCTCTATCTTTCTCTCTATATCAACCCCTTTGCACATGAGGGAGATGGATATAGAGATAGATAGGTAGATTGAGACAGATAAAATTAAAGAGAGAGGGGGAGAGAGCTCATAGAGATATAGAGTTAGAGAGAGGGGGACATAGAAAGGGGGATGGGGAGAGGGAGAAATAGAGAGAGATACATAGAGGGAGACATGGAGAGATAGAGAGATAGAGTTAGAGATAGGGAAAAATATAGAAAGAGGGGTACATAGAGAGATAGAGAGGGAGAGAGAGGGGGGTTGAGATAGACAAAGGGATATATAGAGGGAGAAAGATAGAGATAGAGATAGAGATAGAGATAGAGATAGAGATAGAGGTAGAGGTAGATGTAGAGGTAGAGATAGAGATAGAGAGAGAGAGAGAGGTAGAGAGGGATAGATTAAGATATAGGGTTATGGGGAGAGATAGAGATAGGGAAAGAAATGAAGAGATGTTTAGAGACATAGGGAAAGAGATTTAGAGGTAGAGGGATGAGGATAGAGATAGAGAAGGGGAGAGAGATAGAGAAGGAGGGAGAGAGAGAGAGAGGTTTTCAACAAAAGTTAGAAAATTCAACCAAATATTGTGCATTCTCTCCTTCAAGTTTCCACATTTTTCAATGTCAATACAAAAAATGATAGGATGACTTCAAGTTTTTTATTAGCTTTCTAACCATGTATTTTGATTGAAAATATGATAACAAATTAAGGTTTCCATCTTCAACTTATTTTTCTAATGTGCTCTTTTTTCCAGAAAACCTATGTCTAGTATTTTTGGTGTCATTTTTTACATGTTTATCCAAATTTGAAACAAATTACATTTTTAGATTCTATACTCAATTCTATACACATTAATTTTATTTTTTTTTGATTAGTTTTAAAAAAAAATAGTGGGGAGCACACTCAAATTTTGTTTTTTTTAGGACGTTTCCTCTTTGAAAATTCATAAAAATCATACATTCATTAAAAAATTAATAGAAAAATCAGGCATAAACTACATGATGTTAGCTAATTTTCTACTGAAGTGATTTGTGAGATACTTTAAAAAGTCAACATTTTAGGGGAAGCACACTAAACACTATGTTATATTTTTCTCACAAAAACAAGAGCACTTTGTGTTCTCCTCCTATTTGAACCTCTTAATATCCACCATTTTTAGAAAAAACTTAGTAGTTTAGAAACTAGATTCGAAGCACTACAAAACTTGTTATTATCACATTTTCTAATTTTTAGCATAGCTATCTTCAATTTATCATCCAAGATTAGTTTTTATTGACCCCCTTTTGGTCCCCCATTCCATGCACTTACCCAAAGAGGTGCTCTCACCATGTCCTACAATGGATGAGGATGTCATCAAATAATTTACCAAGATGGTAAAAAATCTAGTTCATCAAGATTTAGAATGTATATGGGCATTAGTAAGACCAAACAACCTAAACAAAAAATTCTAATGGTCCTCATGAGCTCAAAAGGTGGTCTTATGAATATCCTCTTCATGTAGGTAGATATGGTGATAGCTAGACCATAAATCTAGTTTGGGAAAGAAGAAAATCCCATGTAGTTTGTTCAATAGTTCATCAATCATAGGAATTGGGAACTTATGCTTGATTGTGATTTTGTTTAACTTTACAAATCTACACATAAATGCCATGAACCATCCCTTTTTTAAACAAAAAGTACTTGGGAAGCGTATGGACTAACTCTAGGTCAAATGACCAAGGAATGACCTCTAATTACTATTGAACACAAAGAATACTGAGAGGGGGTGAATCAGTATTTTGTAAAACCTTACTTTCACATATTCATTAATTTACCAAATTCAATAACATGAAAGAAAAACAAACATAAGAAGAGCAGCCATAAATTCATAACACATAGACACTAGGATTTTTATGTGGAAAACCCAAAGAGGGAAAACCACAATGAGTGTTAGCTCACAATATATTATGATATCAAAATCGAATTACATGAAGGCTCACTCCCCAAGGACTCACTATCCAAAGAAGTGATCACTCCAATAGGTTGACTAGCATAAAGAAGAGAAGAGAAGATGGAGAAAGGATGGCTCACTACCAAGGGAGGACTACTACAAATGTATCTATAGAATGCAAAAATGTAGTTCCATTAAAAGATCAATATATAGATTCAAAAGTCTTCATTATATCTGATCTGCTTCACATGTACTCTTTTCTTTTGCCCTTACTATTCTTTTCTGATAACAAAATTTCCTTGGATCACATACACAATGAATTCACCTTATATTTTCACACTCTCATCCCTCCAATACTGAAATCTATCAAATATATATCCGCAACATGATTTATCCCAAAATTAGGTCGGCATGGAGCATATGAAACTTGTATACCCAAGTTGTATCTTGTCAGCTTGATCCTTTGCACAAACAACAATGAAAACCCTTACAATCATTCAGGAATCTTCATATATGTCTGGAATTATTATTAAGCCACTTAGAATAATGATCTAAACATTATCTTTTTATAGCACATTGATCCAACTGTGTGTTGGCCTTGTCCCAAAGAACATATTTAAACCCTATTGTCTGTCATATCATAACTTCTAGTGCAGACCATATGAAACTTCAAAATTCACATAAACCATTCATTAGACATTACCAAAGATGCCTTTGTAAACACAAGTCATAATAGTCTTGTGTGGCGATATGTAGATCACAAAACTGTTACTTCTGTCTCAGTTAAATACTGTTAAATTGTCTACCAAAGATTGGAAGCTCATAGATGATCTTCTAGTGGAATTCAGATGATATAAATATAGAATTAGATAGTTAACATATGTGTCTACAAAACCTTAAAATCACATATCGAAATAATTAATAACAGAGGAATGCATAGTGAATTACTCAAGTGTTCTGCATTGTTCCTCACTGTACTCTGCTTATTGGACTTAGGAAATTTACAGTATGAATTCCAAAGATTATCAAGTCATGAAACTTAGGAAACGACATTGTATATCATGTAAGAATAACATACCGGAACCGCATAGTAGGATCTTGATTTGCAGAGGAGTACCAACTGAATTACTATCACTGTCTTGGTAAACCACTAACACTTAGTCAATTTTGGCTAAATTAGTCTTTTTGGACGAAAAGGATACACACAAATTTATCTCAGAATCTATTCTAGATCATGTATAATTGTTTCCATCAATGAAAACATCAAGTCTCCACCATATCAGCAGTTTCTCTTGATCGTGTTGCCAACAATCTTCCCTTTTGGCATTGATGGCAACACTTAGTGAAAAATATTTATCTGCTCCCCCTTACTTTGTACACTCTATTTTTCTTCTTCCCTTAAGATGTTTGGAAATTTATCATTTGATCTTCTTCTTCCCCTTTGACATCAATGGCAAAGGTGTATGTACAAGTAACAAAATTTTATTGCAAAACTGTTATACTTAGTCGCATATGTACAGGTGCAATCGTTGAACTTAGTTAGTTATGGGTGAAAGGATATCATTGTAAATGATCTTTGATTGTGCTAGTTCTCCATCAAACCTATTCTTAGCACTATTCAAAATTTGAATGTTACCATTAATATGAAAAACTAGGTCTTCTACCTTTTACACATTTGTAGGTGTATCAGTTATTGCCTTAATCTTTAAGGCTTCAATAGCTAGACTTGACATTGAATCAATTTTAGGGCTTAGTAACCCTCTCAATTGAAACATTCTGATTTTCATTTCTTCCTTTTTCCTTAGTAGACTACTTATGTTATTATGAATATTTACAACTTGTACCTCCTTGTTGCTTATGGAATCGACTGTCGGATCATAAGACTTAGAAATGTTCACTAATTGAAGTTCCATAGCTTTTACCTTTTCTTCCATTTCCTTAGTGGTCTTAGGCCATGATAAGAAAAATTTGTATATGTCACAAGCTTCATTAATAACACTCTCTATATTCTTGATGCTATTATCTAACAAAATTTTATCACTGCCTAGCTTAGTCTTCAACTCTACTAATCTTTAATCATCAAATTCCTTCCTAACCTTTATATTAGTAGACTTCTAAAAAGATTCAAAATGAGAACTTACTAATTTTACTAATCTTTTGAGTTGATTATTTGATGACAATGATGTATCCTTTTGGTATGTAGGCATCAATTTCTCCAAAATACCCGATGCTTCATTAATGAGTTCACTATCTTGTATATGTGATTTCAGCATCTCTTCCCGAGCCTTTGCTTGGACAATTTGTCCCAAATTTCAACTTTTGCAATGGGGACATAGAGGCCAGGATGATAGGACCTTGTAACAACTCATTTGACTCCATAATTTGAATTTCCTATTGTTTATCAAGAAATTCCCTTACCATCTCAATAGGATCCTTGGTTATGGTATCAACAACAATGTCTCTTGCCATATTAGACATTTATTCTTCTTGATTCTTCTTTGGTGGTTCTAGGTCCATAGCCTCTTGTTCATCAATGTTTTGTTCCAGTGGAGGGCTCTTCTCAGCTTGTTCATTTTCTTTATCATTAGCTTATTTTTCTCATCAGTCTTCTCCTTGTTTGCTTGATTATTAGTTTGTTGATCTGGAGGAGGTCTTGTCCTTTTTTGGTTCTTGTCAACTTTGTCTTGATCATTAGTAGCAAGGGCTTGATTAGATGTAGGGTTTTGATCTTCTTTCTCCTTTATCTCTTCATCATTTTTGTCCAACCCTTGGTCTAGGCTGACTTCTAGAAAAAATGTGTCATCTCCAACACTTGTATCTTCTTTGTCATATATAGTTGGGAGATGAAATTCCTTCAGTACTTTTAGAGTGATTTCCTCAGTTTCCTTAAACACCTTCTCAATGTCATTTGGCATAAGAGTGTTTGTCCTCTTCTTTGTTCTAAAATTCTCAACAAGCACTTTGGAGACCTTTTCTTTTTCTTTCAGAGTGATCTCAAGACATAGTTTTATTATTGCATGTTCTCTAAGCTCAATGTCCTTAGCCATTGTGGCTTCTTTTCTTGCAAAAATTATACTTCCCAAGCTTTCTAGGATATTAGTAACTATCTCAATGAGGGCTTTATTGTATATATCTAAGTATCTGATGATAGTAGTCTCAATGATGCTTTTTTTTGTATCATCATAGTCATCATATAGTTGGGCTACAGGCTTTAGATTTCCATCATTTGTAATAGCCTTCAAGATATCTTCTAAATTTAGTATAGCCTATGTTCCTTTAGGCTCTGCTTGTCTTGGCCTCTTCCTGCTTTTTCTCTTACCAGAGGGTTTGTCAAGTGCTTAGTACCTAAGGCTTCAACTGGTTTTTCTTTCATCTTCTTAACTTCTTCATCTAAATCTATTTCTTCATCATCTTTACTCACACTGACATACATTCTACGTCCTTTTTTCTTTTTCCTTTTAAGACCCTTGTCAGTAGTTTTCTTGGTGGGTGCTTATGCAGATAGGGTAGGATTGGAGGATTTAGTTGTAGCTGTGGAGGTTAAGCCTCTTGTTATTTTCTTTGTTGCTATAGGCTCCTTTTATTTCTTCTAAGGCTCTTTCAGAGACTTCATTCGTTCTTCTTTCTTATGTCTAGTTGCCCTTTCAGCTTCTACCCTCATTCTTGTTTCTATGATTTTTTCTTTGGTAAAACCCTTGCTCTGGGCATACTCCTCTGCCATGTTTTGGGCCTTTTTATGAATTTATGGCTTTCTTAGTTTAGCATGAACTTATATAGATAACTCCTCATAGGTCCCAAATATCTTGTCTATGGTGTCCTTAGGTTTTCTCAACATTAGCTTAGCATAACCTTCTAATACATTTTCTACTACTTCATAGCCCATTGGAAGGATCTAGAATGTCCTCGGCTCAACAACCTCCATCATGCATTGATATTTTTTTACAATAAAGCATATGTCATTCTTATATTTTTCAACAATTTCCTTGGCTATCCTTTCCCTAGATTGCATGATTCTTTGGAAATTCTTTAAATAGCCCCATAGGGTTGTATTTTGTGCATCATAGTTTCCTATGCTATTTAGATGGTCCCTAATTTGTACTGCAATTGGTTCGTTATCAAAACAATTTTTTTTTCTCATTCTTGGTAACTCTTGTGCGAAATAGAAGAATAAACAAATGATTAATGTACCAAACTTGAAGGGATAATTTTTCTCCTTTATCTTCATAAAATTTTCCAATAATTGCTGCCAAAGCAAGTCACAGAGATCATAATCTGCATTCTTCTTAATCATCTCATAGGAACTATAAATAGTTGTACCAGAGATAGAGTTTTCCTAGTTGGTGAAGTAGACCTTATACCCAATCACCTTTGATGCAAACCTTACTACATGGTCATCAATATCGTTAATTGTCAATGCTCTTTTATCGAATTGAGCTCAGGTGGCTTCCGTCATAGTTTTATTTTTTACAAGCACTTTACCGGTAGAATTCAATTTTGTCACAACTCTAATAGCTTCCTTAGTGATCATGAAGGGTGTCCCAATCCACATGAATTCATCATGGATACTGCTCAACACATATCAGACCCATTCATCTTATGCAAATATTGGGAAGTCTCTATACTGAATGAATTTCTTCACTTCCAAGGCCTTATATTCTTCCTTCAACTCAAAATTATCACCGCTTTGATGTTTTACACATAAATATAAAAAAATTCTATCACCATGTTCTTCTAGGGTAACTTGAATGTAAGCCCTAACATCCTTTGCATGCATCACTCCATGTGGTATTTGTAAAAATGCACCATTTAGGTTGACTTCCATTGATTTGAAAGGGTGTTTCTTGAATTTTGGCTGAGGTCTCTCAGTGATATCAACAAATTATGGAGTTCCCATTTTAGCAATGATTTAAACAAGTTTACAGTAGGGTTTCAAATAGTAAATACCTTTTTATGCTGAACTAGTGTTTCTCTTGAAATTGCTCTGAGTTGCTTTGAATCTTTGGAAATCATTGAGGTCGCTTTGAATTCTGCTTCAGTTTACCTTGGACACTTGATAGCCTAAATGCAAAGTGATTTGTATTTTGAATGAGACCCTTTTTAACTCTTTTTATAAAAACCTAGCTGCCATAGATGTTGTTCTTCAAAAAGCTATCAAACACATCACTATTGGACACAATTGATTAAAATTGCTTCACAATGTATCGACTTAGGTATTTTTCTACCAGTTTCTTTTCCAAATGACCCATGTAATAAGTCATTAAAAAAAAATAATGACCTAGGTAATAAGTCATTAAAAAAAATTAATGTTTGAGTTGTTTGACAACTTTAAAAAAAAAGATATCAAACACTTCACTATTGGACACAGTCGATTAAGATTGCTTCACAATGTACCAAATTAGGTCTCTTTTTGCTAGTTTGTTTTCCAAATGATTCATCCAATACTGCTTTAACTCATACCTTAGTGTTGGATCTCAACACCCACTAGAGAAGCACATATGCAATAAGGATAAAGAGCTTTAAAAAAAAATGATTGAGTTGTTTGATAGCTTTTAAAAAAAAAGCTATCAAACAATTAATAGCTTTTTTAAAAAAGCTATCAAACAACTCAGTCATTAATTTTTTTTAAAAGCTCTTTATCCTTATTGCATATGTCCTTCTCTAGTGGGTGTTGAGATCCAACACTAAGGTAAGAGTTAAAGCAGTATTGGATGAATCATTTGGAAAAGAAACTGGTAGAAAACAATTTAATGTGGTACATTGCGTCATGATAAAAAAATAATTAAAACAGAAAAATAATTAATCGAACACTTCACTATTCAATTAATGACTTATAATCAGTCATTAATTTTTTTTAAAAGCTTTTTATCATTATTGCATATGTGCTTCTCTAGTGGGTGTTGAGATCTAGCACTAAGGTATGAGTTAAAGCAGTATTGGATGAATCATTTCAAAAAGAAACTGGAAGAAAAAGACCTAATGCGGTACATTGCGAAGCAATATTAATCGACTGTGTCCAACAGTGAAGTGTTTGATAGATTTTTTTTAAAAGCTATCATACAAATCAGTTATTATTATTTTTTAATGACTTATTACCTGTATCATTTGGAAAAGAAACTGGTAGAAAAAGACCTAATACAATGCATTGTGAAGCAATCTTAATCGACTATGTCCAACAATGAAGTGTTTGATAGCTTTTTAAAAAAAATTAATGACTAAGTTGTTTGATAGATTTAAAAAAAAAAAATGACTAAGTTGTTTGGTAGCTTTAAAAAAAAACACTATCAAACACTTCACTATTGGACACACTCGATTAATATTGCTGCGTAATGTACCGCATTAGGTCTTTTCCTACCGATTTCTTTTCCAAATGACCTAGGTAATAAGTCGTTAAAAAAATTAATGACCTAGGTAATAAGTCATTAAAAAAAATTAATGACTAAGTTGTTTGATAGCGTTTAAAAAAAAGATATCAAACACTTCACTGTTGGACACAATCGATTAAGATGCTTTGTAATGTACCACATTAGGTCTTTTTCTGCTAGTTTCTTTTCCAAATGATTCATCCAATACTACTTTAACTCATACCTTAGTACTAGATCTCAACACCCACTAGAGAAGCACATATGCAATAAGGATAATTTGCTTTTTGAAAAAAAAATTAATGATTGAGTTGTTTGATAGCTTTAAAAAAAACTATCAAACAATTAATAGCTTTATTTTTAAAAATCTATCAAACAACTCAGTCTTTTTTTCTTTTCTTTTTAAAAGCTCTCTATCCTTATTGCATATATGTGCTTCTCTAGTTGGTGCCAAGATCTAAGACTAAGGTATGAGCTAAAGCAGTATTGGATGAATCATTTGGAAAAGAAATCGGTAGAAAAATATTTAATGCGGTACATTGCGTCATGATAAAAAAATAATTAAACTGACAAAATAATTAATCAAACACTTCACTAGAGCTCTAGTTGTTTGTTTGACAGATTTAATTAAACACTTTACTATTTAATAATTTAAACAACTTTGTCATGATAAAAAAAAATGAATGACCTAGGTAAAGAGCTTTTCAAAAAAAATAATGACTGAGTTGTTTGATAGCTTTTAGAAAAAACTATCCAACACTTCAGTGTTGGACACAGTCGATTAAGATTGCTTTGCAATGTACCACATTAGGTCTTTTTCTGTCGATTTCTTTTCCAAATGACCTAGGTAATAAGTCAAGAATTTTTTTTTAATGACCTAGGTAATAAGTCATAAAAAAAATTAATGACTCAATTGTTTGATAACTTTTTAAAAAAAAGCTATCAAACACTTCACTGTTGGACACAATCGATTAATATTGTTTCACAATGTACTGCATTAGGTCTTTTTTTGTCGTTTTATTTTCCAAATGACTCATCCAATACTACTTTAACTCATACCTTAGTGTTGGATCTCAACACCCACTATTTGGGTAGGGGATCCGAATTTTCTATAAAAGCTCCCCCTGAGCCAGAGCTCCCAATTTACTTCCCGGAGGAAGTATTTGCACCAAAAGTTGGTGTAGATCCATCCTTGATCTCTTTAACATCCTTCTTAATCTAGATCTTACTCATTTCCTTCTTTGTTTCTTCTGGATCAACTTTGTTCTTTCCCTTATCTTCCCTCTACTCTGTTTTCTTCTCTTCTGCATAATAGTTTCTTTCCACATTTTTGCTTCTACAAAATTTTGCAACATGTCCTATTTTGTTGGAATTGTAGCACACAATA
This sequence comes from Sequoiadendron giganteum, assembly GCA_007115665.2. Lineage (NCBI taxonomy): Eukaryota > Viridiplantae > Streptophyta > Pinopsida > Cupressales > Cupressaceae > Sequoiadendron > Sequoiadendron giganteum. Next base: position 599,046,916 of record CM021106.1, on the reverse strand, counting down.
TTCCACTTTCCTTAATTCCTTCCATTGATTTGATTCATTCTTGATCTACATTGATTAGCCATATGCCCAAATCTATTGCATGCAAAGCACTTTCCATTGAAATATTGAGTGTTCCTTACATTACATATCACATTCCTACATTCAGTTGCTTTGTGACCAATTCTTTTGCAATTAAAAAATTGTCCTTAGAATGATGGAATGTTTTGATTCATTCTACTCCTACACTGAGTAGCCCTATGACCAAACTTTACACTTGAAACAATAGCCATTGAAAGATGGGTACCTTTGAGAACTTCTAGGTCTATTTCTCTGATTCCAGATCTGCTTACCTTTGTCTTTCTTTGTCTCAGTATTAACTTTTCCTACTTTAGAACTTTCTCCTTTTTCAAATCCCAAGCCTTGCTTATCATCTCAAATTTTCTAACTGGCAATCATCTCATCAAGCTTGGCATAGCTTATTTTAAATTTTTCTTTATAGCTATTAGCCACTTCTAGATCAAATTTGAGAAGCACATGTTTTGCCAAATTTTCACATTCTTCAGACTTGTCTTTCAAGGCTTGATTTAAATGCTCCCCAGCCTTTTATTTTTCTTTAGTCTGCATTAATAAATCATTTAGAATTTTATTTTTTGCTTTCAATTGTTCACTTAGGTTTCTAATCCCATCCTTTGATTTCTTGACTTGCTCTCTTAGCTTCAGGATGCATTCATCAAGTTCTTTGAAATTTTATTTCAAATCTCAGATATCTGCTTCATACTTATCAAGATCTTCAAGAACAATATTTAGTTCTTGGTTACTAACATATGTGCAATCATGAATTGTGACACTATTTGGAATAGGATACTTTCTAGCTACCATGTGCACACTTTTCCAGATCTTCCTTAAACTGTTAGACTTCTTCCAAGGAACCTTGTTTTGATACCAATTATTGAACACAAAACATACTAAGAGGGGGGGGGCGGTGAATCAGTATTATGTAAAACCTTACTTTCACATATTCATTAATCCATTTACCAAATTCAATAACATGAAAGCAAAACAAACATAAGAAGAGCAACCATAAATTCATAACACATACACACCAGGATTTTTACATGGACAACCTAAAGAGAGAAAAACCACGGTGAGTGTTAGCTCACAATATATTATGATATCAAAACCAAATTACATGAAGGATCACTGCCCAAGGTCTCACTATCCAAAGAAGTGCTCACTGCAATAGGCTCATTGCCATAAAGAAGAGAAGAGAAGATGGAGAAAGGATGGCTCACTGCCAAGAGAGGACTACTATAAATGCATCTACAGATTGATGAAATGCAGTTCCATAAAAGCTCAATATGCAGATTCAAAAGTCTTCATTATATGTACCCTTCTTTTCTACTCTGCTTCACATGTACTTTGTTCTTCTGCCCTTACTATTCTTTTGCCCTTACTGTTCTTTTCTGATCACAAAATTGCCTTGGATCACATACAGAAAAAAAATCACCTTATATTCACACACTCTTATCCCTTCAATACAAAAATATATCAAATATATATATCCTCAACATGAATTATCCCAATATTATGTCGGCATGGAACATATGAAACTTGTATACCCAAGTTGTATCTTGTCGACTTGATCCTTTGCACAAACAAAAGTGAGAACCCATAAAATCATTTAGGAATATTCATATAGGTCTAGACTTATTATTGAGCCATGTATAATAATGATCTAAACATTATCTTCTTACTGCACATTGATCCAACTATGTGTCAGCCTTGTCCCAAAGAACACACTTAAACCTTATTGTCTGTCATATCATAACTTCTAGTGCGAACCATATGAAACTTCAAAATTCACATCAACCATTCATTAGACATTACCAATTATTCCTTCATAACCATCGGTCATAATAGTCTTGTGTGGCGATATGCAGATCACAAAATTGTTACCTCTATCTCAGTTAAATACTGTCAAACTGTCTACCGAAGCTTGGAAGCTTGTAGATGATCTTTTGGTGGACTTCAGATGCTGCAAATATGGAATTAGATAGTTAACCTTCAAATCACATATCGAAATAATTAATAGCGGAGGAATGCAAAGTGAATTACTCAAGTGTTTTGCATTGTTCCTCACTGTACTCTGCTTACCGGACTTAGGCAATTTACAGTATGACTTCCAAAGATTATCAAGCCATGAAACTTAGGAAACAATATTTTTTTATCCTCTAAGTATAACATACTAGAAACGCATAGCGAGATCTTCATCTACAAAGGAGTACCAACTGAATTACTATCACTGTCTTGGTAAACTACCAACACTTAGTCAATTTTGGCTAAGTTAGTCTTCCTGGACCAAAAGGCTACACACAACTTTGTCTCAGAAGCTATTCCAGATCATGTCTGATTGTTTCCATGGATGACCACATCAAGTCTCCACCATATCAATAGTGTCTCTTGACCATGTTTCCAACACTTACAACAATTCTTGCACTATCTATTTATTCTGCATGCTTTCCATCAAGTTTACACATTTGTCCATGTCAATACAAAAAAATGCTAGGATGACTTCAAGTTTTTTATTAGATTTGTAACCATGTATTTTTTTCAAAAATCTGATAACAAATTAAGGTTTCCATCTTCAATTTATTTTGCGAATGTGTTCTTTTTTTTTAGAAAACCTATGTCTAGTATTTCTAGTGTCATTTTTTTACATGTTTATCGAAATTTGAAACAAATTACACTTTTAGATTCTAGACTCAATTCTATACACATTAAAAAATATTTTTGATTAGTTTTCAAAAAAACTAGGGGGAAGCACACTCAATTTTTCTTTTTTTAGGATGTATCCACTTTGAAAATTCATAAAAAATTAATAGAAAAGTTAGACATAAACTACATGGTGTTAGCTAATTTTCCACTGAAGTGATTTGTGAAATACTTTAAAAAATCAACATTTTAGGGCAAGCACACTAGTCACTATGGTATATTTTTTTGACAAAAACAAGAGCACTTTGTGTGATCCCCCTATTTGAATGTCTTAATATCCACCATTTTTAGAAAAAAACTTAGTAGTTTAGAAACTAGATTCAAAGCATTGCAAAACTTGTTATTATTACATCTTCTAATTTTGAGCGTGGCTATCTTCAATTTATCATCCAAGATCAATTTTATTGATTTCAAAGAAAAAGTGGCCACTTTTGACCCCCTTTTGGTCCCCCATTCCATGCACTTACCCAAAGAGGTGCTCTTACCATGTCCTACCATAGATGAGAATGTCATCAAATAATTTACCAAGATGGTAAAAAATCTAGTTCATCAAGATTTAGAATGCATATGGGAATTAGTAAGACCAAACAACCTAAACAACAAATTCTAATGGTCCCCATGAGCTCAAAAGGTGGTCTTATGAATATCTTATTCATATAGGTAGATTTTTTGATAGGTAGACCATAATCTAGTTTGGGAAAGAAGCAAAGCCCATGTAGTTTGTTGAGTAGTTCATCAATCACAGGAATTGGGAACTTATTCTTGATTGTGATTTTGTTTAACTTTAAAAAATCTACACATAAATGTCATGAACCATCCCTTTTTTGAACAAGAAGTACTAGGGAAGGGTATGGAATAACTCTAGGCCAAATGACCAAGGAATGACCTCTGTTTACAACAATTCCTGCACTATCTATTCAATATTAGTCTTTTGCGTAAAAGAGTAGCACTATGACCAAATATTTAGTTGCATACTACCTAGAATCAAATAAACTCCATGATCATGGGAGTGTTGAGAAGGCACTCCTCACCACTCCACAAATACTAATGCATGCTTCACTATAAGTTCATGCAACTTATATGGTGAATTTAAAGATCAAATTTTTAATATACATGAAAAAAAAGTTGGGATCTGTTATGCCTTGCATAACCACCCCATCTTTTGCCTTGGTCAAAATGGGTTCCCCTTTATGTTTTTGTACTTGGTTGTTTTTCAAAGAAAATTTTGGAGTCTTTCTTTTCCAACACTTTGTTTTTCTTTGGTTTATTCTGTCAGAACCGGAGCTCGAAACGAATCAGATTTTGAAACTTCTTTCAAAAATCGATTCCGATTCCTGTCTCGACAGTCTTCTTTTTTTGCCTTTTTGTTTTGTCTTTATCGGAGCTGGAGCCGGAGTGGAAGTTAAGCTTGGATTTATGCAAAGTTTCAAAGTAAAATCCCGTTCTGCCTCCACCTCTGCTTTTGGTCTTTCATTTTTAACTTAGGTTTTGTGTTAGGTATTTCTCGTGTCGGTCTTTGTGTTTTGATGTTTGTTTCGCTTTATTCTTTGTTGGTGGAACCAAAATCGGAATGGGAACCAAGTTGGAAAATTAGACAAGTTTCTAAATCATTTTCCATCCCAATTCCGCTCCCACCATTTTTTTGTGGTCGTTGACTTTATTGAAGTCGCACAGCAGTAATGTGCCAGTTCCCTCTACAGTTCTGACTCTGATCTACTACATTTATGGCATTAATTACAGGAGCAATGCATGTATGAAACTACGAGTTTTTACCTTAATTAGGGATTAGCTGGTAATTATCGTCATTGTTAAAGAATCAAAGAGTGAACTAGAGTTGTAGTGGAGCATTTGTGTGTGTGAATCGATTGAAAGGGAGACAATCACGCATAGAATCGTCTTAGAGGGATAACCTATTTATTTGCATTTGAGGTGGGGTTTTCTATTATTCTCTTTCATTTTGTTTCGCATTTTTTTTTTGTTCGTTGGTTTTGTGCGAGTTCGTGGATTCACAGTTCTATTATGAGTTCGTGTGATTCGTTTTCTTTCTCTTTTTGTTTAGTTTTCTTATTTTTATTTTTTCTTTTCTGGTTTTGTTTCTTGTTTGTTTGTTTTTGACACGGTCATTTTCACATTTTAATCGTGACCATATCATGATGCCCTGGTTTTTAAATGCATAGACTACTTACTATTTTACATTTGTAGGGTTTGATAAATGATGGTTTTTACTTAGGAATCTTGTTGCGTTTCCCATCTGATTAATTTATATGGGATTAAATCCGTGCCCTAATTATTTGAAATCGATGGTTTTTGATTTAGGGTTTTTATGTGTTCTCATTTTTAAATATGATGCCCTAATTAGTATGGTTTCCTCTCAGTCATATGGGGATGGTCTTGTATAGGTTATTTTTAAGCCCCTTTTGTTTTGATATGACCTAGTCCTTAAATCATGAAGTTATTTAACGACCTATTAAAACCACTTATGACATTATGGTTATTCTAGGCGGAAGTGGGATCGAAATCGATTGAGACTTTGAACCTTGTTTTGTAGAAAGTATCGATTCCATTTCCATCCCGTCTCTGACTCCGCTTACAATAAGAAGCAGGTTTTCAAACTAATGGTAACCTAGGTGGAAGCGAAAGCGGAACTAAATATGAAATTAGAAAATCTTCATGGAACCAAATCAATTTTCGTTCCGATTCCGATTCTGGTTACCATCCCAGCTCCGACTTCGGTCCCGCTTATTACTACTATAATCTCAATAATGGTTTTGGCTTCGATCCTGACAGTGTTTTAAAAAAAAAGAGACTATTTAGAGTGTTTTCTGCCTAGTTCCGCCTCCGGTATATATATGAAGGGTAAGATTTTAAGCATATGTTGTTATATTTTCTCAAGGATCTAATTTGAGGTTATATTAAAGGAAGCTAGAGAATGTCAGGGATATTAGGAGAAGCTTTCCAAAGGAATTGGTCTGCAGAAACTTCAAAGGCAGCAACTAAGCCTAAGAATATTAGGCTGAAGCAGTTGCCTTATACCTTGAGGTATAACCATAGGGGTCCTATTGTCACTGCAAGCAAGGTGGAATCAGATTGGGCTAATGTAACTGATACCAATTTAGGCACATTCAATTTTGAGGAGTTATACTCAGAAACATTCACTGAGGATGTATCAGGGAGGACTAAAAGAATAGTTGAGTCTCGCTTGGCTCACATCACTGTATTTCCTCTATCCATCGAATGCCCGGAGTTGATTATGACAGCAACAAGGGCTTACAATCTAGCCACTAGATAATGTATGGATTCATAGGACAATGTGATCATAGACCTAACTCCTCAAATGTTTCAACACATGTTTAGTGTTCTTGATCCAAAGAACCTGGTATAGTTGAATGAGGCAGATGCCTTAGGGATATATAGCAAACACAAAGGGGCCAGCAAGGCTCATTTGAACAAGAAATGGTTGAGAACAGAGAAGAAGTCTTTGAAAAAGCTTCATGATCAACCAAAGAGGTCAAAATTTTACAAAGAGGTATCAGACCTGATAATGATGTTGTCTAGGGTCTTTGGGAATATGGAAGCATTTCATTTCAAGGAATGGATGTTTCCTTTTATTCAGACAATTTTCAATGGCAAGCAATAGTTTGATTGGCCTATGATTCTCTTAGATACCATTCATGATCAGCTAACCAGAATAAGGGAAACCGAGATATTTTTCATAACTTCTTATGTTGTCTATGTAGTAGCCAGAGGAGGTATCTTTCCAGGTTTGAACAGAGTAGGAATATTGGGAGAAGTTGATGGAGAAAAAAGAGTATGGGATCATTATGACCAGCTATCCCTATAGGTCTCTAAAACACAATTTAGAAGAGTTAATGATGAATTCTTATATGTAGTCATTAACCAACTTAATGGAGATGCAGGATACAGATTGAGCCAGGCCATGGACTTTATCACAAAATGGGGATGTTGGTATATCCAATACCCCAAGTTCACTTATTTCAAGCTAGCTGGGTTTGAGGGTCATCCCCACTTACTTCAAAGGTGTTGCAACAACAGGATGGTTCTTATGGAGTTTTTTTACCAAGCTCTGGGGGTTAATGCCCGATTAGGGATGAAGCATAAACCAGGTTGTCACAAGGTCCCCATGCAGTTGGGTGAATATAGTTGCCCACACCTTGTGGGAGCTAAGGTGATTTGCAGTGAATTGATACATTTAAAGTTAATGAGTATATACTGCCCGAAAGCACTTTGATCTAAAGAAAAAGATGAATGCTTTGCTGGCTTCGGTCTTTGACAAGCACTTCAACCTGCTAGAGGAATTATGGAGTGATCTTTAGGATGAATATGACCTCAGGAAGAGGAATTATGAGAGGTTGCCTATTTCACTCATGGTAGAATTCGGGGTCAAAGATGGTATTCATGATACATTGGTAGATGATGGAGTTATGTTGGATCCATCATATGAAGCATTGAACATTGGTACCAAAAGTTTGGATCCGGTAGATTGGAATGGTGAGGAGACCATCAACATCAAGCAAATAGGGAGACCAGTTTTGGATAGGAGTATCCACTGGGCTATTCTAAGAGCCAAAAATCTTGGGGGTACAGCTCCTAAGAAAGGGAAGGGATATAAGAGAATCAAGAGGAAATTGCCTCCTAAGGAGCATTTGGAATTCTTCCCTCCTGATATTGAAGAGTTTGAGCTTGAAGCTTTGGCTCAAGATAAATTGGGGGCACTAGAGGAAAATGTTCCAATAGGACCCGAGACATCAACACCAGCAATAGGTGAGTCATCTACTCAATTCCCTCTTACAAAGAAACTAGGCAGAGAGATGCCTAAGGGAACTCTTCATGATATAGTTGAATGATTAAAGGGAAAAGGAGTAGAAGTGGAGATCCATTATGTTGAGGCGGACTTCGATGAGACTTTTTCAGAGAAGGATGCACATGAAAATATGCGTCTAGAAGAGGAAACTGAACATGTGCTAACGAAGGAAGATCAATGGGCACTGTTTGAGGAAGCAAAGAAAGCTTCGGATGCTCAAGCACATGTAGAGGAAATGGAGAAGCAAAAGTCAATTGATGCTAAGGCACAAGTAGATGCCTTACTTCAACAACAACAAGTAGAAGCCAAGTGAAGAGCTGATGAAGTGCAAAAGCAACAAAGGCAAAAGGAGTGGGAGCTCAAGACCAAGGAAGAGAATGATAAACTAGAGTTGGTGTAGAAAATTCATGATCTAGAGGAGGAAAAGACAAAGCAACGGAGAGAGAGAGAAGCTCTTGTGGCCAAATTGAAACTTGTTGAAGAAGCCTATAAGAAGAAGGAGGAAGCAAAATGTATACAAAAGGAGAAAGATGTCGAGGAGCTAGCCAAGCAGCTATAAAAGGAAAAGGAAAACTTGGACACACTGAACGCATTGGAAGAAGAGAGAAATCGGGTACTTGAGGAGAAGAGGTTAGAAGAGGAAAAAATGAAGAAGGAAGAAGAAGATAAGAGGATTCAAGAACAAAATAACAGGGAGGAAGCTAAAAAGATTGCATAGACAAATGTAGAGCAAGAACAACAAGAGGTACAAGAGGTTGATTCTCAACCTAAGGTTAATGTGCTATTGCCCTCTACTACTGTTGCTTCTTCTTCAATTGTAATGACCAGTACTCTAAGTGCTCCCACTTGGTTAAAACTTGATTTTCAAAAGAGATCAGTAACACCCTCACAACCTCTCAATTGGGATGATATGATGAAGGAGATTGAAAAAGAAAGGCCCAAGCAGAAGGCTAAAATCCTGCATTCCACTAGACTGATCAAAGGAGGAGAAATTGTTGTTGAATGTGCAATGCCAGTGGTGGACAAGGATGTGGGGGATATGCAGTTAACTAATTACCAGTTGGGCACTGTTAATTTGGGAAGACCCACCACAGATCAACAAATGAACTTGATTGATGTGGTAGCATCATCCACCAAATCAAGAATGATGAAGAATAAACAGAAAAAGGATGAGCTTAAAGCTCAATTGGATCAACTCCACACTTTCTTGAAGAATGTTTTTGCTCGAAGGTCACAACAAAGTACCACCATTGAGACACCAATTTTTCTTAGCAAGAGAGAGGTGGATGATTTGGTGTAGATAAGGAGTAAGGCTGGAATGATGGATAGGTGGACTGATAGGCTTAATCGAGAGATAGGTGAGGTGTTGGGTAACAGTTTTGAGATTCACAAGATGACAATATAGTTAATAGAAGAGATGAATCAGCATGCCAAAGCATTGGGAGAGAAAGAGGAGGAGTATAGAGGATATACCCAGAAGCTAAAAGAGATTAATAAATTTCTGAAATCTGCTCTTCTAGAACAGTCAATCCTTGAAGAGGACAACACAGATTTTGTGGAAAAGACTTCCAGCATAATCCGATTTAGATTTGACTTTTGTACAAACATAAGAATGAAGTTCAAGATTCTAGCAAGGATCTAAATGAACAACTTGATGAGTTAGAAGCAGTTACAACTATTATAGTAAATGTTGATATACCAGTAAAAGAAGGCCTTCCTTTAAGTCAATTAAAAGTGAAATGGGACAATAGACTTAAGGAGGTTGTGCAAAAGGGAGATGATGGAGAGGACCTGCTATTGGACCAATTGATGGATATTAAAGAAGAAGTAAGGGCTGCTAGAAGGGATTTGATGAAGTTAAAAGACATGAGAGAATTTACTACTGCGGAATATAAAAGGATTAAGTTTGAAGATAGTTGGATTGATGGGCCAGATTTGGATATGCTTCAGTAAGTCTTCTCCAGTTACGATGAGTACACTTCAAAACAAACTCCACATGCATAACTGATAGTCTCATGCATGGATGGCTTTCTTTTCTCCTTCGCATGCATGACTGGCAGTTTTAGAGGCGCATGGCTTTATTTTATTTTCTCTCTTCTTCTCTCTAGTTTACTAAGTGATCAATGTGGGAACTAGAGATCAATTGATCTGAGTTTCCAAGAAAAATTGAGTTTCTGAAAAGGTGGATCTCGAATTTAGTTAGGCAAGACTTCATAGTTTTGTACATCTATAAATACCCATGGGGTATTATATTGTAAGGGTCAGATGAGGAGAATAAGATTAGAATAAGAATAAGATAGTAGGAGATAGAATTTTTCATAGTTTTTACAGAGATACTTTGTTATTTTATTTACAGTTGAATATAAATACAGGTTTTTTTTATTCAATATGGTGCTGGAATTGAATTTTATTGGATAAGGTTGATGAATTATAGTCTATCTTAATGCCAGTGATTGTGATGAAGCATACATGTTTCTTTTGTGATGAAAATCCTTAGAAGGAACCAAATTTAAGGATTATTTCGTTAGATTATTTGTGGATTGAATTATTGAAAGTATGTTGATCTATGATTTTGGAAACGAATGAGATTGTGTTCTTTTGGAATCTTTAAAATATTTATGATGTGTGATTGCGATGTTAAATTAAGCACCTTAGATGCATGCAATAGTATGGACTGTTCTGTAAATTCCATCATGCTATGGTTTTCTTGATCTGTTGGAAGAACATTCGTTGTTGAAAATATATGTCTACATATTAGATAAATTTTATTCATGTTTCATTGATGTACGCCCTGATCCATCTTTTTCTTTTATATAAAACCCCCTTTATGTTGAGAACAATACGATGAATTGGTCATTGCTTGCATTCCTTATTACCAGTAAAGGCCCCTTGAATATTACAGTTGCATGGACCAATTGAGTCACACCAGATAGTTGAGAAATAGCTACCAGGACCTTGGGAGTTAGGCTACTATATGTTGTCTTTCTATTTCAGGAGAAATTGAGTAGAGATATTATGTTTAACGTTGTTTGTGTCATTTTCACCATCAACAGATCCGACGCTAGAAGGAGGGCCGAAGGAGTAAGCTAGCTCGCATTGGGTCATTTTCACTAGAGAAATATGGGAGGATTCTCAGATCCTCTACTAATCCCAAACCATTAGAAGAACTCCAAACCTTGATTGGACCTAGACCCCGTGCTCATAGAATTTTGCTAGCTACATTTCCACCACTGCTTACTCTACCTAGATTTCAACCAAATCCACATACACCACCACCAGTTCAACCTACATCACCACCACTAGATCGACCAATATCACCCCCACTGGTTAGGCCTGTGTCACCACCAATTCAGCCTATATCACCACCAGCTGCTCAACCAATCCTACCCATGGCTTACTCTGTGAATAATCCCTCTCCGCTAGGGACTATTCCAGGGGGAATCCATGATTTACCTAAGAGTCCAAAATTTTTTTGTCCTAAGTACATGCATGGCGAATGACGAAGTGCTAAGGAGCATATACAAGCATTCAAAGATGCTTGTACCCGTGCTCAAGTTTTCTCATCAGGACGTGGTATGTAGATTGTTTCCTTATTGTTTAGGGGACATGGCATATAATTGGTACTTAAATCTTCCCCAGGGATCTATTCTGGGTTGGACAGATTTAGAAAATACTTTCATTAATCAATTCAGGGTCTACGTAGACCCTGCCATCTTATATCACCAGTTTTCCACCATAAGAAAGGAACATCATGAGCCACTGCCTTTATTTAACACTAGATTCCAGAGGATGTTTCATAGGCTGCAAGATCCCTACTTAGTGGATGAGAATATGGCCATTCAAGCATATTTAAGAGTTGTTGATCCCTTTATTGGCCTATTCTTCCAGAGAACTTATTAGGCCAATGAGATTGACTCTCTATCTAAGGTTTATCATCTAGCTATCAAATTGCAACAATAGATAAGTCTGCAATCAAGAGGCTTAGGAGCAGCTCTTCCTCCTATGAGTTATTAGATACCTAACCCAACATTGTACAACACTATCCTAGGGATGTCTTACTCCCAAAATAGACCTATGTCTGAGTTATAAGCCCCACCTACCATGCCTTTTTTCGGAAATGGCATGCACGATTCTTCCCAACAACCTCAAAATCAACAACAACAGGCGGGAGGATCAACGCATGTTCATTCCCCATCCATAGTGCAGAATGTGCAAAATGAACAAACTGTTCAACTGACCAGTGAGCTATAAACTCTTAAAAAGACTCTATCTCAAATGACTAATGACATGGCATAGCTTAGGAAAAACCCTCCCCACAACCAAAACCAAAATTATCAGAACCAAGGAGGTTACAACAACCAGGGGAATTACTCTAATCAGAATGGGAATCAGAACACCAATCAAAACTTTTAGAATCAGAATTCCTCTAACCAAAATTACCAAAATCAGAATAGAGGATATAACTAAAGGTCTAAAAATAACAATAAGCAATGAAATACTGGACCTAACAATGGGGGAGTTTCCCATAATTACCAGTCAGGTGAGGAGAGATCGCATACTACTAATGTGGCTGACCTCAATTTCATGACTAATTGGTGTAGGCTACATTATACTACGGTACATTTTGAGGTTAATTGCCCAGAAATGGAGAAAATGGTAAAGATTGCACAAGCTGATTCCCATCCTCCAGCAGGAAATTCCAATCAAGATAATGGGCCAGTAAGTACTGTTATGACTTATGAGACTATTGAAGAGAAATACTAGTTTCCCATGCAGGGAGATAATGAACCAGAGGAGGATGTGTATGATGCCCAAGCCTTTCAGTCCAAAGGTGGTCACTTTCTAAGAAATCAGAATAAGGGCCCATTTACTACATCTGCACACCCAAACAACATGGTCCCACCAAACCAAAATGCAGATAATAAACCACCACCACCAAAGGGACCTTCTGACCCTTAGAATAGAGGTAATCTGCCACCTTTTCCTAAATATCAAGTAAGGAATGATTCAAAATTTGATTTTATTGTAGAACTGTACAGATAGAAGACACCATTATCATTCTTTGACGTCATGAAGTGGTGCCCAACTCAATGAGAAGTGGTATTGAAATCCCTGGAGGAGGCAGACCGCTTAAAGGGAAAAGGTAAAGTGACTCCAGCAAAGGAGAAAAATGAAGCCATCTATAAAGGTAAGACCAGTACCCCACCTTTTCTTTTAAGTTTAAGGATTTTTGGAAAGAATTTGCATAACTGTTTATTGGACTCTAGAGCATCGAGTAATGTTATGCCCTTTTCAATATGTAAGAAGTTATGATTAAGTCCTATCCCTACCAATAAGAAAGTGATCTAGTTAGACAAAATTGAGGTCAATATTGTAGGAGAACTGAAGAACATGCATGTACAGGTTGGATCAGATCCAAGGATCCAGACCTACATAGATATCCAAGTGGCTGACATCCCAAAGACATATGGTATGCTCCTAAGTCGGGAGTTAATGAAAAGTATTGGGGGATATTTTTCCTTGGACTTCTCCCACACGTGGCTACCCTGGAAGGGGGTACCAATGCAAATAAGGATTGAGAGTGAGCCAATAATCAAGCATTGATTATAGAATATGATGCTTCAAATGAAGTAGCATATTTTGAGATTGAGATAGGAGTTTACAAACAAGACGAAGTCCTGAATTTCTCTGTACTAAATCTCGAGGATGCATTGCCCCTAGAATATAGTAACTAAATGATTTGCATCAACCAACAAGTTTTAATAAGGAAATTGCAACAAGATAGGCTGGTATTGGGAGGAGAAACTGATTTGAGTAGTTTGTTGCTTCCTAATTGGTGTAGGATTCATTATCACAATTATTCAGAGTTAACATGCCAATCATGCCTAGATATCTTAAGTCATGTAGAACAACCTTAGCAAATGTGTCAAGAGAAATCCCAGACCCCTATCAATGAATTTTATTTTTAAGTTAAGGATGCTACCATTCTCACTATGACTAGCTTTTCTCAGGAGGAGGGTTCTTCACCAGTAGAGTAGACTCAGGTTCTAGGCTCCAACATTCAAGAAGAGATTGAGGTGTCTCAGTTCCTGTTCAATACACCTGCCCCATATACTCTACCAATGCCCAAGGAATTGATAAAAGATGAGTTGGATTGTAATTTAACCCAAGAAGTTGTTCAGGAAGTGAATTCTGAGCAAGCTGAAAACATAGAAAAATCTTCAAGTCAGCCTTGCCCCGAGTCAATTTCTGATGACCAACAAAAGTCCAAGCAACCACGCATCCCAAGTAAGTCATCCCCTGTTATCCCTAAAAAGAAAGAACTCCCAACCAAAGATGAATTGTGGACTCTTAAATTTGATGGTTCCAACTCCAAAGCAGGAAGTGGAGCAGGGATTGAACTAACCAACCAAAAAGGGAAAACTTACTTTGTGTCTTACAGGTTGCAGTTTGGCTGCACAAACAATGTGGCTGAGTATGAAGCACTTGCTCGAGGGCTTATGTTTGCTCATAAAAATAAGGTCACTACTCTCATGGGTATGGGGGATTCTGAAGTGACTGTAAAACAGGTATGTAGCCACTATACATGTCATAACAAAAGATTGGCTACATACAAAAATAGAGTCTGGAACTTAATTGAAGACTTCAATGCTTTTGGGATTACTCTGATCCCTAGAGAAGCTAATAAAATTGCAGATGCTCTTGCTGTTGCTGCTAGCACCTTGGAACCCATGCAAGACTCTTATCTAAAGATATTTTTAGTTGAGTTAATTTTAGTCCCAACTGTCCCTGATAATGTCCGACATTTTCAGGTATTTGATGACAATCAACATATATTGGACTTTTTGGCGAGTTCTGATGTTTTTGAAGGACAAATAATAGATGAATCCGAAAGAGATCAGGGAGATTGGGATCCTGAGAAGGATGGTGAAGAAGAGATATTGGATTTAAAAAGTAATAGCATCCCTAAAGGGATGGTAGCTTTAGAGAGAATATTTGATTCTGACCCACGGGCTCGTCAAAGGGTTCCCACAAAAAGTGAAGGATGAAAATATGAATCTGTTAATATGACTCATTCAAGCCCTGAAAGGAATGTCCTTATAGGAAAGATGTGTCCTCAAGAAATTAAGGACAAGATTGTCAAATTTTTGGAGCAGAACATTGAAGCCATTGCTTGGAGTTAAGATGATCTAAAAACTTTTGATACTTTAGTGATCACACATACCATACCTCTCAAGCCAAAAGCCAAGCCCTTCCATCAGAAACAATGCCCAGTCAATGCTTTAATTGAGCCCCTGATCCAGAAGGAGGTGCAAAAGCTCCTATCTGCAAGAATAATCTTTCCTATTAGACATTCTACCTAGGTGGAAAATTTAGTTCCTATACGCAAAAAGAATGGTGAAATTAGATTATGTGTTGATTTCAGGAATTTAAATAAAGCCTCTGAGAAAGATAATTATCCATTGCTCTCTCTGGATGAAGTGCTACAAAAAGTTAATGGGTCTCATATGATGTCATTCTTAGATGGTTATTCTGGGTACAATCGGGTCCTTGTCAGTCATGAGGATAGAATGAAGACCGCTTTCACCACTAAATGGGTCACATTTTCCTATTGGAGGATGCCATTCGGTCTTATCAACGCCGGAGCAACCATTCAATGGGAAATGGATGTGGCCTTCAAAGATTTGATAGTGAAGTGTATAATTATTTATGTGGATGATTTAACCATCTTCTCCAAGAATAGAGAAGATCATGCTGCTGATTTGGAAAAAGTTCTCAAGAAATGTATAAGCTATGGTGTCTCCCTCAATCCAAAGAAGTGTGTGTTTGGAGTATATGAAGGGAAACTATTAGGTCACATCATATCAGAGGAAGGGATATCCATAGACCCTGATCGAGTGGAGGCTATCTTGACACTAATGGATTTGACCCCAATTTCCGATGGCCATTCGTTAGAATTTCGACAATCTATTGTCGGCCGACTGATGAATTGCACAAACCAACGTCATCACTCAATTTTTGTCTATATCCTGACGGACAATAAAACGTCGCCCTCCCGATGCCAGCTCGTCGGAACAGTGACACCCATTCCTTCGATCACGCGACGAGCAGTGGCTAGACCGTGGGTGGAATACCATTGCCGAAGTGTCGGAACAATGACATACATTCGTCGGAACTGGGATAGCAGTGTCTTCAGTCTAGCAATGAAAAGTGTCCAAAGCATGAGCGACATACCCTCGCTAAAGCATCGGAGCAGTGACATTTAGTCGTCGGTCGAGTGATGAATAGTACCCAGAGCACGTGCGGCATACCATCACTGAAGCATTGGAGCATCGACATACATTCGTCGGGATGGAGATGACAGTATCATCAGTCTAGCAACAAACAGTACCCAGAGCATGTGCGACATATCGTCGTTGAAGCGTCGGAGCAACGACATGGTGTTGTTAGTTTAGCGACGAACATTGTCGGGAGCATGTGCGGCATACCGTTGCTGAAGCATCAGAGCAATGACATATAGTCATTGGTCTAATGATGAATAGGGCCCGGAACACGTGCTGCATACTGTCGCTGAAGCGTCAGAGCATTGAAATACATTCATCAGGATGGAAACGACGGTGTCGTTGGTCTAGCGGCGAACAGTGCCCAGAGCACGTGTGGCATACCATCACTGAAGCGTTGGAGCAGTGACATGCATTCATCAGTGTAGCGACAAATGGTGCTTGGAGCATGGGTGGCATAGCTTTGCCAAACCGTTGGATCAACAAGATAAGAGCGTCGAACGTGCGACGCAATAGGCAAGTCATTACGGTGAAAGTTCCTCACACTCGCGACGAAATAGGCAAGTCATCACGACAAAATTTTGTCGGATACATAGCAAGGTCGTCAGGCGTTTTTGCGGTTCATTGCAATTTCGATGGAACAATGCAGTTTAAAAAAAAAAAAAACTATTCGTTGAAATGTAGGCATATCTGGGTGATATATAAAAGTAGTAGGAGGCTCCAAAGTGCATCCATAGGGATAATGACAGGACATAAGGACAGGTCAATCAAAGAGAGAAAGTTGATGTGCCAAGACCATGAGCATTTAATAGGGGTAGTAAGATACAAGATGGATTGTCATCAATGCTCAGATTGGAAGACTTCATTATGAAAATTTAGATCACAATATGATTAACCCTGTTTGGACAAATGTATTGACATTAGTGTCAAGAGTTAAGAGGCCATTCAACTTTGTATTTCAATAAATTATTTTATGCATTGAGTAAGTGTTTACAAGGTAGAAAAGGGATAGTCGTATGATTGTTTAAAATATCAAACAACATATCAGTTGTTGTGTTTAATTAGGCTTACAGAGGCAGGGATTTATCATTTTTTGCATACATTTGCAGTCCAAGCTCTAAGCCTGCATTATTTGGTTACTATGTATGAGAAATGAGCAATGAATAATTGTAGAATATGGAGGCTATGGATGATATTATGATGGCCACATTTGATGTTGATCAACAATTGGAGCAAAATATAAAACCTATGATGAGTCATGAGATCAAGGGGACTGTCATGGACATCAAGCACAACCTACCAACTGGATTCTAATTTTGCTAAAAAAGAAAAAATCAAACTAGTGAATATTAAACTACAAACTAGAATCTAAATTTGTGGAAAATGAGCAATTTGGTGAGAAAGAGTACCTCAGTGTGTCTTGGATACATAGCTAGTGTATTAAAAAATAGGATTGCAAACCCAAAATTATTCTCACTCTGAAAATTCAATAGAAAAATACAGAATGTTATCCTAGATACTTAGCTCTTAGACAGTCAATAAAAAAATATGAGCATGATTATGAATGGTTTTACCTGGTCCCACTCTTGATCTCCATGTTTGAGAGCCTTCTCTTTAAGACCCCATGAATCCAATTTGATCCATTGCCGCCAAAACAGATATTAATGTGTAAACAAGGAGCCACATTTAGACAAACTGGTTGTTGATTTCCTATAAGAAATTTAGAGACTACAAAAAGAAGATACCTAATGGGGATCATGTGGGCTTTGTAGAGAAAGCACTGTAATATGGCTTCGAGCAACAATGAAAAACTTTGGATTAGCTTCACAGTAAATCCTAACAGCATGACATTGAAAGTTGCTCAGGTACTGGGTCCTGTCCCCTAGATTAAATTAAGGAAAACATTATTGTAAACACAATATGTATAGAAGAATATGAATGTAAAGGAAAATGGATATTAGAAAAACATAAATGTAAATAAAAGTAGTGTGAGTAGAAAATGAATCTAAATTGGTCTTGAACAAATAAAATCATACCCAATTAGCATTAAGTTATACTAACCTTGTACTCATTGCCATTGTCAATCTTGAAGGTTACTTTGATGCCTTCTGCAGAAACTCTCTAGCTACGAGGCAAGAGAAGGCGGGAAAACCAAGTGTATATTGATGACTTCCTGACAATCAAAAAGAAAGAAGCAATCGATCAACCCTATTAGAACAAAATAATCTTATGAATTGATTTTATTTGTTTTACTGGGTAATGGATAGTGGACCTAGTTCTCTTGAATTGTGATACTACTAAGATGTGTTGACTAGTGATTTTAGACTATCGATATTCTGCTTCAATCTCTATAAGTTACTTTTGTCTTAAATATATTCAAGATAACTCTGCAAAAAAATTCCCTAATCTCTTAGAAATTATGCAGATTATTTTGTTAATACATCTCCATTTTGATATTTTCTTTCAAAAATTCATAGAAAGATATTTAATGCCATATTTGATACTTACATATTTTAATTTTATTAGTTCTGTAATTATAGTATATGATTCCAACAATTGTGAAACGCATAGGCAATATGCTGGATGAATGAAGTAAACTATGGAATTGGTAGGTGTAAAGCCAAATTCCTTAACCCTTGCTAGCATCCTTCTTTCCTGATTTAAAACATGTGCTTTGGAACAGGGCATGAAAATCCATGTAAGTATAATGAACATGAGATTTTTGTGATCAGATATTATATTACAGTAAGTTGAATGAATGTAAGTAAAGATATTTTATCATACTTGTAGATGGTATAAAATTTCATGGTTAAGTGGAAGCCTCCCATCAACAAAAAGATCCAAATATCCGTGTATCTATCTTAATTGAGCCTCTAAACCCTTCAGAGCTGTCAAATTTTCCACTAACTTGTTATGTACAAAAGTCAAATTTTAGAGACCACTAAAATAAAAATAAAAAACATTACATTATGATCCAAATCCACACACAACATAATGTTCATAGTGAAAAGTTAGCACTTTCTTTCATCTTTGCATATTGATTTGATGCTTCAAATGATGCATTTCTTACCTTATTGAGCTTCTCTTTGTTTTGAGAATAGTTTAATATTCTCTACTTAACAGGGCCAACCACGCGAAGGTGGAAGCTCATTTGGCCCCTCACCCCCCCTCCCTCACATCACTCTCAATTCCCCATACTCGATCATATAACATTAATCATTCATTCATCCATTAATAACATATAACATTCATTCACTCATCCATTAATAACATATAACATTCATTCATTAACATATAACATTTATTCATTAACATATTCACATTCATTCATTAACATATAACATTCATTTTTTTAGTTTTTACATATTATAAAAAATATGGTTGTCAACTTGTCATAATATGATTACAATCAATTTTTTTTTGTTTATTTCTTGTAGCTAAAAAAAGCTGAAGTGGAGTATCATTTTCAAAATCATCTGTCCCCCCTTCAATTGTTCTGAGCTCTTCTCATGATCTTAATGTATGCCTAGTCGTGTACTCACAACGTGGACGCGGCTACAAGGGGGGGTCTGCTGCAATAGAAAAGAAATGTTAAATTGATATGTTTTATTATTATTGTTACACGTATTTCATTAATTAAAAGAACATCAAAGTGGTGCTCTTTACCTGAATGGGCCACATCATGTTCCTGATATTGTCTTATAGCCTCATGCTGAACACCCTCTAAATCCTTATCTGGAGTTGAAACACGAAAGATTACATTAATTAATACACTAATTGCAATTAAATATGTTTAAAAGAACATTAGAGTGGTCCTCTTTACTTGATGGAGCCACATCATGTTCCTGATCTTGTCTAGCCTGATCATGCTCAACATGTTGATCACACTCTACATGCTCTAAAGTTGAAACACGAAAGGTTAAATTGATTAATACACCAAATGCAATTAAAGATGTTTAATTGTATTAATCCATACTGCGTTTTGTATAGCACATGAATACATCCAGTACCGAGATGCACACCATGGCCTTCATCGGTAGGTTGCGCTCCACCCTCACCAGGGCACTGCATTCCAATTTCATGTGTAGTATTATCATTGTTTATCTGTGTGAAACAAATAGGCACATTATTATGGTAGAAATTAATATTGAACAGATTGGCCAAGTATTCAATTTGAAATAAACTTTATTGAGTTTATTTACCTGCGTATTGGATGCAGTGGAAGATTGTGTTTGCCCAGTCAAGACTCTTAGTTGTTCAGTCAGGGCTCCATAGCCTTGGTGGAAGGCAATCTTTAGGTCCTCTTTTGTGGGCACTCTGTTGAAATCAAAGCCCTACATTTTTGCATGCGATCATGAATTTTGCTTCTATGGTGTGATAAAACCAAAATTGTTTGCAATTTATTATTTGGATGCAATATTTAGTTTATTGATACTTACAAATCATGCGGCTATTTTCATATAGCCACCAGAGCCAAGTTTGTGCTGCCTGTGTTTTTCTAGTCTTGCCTTTGTTGCCTTCGATGTGTCGGGCAGCCTATGAAAAAATTGAAATACGTTAGATTATGTAAAAAGAAAGAGTAATCAATATATAATTAAATTGTTGATAGTATCACATACCTTGCTTGGCCCGGTGTTGTCTTTCCTTTCTTCTTTTCAGCCTTCTCCTTTCCATCCGACACCAAGTCCTTCCACTCCCTTTCTAGAATCATGGGGGGACGCTCGTACTTTCTATTCTTCTCTAAATGTGACCTATATTGGTCCCTCACATACTTTAGATAGGTACTAGCTTTCTTAAGGACCTTGGTTCGGTTGAATGTTTTATCACCGAACAACACAACTAAACGGTTAATGAGCTCAGCTTTTAAATCTTGATTTTGGGCATTCCACCGTGTATGTATGGTGGGCTCGAAGAGCTCCAATGTAAGATCACTTAGATGTTTATAAAAAACATCATTTCCTACAAAATGATCATGGGATCATAAAAAGTGATCAATAAGTAAATTTCAATTGGATTATATATAATAATAAT
Organism: Sequoiadendron giganteum; assembly: GCA_007115665.2. Classification (NCBI taxonomy): domain Eukaryota; kingdom Viridiplantae; phylum Streptophyta; class Pinopsida; order Cupressales; family Cupressaceae; genus Sequoiadendron; species Sequoiadendron giganteum. Next base: position 599,026,030 of record CM021106.1, on the reverse strand, counting down.
TAAAACATTTTAAAGTACCTAGGACCTTCTCTATCTTTATGGGAAGGAAATCCTCAGTCACCACAAATGTGACCAACAATGTTCCCGTACAAATGTGACCGACAATGTCCACCGTCTGCCTACATGGTATGTGTTGCTGACATTTCAGTCGACAATATAGACACGGATGATGGGGCTGGATAAAGTGTTGTATGCGCAAGAAGATCAGGATTGACACTTGTACCATCCCCTACAATGTTCCCATACAAATGTGTCAGGGTTTATGAATTTGATGGATATCTTGGTAGATTCATGGTGACACTGTTTGATGGTCCAATCTATACTTCGAAACAAAAATATCTCTAACAACTCTAAGAGCTATAATGGGATGGCATTAAAGGAACCTTCATATGAAGGATCTTCTAATGAAGGACCTTTGAATTAAGGTCTTCATTTGAAGGTCCTTCATGCCAAGGTTCCTTTTATAAATCATTTTGGACATAAAATATTTAAAATAAAAAATACCTTCATTTGAAAGTCTTGACATGTCATCATTTTTGAATGAAGGTTCTTCATTCAAAGGTCATGACGACATCACCTTCAAATGAAGGTTCTTCATTAACTGGTATTTTGTAATTTTGAATGTGTGATAATAATTTAGGGTTGAAAATAAATCCATTTGAGTGTTTCATAAATGAAAGGACATTTGATGCAATCAAATGCCTTGTCAAAATTTTAACTTAATAGTAAGGGCATCATGAGTAGTTTGTTGGGCCCATTCAACAATCTTCGATGCAAGGATTGAATTGTCTAGAATGTATCTACTATCAAGAAAGCCAATTTCTTTACCTCTATGACTATATCTCAAGCAATAGGTTTAATTGTGATGGAAATGATATTGAAAAGGATTTTGTAATCTAGGTGTTGAGAAGCATAATTGGCCACCATCCTAGGAAAGATTCTTCATTCTCACTTTTAGGTGTTAAAATTTAACAATACATAGATTGATGAAAGAGCCCAAAGAGCCTTTCCCCATGTTATCCAAGTACACATAGCAGCGGTCTTCTCTTATATGGTTGGACATGATTTCAAGAACTTAGCTAGGAATTATTCATTTAACCTAAGGTTTTCTCATAATGCCATCATTGGAAAAGTATGATCAAATTATTCTATTATGAAGAATTGGTCTATGTGCCTCTAGTAATCACTATAAAAATGTGAAAGACTAAGCTATTTTATTTTTTCTATCTTATCTTATACCATTTTACGAGAATGGGGGGGCCAGTGTATGAGAAGATCTTTGGAAACTAGGCATGAAAATTACAGGTTAAAGAGAATGGGGGTGTCAAACTTACATTACTCATTATCCCTTGGTCGTCGATTTTCCCTGAGTACCCTCAACCTCATCCTCGGTGTTGGTATTGACCTTGTTTTAGCTCCAAACTCTTCATCGACGCTGGTATTGACCTTGTTTTCACTCCTCCAAACTCTTCCTCAGTGCTGGTATTGACCTTTCACTTGTCCAATTTGATGAGCTACAACCTGGTTTAGTTAGGTTTTAGAGTATGTTAATTAAATTTAAAATTATGGTGCCATTGAGAGTAGTGAATATAAAGCAAGCAAAGCCTATTATGTCACCATTTAGAGTAGTGAATATAAAGTAAGCCAAGCCTATTATAGTCATGAGGGAAATAATAAAACTCCTAGGATACTTTGTGAAACCATTTTCCTTGGTTAAAGGGAGACCATAAAATATACCTTTGGATTTTTTCAATCTTCAAATATGAGGATTTGCAAGGTTCTTAGCAACATGAGTAATGGAAATGTGTGCAACAAGAATTTTTGAACACACATGGAATCTCCTTGCCAAAGAAAGGGGCTTCATAATTTAATATGATATTTTTTCTCAGCTCTAGAAATGATATGTTTCCTTAAAGAGGAAGGAGAAACCTAAAAGGTAAAAGAGATGCTTAGGAATCTCAACACTTCCTTATGATCAACCCCCTTCTATCCATAGGAATTGAACCAATTGGGCTTGGATAAGAATGATTTCCTATAACATTGAATTTTATGCCACTATATATTTGACCTTAAAGCTTTCTAGAAAATATCTAGGCATTGAATATCCTAAATAATGTCATGTTTTTCCTCCAAGAGAGTGAGAAAGGAGTCATTAGAAAAATGACCATTGAATAGTTGGGCTAGTGATGGCAATGTTGATAGTGAGATGGGTGGTCATATAGGTGGCCTACAAGCTATATTTGGAAAAAAAGAAGGATAGAAGCCATTGATTGGAGTAGTGAATATTGACATTGGTTTTCCTTGTCCAACAAAGGGTCACTATGAGAAATGGTGTTGGATTTGGCATTGGCATTTACTCTTTTCTTCTAACAAAAATGGTGATAGGCTAGATGTGTCTAATACTAGAAATATTCTCCCCTTCCTCCCATGAAAACTTTTATGGGAGAAGGAATACATGATACTTTGAATTTTAATGAAGAGTCAATGCAAAATAAACTACTCCCTCTACTATCATACATGTTTTTGGGTTTATTCTTTCATTCTTCACGCTTGGAAAATTGCTCATTTGGAAATGGATTAAACAAGTGGAAAAACTTGGGCATGCATATGAGCTTATGAATTGGAACCTAAAGTTTATGTCATCAAAGGAAGATTTCCCATTTCTAACACTTTGTTGTTGAGGTGAGTTTAATAATACTATGGCTCGTTGCACCATATAATTTGTTAGAGGTTTCCAAATATGACATCTCTATATGATCCTTGCTTAATTAGTTGTTGGCTTTTATATTTTCCTTTTTCTATTAATGACTTACTATATGATTGCATAGATGATATTTTTAATGTCATTGGGCCATATTTGTCTATACAAAGTTGCTTTACTTGCCAAAGTATTATCAATAACCTTAATAATGAAAATAATGAAATTGTCATTTAATGGGTGCTTGGGGAAGGGTATTGAGTTTTACCCTAGTGATAATTGTTGCTGTCTATGTATCATATTTCTTTGGCTCAAGAGGGGTATTGTTATCCCTTGTGATTATGTTTGAGGAAGTCTTCAAATGGGTGCTATTTCCTTCAACCAAATTGATGTCATTAAATAGTCTTGTTATGAACCTCTTGCAGGTTGCTTGGATAATGTTAGTATTGGTAATTATGGTCCTTCTAATTATTATGCCCAAGCTTCCATAAATATGTATTTACTTGAAAATAACAATATAGTCACTTCAATCAAGTCACTTATGGTTGGGAGGTTTCTCCATGGTATGATCGTATGAATAGGTTAGTTTTGCATGATAGTGAATAAGCCTCAAATTTTTGCGAAGTCTACTCTCTTAGGTGAATGCTTGTGTTTTCTTCCTACTAAGTTCCAAATGTATAATATTTCTTAGTTTAATATTTTTTGCAAGGGTTTAGATACTACAGGGGATATATGATGCCACACTAAACTCACATCCCCTAAGGAGGTGAGAAATAATGCCATGCTATGAAATTTTTTAAGAGGGTATAATTGCTCCCTACTTTGAGTCCCTATGTTGCTTTGGTCAAATCCTTTCAAAATAATTTTCTGCTTCATAAAAGGATAAAAAGGTTATTGTGGGCGGTGTTAGATTTCTTGTTTCAAAGGAAACCATCAGAATTGCTACTAGGTTGAATATTGAAGGTAGGAAGGTCATTAATAGGGAAAAATGATGGACACAAAAACCATCAACCAAATTTTGAAAAGGGGAGAACTCATCAAATTATAGAATGGTTTTGAATGATGAGTTTAGTAGAGTTCCAATTAAGAACTTCAGTGTTGAAGGTAGTTTTAAATGTGTTTTTCATTACCATTTCTCGCATGACCATCTTAAACATAATAAGATTGCTTGTTTTCCTTATTTTGTCCTAAGTTCTCTTAAGTGTTTAGGTAAGGAGGTCTTAATGGATAAATTTGTGATTCCTCTACACGAGGGGTTAATTTTTAGACTCCATAAGTCCACCTTGCTATGTTCTCTTAGAATTCTATTAGCTCTCTTATTTCAAACTCTAATCTATTCCCTACCCTTATTATTATGAAAGCTAAAGGTGGGAATATTAGTGATTTGCATGATCCCTCTCCTCTTAAGGGTAAGATAAAACCTATCAAACATTCCTCATTCCTTGTCAAGCAAAAAATTACATTTGATGATGTGCCTAGTAAAGTGGTGGAGGGAAATCTTGAGCTTAGTAAAGTTATGGCTGATTATGATGACTTAGGTTGCCCTAATCTTTTTGCCATTGGTTCTCTATTGAAAGTTGCCTCTCATATCCATGTGGACATTCCTAGTGATGTTGAAATCTCCAAGACTAAGAGTAAAAACCCTAAATTTTAGTTCTCACTTGTGGGCAACAACGACTAAGGTTCTTATTATTGCTACTGTTAATAATAAGATTGCTATAGGAAAACCTTTTAAGGGGAACCTTGTAAGAAGATCTAATAGGTTGGTGGCCATAATTTCTAATACCCCTAGAACTACATCCAATGTAGAATTAGTTGTTTCTAATTAACAACAAAGGCTTTGTTGATCACAAGGACAATGACTGCATCAATAGTGGGAACAAAGAGTTCAGTCACTCTCAAGACTTCATGTAAGAGGAAGATGTTTCTCTTTCCAATGATTTTGGTGTCAACCTTTTTTAGAAATGAATGTTCTTTATGACACTAAGTCTTCTAACATAGGGGATGATTGAGAGGCTGAAAATGATGTGAATTTAGTCCCTAGAAATGATATGGTGGCCATGGATGATGTCAAGGGTAAAGGAATTTAGGTGGACAATAAGTTTGATCTTGTGCATTTATGTTCTCATTGTGGCCATAACACCAATTCTATTAATTATTTGGAGGAAAGAGTCAATAATGTGCTTAATTTTAGCAATAAGGTGATCCATAGGTTACTTCTATGTTTCTACTCTAGAATGTTGTGTGGGAGTTCTAGAAAAGAAGGTTGAAGGGTAATCTTGATAGTCTTGTTTTAAAGAAGGATAGAAAGAAATACCCTAAGGATGATATTTTTTCTTTCCTTTTTGAAGATTGGGGATATGTGACTCCCCAAAAGACATGCTACAACTTGTAGTTTTTTCTTGTTGTTTGTTAGTTATTTATGTGCTATTTTTCTTTGTTCTTCTATTAATTATTTATAGTTAGTTATTTTTTGGTTTTTCTTTTCATATCCTCTGGGCTTGCTATGTAATAGGGTTGGGACCTTGGTTTCCCAATTTTTATATAAAAAATAACCAAGTCGATTTATCTTTTGCAATTATTGTGATAAAGTGAGGATTTGGAATAGTTTAATAAGACACCTCACTATTTATTGCTAAATCTGTTGTATTTGCTTAAGATATCTTAGAAATAATTTATCCATCTATAACACAATAGTTTACAAATATGGATAGTGATGCCTAGGTTAACTTAGATTTTTACTTGGAATCAGAAGTAGACCTTTAAGAATTAAATTTGGAATCTAATAGACTATTTCAAGGCTTCATTAACCACATCGAAGATAAGTATATTCCTTTTAAACTACCTTATAAGCTAAAGTGAAGTGGCCACCATCAGCAATCATGTTCATTCATAGCAGTCAGGATTGTGGGGAACAGTCAGGATCAAATGATGGATGATTGACGGTCATTAAAAAATCATTCCAACATCTAGCTCCCTCAATGACATGTTTGGGAACTAACCCATGTTGGCCCTGTTACTGCATTCATAGGGTTCGGGACGTTGGGTTCACCACAAAACCCCTCACTTCATAGCTAGGGAAAAACAAGACTTCCTCGCTCCTAAGACTATGATGAACACTTGAGTGACTATGGGACTTGAGGCGGGAGCTACTTCTTTTCACTCCTGGAAGGAAGATTATTGGAACACCCTTTCCATTTGGTGTTCAACTATGGACTCCTGGTACAACCCAGTTGCATCCCTATGGTGCTCCTTTCCTTGAACAACCATACCTCCCTATATAAGTTATTAGTCCAAATACTAGACATCGGTAGGATGACACCGTACTCTGGGCTAACTCCCCCATTTCTGACTTCTCATCACCAGTAATAACCCATAGGGACCTTCAAACCTTGATTTGCAGACTCTTCCTACCCTGGCTAACATCTTGATGAGTCCAACTCACCTTGTAGAGCTTCCTTACCCTTGCAACCTACCTTAACTCGCCATGACTTGGCATGACTCAAAACTTCTTTATGCTCCATGCTGCTATGCCCATGCTACCCCAGGTAACTTGGCTTCAAAATTAGAACCTTGTTGTCCCAACTCACCTTAAGATTCAATAAAGAAAAAAGCAAAGAAAAATACACCTAGAAAATGATAAATCTCGGCGTATATTATATAGATTATATATAAGGTATATAAGCTAGTTAAATCATTATAATATTGTTAAATCATTAATTATATTACAAATGAACATTGCTTTCAAATTCTTCATTCTCTGAAGCATTGGTTCTTGCATTTGTTCTTGACATAAGAAACATCCAAGCGTCGATTGTGGGATTGACATCCTTATTGTTTATTAGAATTTGACGAAATATTTGTTGCTCTTCATTTTGTCCATCTTGTCAAAAAACACAACTTAATGTAATGACCATTTTGAATTCTTCCCATAGTAGCTTTTCTCACCTTTTTCTTTCATATGGAGCCATGTTATTTACTGGAGGTAATTGTGCCAAGTGTCCAACTAAAATCATGTCGATATGCCTAAATAGAAAATATTTAATTAAATTGATAAGTATGAATTTGTATAGAAGGAACTATAATAGAATTGAATAAAAAATATTGTAATGTAAAGTTATCAAAGTTAGCAATTTTGATCCAGAACTCACCTCCAAAACTTTGGTTACTATTTTTTGGGAATGCTCGTCGAAGCCTGGAATCTATGTTTTCAAGCAACCTCTCCCCAAAGAAACTCATTTCATCTATCAATATGTATCTGACATGTGATATTTCTTCTTGGAAAGTTGTAAGTCTTGTCCCTTCTACTTCATTGAAATCTCTTATTGGAATTCTTCGCTTTGAATGAATGGTTGAAGACCAATGTTGAACGTTGCAACTCCAATAGGCGTGAATAGAAGTAGAGGAGATTGTTTGGGAGAAGAATTTTTTTCTAGTGGTAGGTTATGTGTTAGGTTATATAAGGTTAGGTTATATAGTGTTTTAGCATAGCCTCAAACACTACAATTAGGGCTGAGTTAGGTTATGTGTTTTCTTTAGGGTTAGGTTTGGGATTAGGTTTATGGTTATGGTTAGAGTTTAGGGTAATCTCTAAAATTAAGTTTAAGTCGTAGTTGATTATTTTCCCACAAAAGGAAATTAGATCCATTTTTTCTCATGTTCATTATAGCCAACTATGGCTTAATCTTAAATTTAGACCTTTTCTTGAAACCTAACATCATATCCCTAATCTAACCATAACCCTAACCCTAATCATAAGATTGACTCATACCCCGACCTTAACCCTAGCCCTGACAATAAACCTAGTCCTAACCCTTACTTGGAAACTAAACCATCATTTTCTCATTAATGTAACCCTGACCATAACTTTAACCCTAACACTATTTCTCAAAAACATTATCTTAACCATAACCCAAATCCTTTTTATCACAACCCTAAACATAAACATAACTCTAACCATAAACCCTAAACCATGATCCTAATTCTAATCTAACCCTAACACTAACCTTAACTTACACCCTAACATTAACCCTAATTGTAACCCTAAACTATAATCCAAATCTTAAACCTAGCCCTAACCCTAATCATAACCTAACCCTTTTTCTCGAAACCTTAACCTTGACCCTAACCCTAACCACAACCAAAACTCTAACCCCAAACCTAACCCTAATTACCTAACCCTAAATATTTTTTCTTTTATTAATTAGCTGCATTCACTCTAATAACCCTAAACCTATCCCTAAACCTAACCCTTGCCCTATCCTTGGCCCTAATCCTAACCCCAACTCTAAGCCAAATATAAAAACAACCCTTAATCATAACAATAACCCTAAAACTTAATTCTAAATATAACCCTAATACTATAATCCCTCATTGTAATCCTAAAACCTAACCCTATTTTCATATCTAATCCCAACCATAACCAAAACTCTAAATCTAACCCTAGCCATAAAACATAAACGATAATCTAACCCTAATCCTAACATTATTTTTCCTAACCCTAACCCTAACTCTAAACCTAACACTAACCCGAACACTAAATCCTAACCCTAATTAAATACCCAATCATAACCCTAAATTGTAACATGATCCTTTGAATTGGATACTACATACAAATTTATGTGTTACAATCATTGCTTCCATTGTTGCCATTTTGACATTGGGTCGATGAATATATTTTTAAAATATTCAACAAAATCTTTTAATGTCTTGCCAAAATTAATATTATTAATTGTAATTTCAAACTTATAAACATGTATGCAAAATAAGAACATAAATAAGAAATATATGGTAATAGTTTCTTTAGAAAAAAATGATGTGGACTACAAGGACTATAAGATATCCACAAAAGAGATCTACATTGAAAATATTGTAGGGAAATTCAAGAAAATACAATTGGTAGATGCAAAGCCAAATAAATGTGAAATTGTGTACTATAATGATTTTAGAATATATAAATAATGGATTTGTTGAAAAGGTTTTAGAAACTTTCAAACAAATGCAATTGGTAGATGCAAAGAAAAATTCCACAACCTTCACCAAAATCCTTATTGGTTTCCTTAATATGGGAGATTTGGAACAAGGTATAGACATCCATCAAAGCATAATATGAAGATGATTTTTTTCAAATGTTGTGGTTGTAGATGCCCTTTTAAAATTTATACAAAATGTGGAAGGATAGAAAAAGCTTGTGAACTATTTGACAAAATGTCTCAAAGAATTGTAATCTCTCAATTTATTTTAGTGTCTATTTTGTTATACCCCATGTCCCAAATTGGGTATAACACAATAGACACTAAAGCAAATTGATAGATTGTTATGAGGGTAGTGATGAGACTTTTCTAATTAGAGTGTATTCCATGAGATTACAATTATTCGAGGCATTGTGTCAAATAGTTCATGAGCTTTGTCTATCCTCTGACATTTTGCATAGATTTCAAAAGGGCATCTACAACCACAAGATTTGAGAAAATTCATCTTCATATTATGTTTTCCTTATGTTTGGCTGAATATTATACTAAATTTGAGTGTTGTTTGTGTTTTGACAAGAGTAGATTAATATTTTTTTTATTTTTTATATGAAGATCAAAATTGCATGCACATAGAATGAACCATAGTTTAGTTACAACACTTGGTCTCTTCAAAATAATCAAAGAAGATTAGGGAGAGGAAGGAATGCACACCAAACTACAAAATAGGGGTAGTTGTGGCTTTGTTAGTTTTATTTATATACTCTACTTGTTTCCTATAGGGATAAATATTTAATCACTATACAAATGAAAGATGGTTGATTATCTACTGAATATTGTTTTGTGTGTTTTGAAATGGAAGATATCTATGTTGGAAAACAAAGATAGACAATTGAGAGGGGGGTGAATCAGTTGTTACAAAATTGAAACTTATTTAACCTTATTAACCTTTAATCTCATATCTAATAATTAACAGTGAAAGCATGAATTAAAAACACATCAGAAACACACATAACACCAAGATTTTTGTGTACAAACCCTGTTAGGGGAAAACCCATGGTGGAGGTTAATCCACAATTTATACCTTGTTAAAAGTATTAAAGAAATGAATAAGGAATGCACATGCATTCAAGAACACTACCTAGAGCTCACTGCTCAAAGGGAAGACTCGCTGCTTTACATAAGGTAATCAAATTAAATCCATCTGATGAGGTTGAACTGAGAAATTAGCTTCTTCAAAAGCCTGATGACAGTTTCAGTTAGGCACATAAATACTTATTCATACTTTGCCTAAAATTCTTCACACTCTGCTCTACATTCGAATGATCTAATCTTTATTCACACATATCTCGCATACACTTCACATACATTATCTCTAAATGAATAAAACAATCACTCTTATATATCCACTTCATGAATTACATTAACAACTTTGTCGGCCAAAAATAAATAATAGATGAATACAAACTGTCGGCCCAATTCATGAACAAGTCTCAATGCACACCAACCTAAATTGGTCACAACATAATGAAGACCTAAATCAACATCCTTGAACATGCTAAGCATTCAAAAATTAATCCACAAGGATCTACAACACGCTACACCATCATGTCAACCAAGAACATGAAAAATCGAACATGGAAAGGAAAAATCTTTGATCACGAGCACACTGATCAATGTGGATGCACCGCAATGATAGAGTATGAGATCAAGAAACATCAATGAACATATAAAGAGCATACACAACAATTCAATTCACCAGAATTACATTCTCTTCTTTTAGAAACACCAACTATAGCAACAAAATAACTGTAAGAACACAAAAACTCATAACTCACTCCAATCTTGATGCACACCTCTGAAACTTCCAGAGGATATACTAGATAGGCTCAACAACAAACCCTTTAATACATGACTTCAGAATACCAATGTACAAAAATTTTCACCACTCTGATCTTCACAACTTCATAGACTATCTGCAACATATTTATTCTAATTTTCTCAATATCCTCAACATATACAACCTTTAAGACATTAATGCTAACAGTGTTGACATCAATGACAACCACATATGATGAGCAACACAACCACAACATCCAACAATCTACATCTCTATAAAAATTGGTATATGCTAATAGTCAACTTATTATCTTATTTATAACATTTCCTTAGCTTTTTATACTAAAAAATTCAAGGTAGAGGGTAGCATGATTCTTTGAATTGGATACTACATAAAAATTTATGTGTTATAGTCATTTCTTCCATTGTTTGCATTTTCACATTAGGATGCATATTTTTTACAATCAACAGTCTTTTAATGTCTTGCCAAAATTAATATTATTAATAATTTCAAACTTTTATAAACATGTATGGAAAATAAGTACATAAATAAGAAATATATTGTAATAGTTTCTTCAACAAAGGATAAAAAAATCATGTGGACCATACAAGGATTGTGGTGGGACTTAAAATTTACTACCCATGTGGTATTAATGAGGGAGATCAAAATAATCCTTCCTTGGATCTCACACGATCAGATTAAAGGCCCCGAGGGTACTGCGAGGTCTGCGAAGAGGCGACACGTGGCCTAGTTCTTGAAGCGACAGGGCTAGGTGGGACCCGCTGTCCAGTTGCAACCTCTTGTTTTCTTGGGTTGTGATTGGGCATGGTTCTCCTAGGGCACTGATGTGGATTTTCAAACAATTGTTGACTCAATCTGAGTGTCCGAACTTGCCATGTTTGATCCGCATTAACGGTTCAATTTTTCTTGGGTTCTTGTTCATCCGCATTGGGAGTTCTTGCTCTCTGCAAGTTGTTCTCATTAATGGCGCAGATTTTTTCAGTGGATCCTCACCTGAATTTCCTACGTGCGAACACTGTTCTCCTGATAAATGCAATGATGGGTTGTACGCCATGCCTTTGCAAGCCAGGAATAATTTGTGGTGGCTACATCAGCCACTAAAATGCTCGAATGCTCATGCTGCATTCGAGCAATTAATATTCTCGCACCAATTAACTCTATAAATGCTCATTGTGTTATCTGGTATTATCATCGCATTTTGAGTTGTCTTGTTTGCAGGTGGTCGAGTCTCTCCTATATTTTGCTGAGGTGTTCTTTGCAATGGACCATTCGGCTGTGCGTAGAAGGACCAGACTCGGGGTGAGAAATTTGCAGCTTGACGGGGTACAACCTATCCTTAGCAAGCCTGAAGGTTGTCCATGATGCTAATTTTAAAGGGACGGGGAGCTCCAAGTCCCCACTGGTGCTGTCTTCTGGTTCTGACGGTGATGGGTCCGAAACTGACTCGAACTACCAACGTTACTTGGCGTCCATGACTGAGCTGTTGGGGGTCAATGAAGAGCCCCTCACAGTTGCCCCAATAACTGTGATGGCACCATGCCATGCTACCAGATCATGTGTTAAAGCGGATAAAAGGAAGCTGGTCTCGCTTCTTCCTAAAGCGAGGACCAGGAGTGGTCACCTCTATCGGGGCCGTGTGTCTTGCAAGTAGTTGCAGTTGCTGGGTGTGTTACTTTTGGGTGGTGTGTTGATGTGGACATACGCATGCCTGCCACGCTCTTTTGTCTTTAGCTCCGGTTGGTTACAATGGTATAACTATTTTGATTCCTCGAACTGATTATGGTTTTTTCTAATGATGAGGAATGTCAATTTGAATTTCATTCTAAATGAAATTCAATTTTGGAATGAACAATGTAGCCTATTGCTTTGTTGCTCTCCTGTCCTATAAAGGAGATTTGACGGCTCATTGTTAAGGGTTGTTGTTTTTTTTGGGTCCGAAGGCTTAGAATAGGTACAGTTAGTGGTAATGCAAGATTTTGAAGGTATTATGTAGGAAATCATGTTGGGTTGGGAATAGTATGAAATAAGTATACTATGCTTTTGTAATTACTGATATCGAAAGAAATCTAAAAAAATTAAGACATTTTGCTCTCTTGTGTATGGGCCATGGATTATGAATGGATTTATCAAGGGTTTGTTCATTCAGTTTCAATGGTGTAGTTGAAAGTGTAATTTGTTCTCTTGCTTTGACTTAATGAGTTAATCAAATGCTTGAACACAAATTGCATGTTTATGGTTATATGCTCAGGATTCACTAAGGAGTATTATTTTAATATACTGACAAATCTCATGGTAGCAAAGCACTATGGTGATAAGTTCAATTTCATCTGAATTACATTTTATATGACTCCCACCCAATGGATGAGGCACTGGATAGTATTGGTAAATTCCTTTCAGGTATAGGACTATGACTCTAAGCACGGTGATTCAATACCCGAACATTTTAACAAATATCAACTGCTATCTCTTTTTGGGATATAGATCTTATGATAATTTTCAGTCTCCTTGCTTTGGGATATCTGTTATTATTCTTTGGTTTTTCCACAACCAGGGTAATGACTATCTGTTAGTGTTAGTGGGGACTGCATCTGTAAGAAGAAGTGTTCTTACCAATCATGAAACATTCTTATGAACACACTTGGGTTTACCCACCTTGGTTTCACAGAGCCAAAAGTGTAGGAGATGTCAGTCTTTGACTGACTCTTGTTAGTTGGCCACTAGCCTTTGTAGTTCTTTATAACAGAAGGTTGGCTACCTCTTACAGAATTGCAAATCCTATGTGGGAAAAAACACCAACAGATTGTAAGATATACACAAAATGGATCTACATTGAAAATTCGGTAGGAAAATTCAAGCAAATACAATTGGTAGATGCAAAACCAAATAAATGTGAAATTGTGGACTATAATGATTGTAGAATATACATAATGGATTTTTTTAAAAGGTTTTAGAAACTTTCAATCAAATGCAATTGGTAGATGCATAGACAAATTTCACAACCTTCACCAAAATCCTTGTCGATTTCCTTAATATGGGAGATTTGGAACAAGGTATAGACATCCATCAAAGCATAATATGAAGATGAATTTTCTCAAATGTTGTGGTTGTAGACTCCATTTTCAAATCTATGTAAAATGTGGGAGGATAGACAAATCTTGTGAACTATTTGACAAAATATCTCAAAGAATTGTAATCTCATGGAATACACTCTAATTAGAAAAGTTGCATCACTACCCTCATAACAATCTCTCAATTTGTTTTAGTTTCTATTGTGTTACTCAATTTGAAACTTAATTGTGATACATTAAGTTCATTGTCAAATTGTCATTTGTGTGTCAAGTTTTCAAAATCCAAAATGATCAATTATTAATAAAATCATGGATCATGTAATATTGGGATGGGTGACCTCCTAGGAAGGCCTAGTGCTTCATCGCTTTGAGAATCATTTAGATGCAATGAGTGCTAAGTGGACCATTCATTATCATGAGAGATGGGTTCTTGTGAAACACTACTCATGAAACATGGTTCAATGAGTTTGACTTGTAAAACTACATAATTGAATCCTGATAACAATATCAAAATTTGACACAATGTGAAAAATACTTCCTACTTGTCAATAGATCATGTTGTCAAAATCTAGAATTTCAAATTATGAATTCTTTGTAATTACTCAATAGATCATGTTGTCAATTGAACCTATTGGCATTTTTTTACTGCAACCCACACGTGTTTCCTAGAAGCTCCTATGAACTCCCCACATTCAATAATAAAAGACTAGGAATAGTATGGCCAACTTTACGAGAATAGCAATAAGGCTAATTCTCCTACACTTCGGACTCTGTAAAATCCAGGAGGGTATTCCCTAACATGTGCTCTTAACATACAACATTTAAACAATTCATTTAATTTGCACATAGGTAAGCAACAAATAGATCCCCAATTAATGTTAAAGGATCAAATCCTTCAAGAAATTGGCTATTCCTTAAAAAAGACTCATGTCCATTTAACAGAGAATCGCAAACTTCACATAAAGTAAATTGATAGGAAATGTTTGAGTAAAATATCTTGATGCCATAACACAAAACATACGAGAATAAAACGTAATCAAAATTCCAGTGCCATATCCCAACGCAAGGAGTCAAAAGAGAAAACTGAACTACAGGGTAAATTTCATTTTGAACACTTATGATCTATTATGAATTGCATTACAACCCATATATCTATACCTGAGTTTATTACTCCTTTATGAATCCTATTTGTTATATTGCATGAATTTACTGGTTAGCTAAAGCATTTAACCGATCCTTTGAACCAGAGCTATAGTTAAACATAATACACAGTAAAGAACAAATGAAAATCAATGAAAATCATCTTTGATTGATATTTCATTAATAATCCATTTAACATAACACAATAGGAGAGAAAATAAACTCCAAATATTCACGAGTTTGATTCAAACATGCTCAAAAACCCCATGATTAACAAAGTTCTCCAATCTGACTCAAAACTTTTTAAAACCTAGACTTACAATTCATACTCTCTATATTACTAGACTCTTATTTCTCATATTTTGGATATTTCAACCGACCACTCTCTCGGCCCAGAATTCCCTTTTATAAAACAAGGGAGCCAACAAGCTTCAGGTCGGAGAGTACACATGTCCATTTGTAATTGGACTGCTAACTCTTGATTTAGTTACAATTCTATTATGTGAGTGGAGAGCATAAAACAAAGATCATCATTAGTTGATAAGGAGGAAATAAAACATAGCTCCAAAGGCCGCTCCCCATACATCAAAGGCATGCTTAGCCGTTATAGTATTAACTCCACCTCAGCACCCTGTTCTTGGAGTCAAAAGGAGAATGCAATTTTAGAATATAATATCTAAGGCCAGACCTATATTATACATGACCAAGTTGCAATTCTCGACTATAACACTCATAATTCTAGTTCATCAGTGAACACCTTTTTCCATAATTCAAACTCCTCCTCGGAAGGCCATTGGAAAGCCACAACCTAATCAACCTTGTTTCGATAGGGGGCATACTTTACCATTATCGATGTGGCCTTTTTATCAAAGTTCTCTAAGAAACTTATAACAAAAGACAACTTTTCCAATGTATTCTCTAGCATGCGGATGTCAGCCTTTTTGCATATCTCATGTGTTTGAGACATCATTATATTGTTCATTTGCTCCTTCCAAACCTGTAGGGGTTTGACTTCATCCTAACTATGTAAAATATGAGGCAATGGGGTCAGGTCCTTTCCATCATACACATCTTTCAACAATTTAATCTTGGATTCCATTGGGGCGTAAAATCCCTGAAACTTCTACTCAACAATTCCCTTGAACAATTGATATGTTGCAATAACAGTAGGATATTTATCACCATTCTGTTTTACCCTTACTGCCATGAATCTCAACTTCTCCATTCTAGGGCTCCATTTGTTTAGCAATGAGATGGCCAATTCTTTATCCCTTGGAAACATTTTTAGTGCTTGCAACATTAGGACATAATTTGCATGAACACTGTTTAGCTTACTCTAGACTGTTTTGTTTAAATGTTTCAGAACAATGTCCACTATCACTGCATTGTTTCTCCCTGTTGCATCATGGATTTGATTTACCATCTCCTTATATTCTTCAACTTGATGAATCAGTTTCTCCCTAGAAAGTCCCCCTCTAGGGCTAGTAGCCCTCTCAATAGTGATAGGCACTTGTCCCATATTATATGGAACAATAGCCAAAGACTATGCTTGTGTAGGAGGTTGAGACTGCTCTATTGGTGGGTCGGGAACAGTGTGGCTAGAACTAGCTTGCTTTTGAGATCTCATGGTATCCATTTGTTGCCTCAATAAAGCCAATTCAGTTTCTAACTCTGCTACCTTTTGTTGACTCTTATTATATTCAATAATAATGTCATTATATTGGCCTCTCAGAGTATCCCGCTCCTTGGTCAAATCTTCAATAGTTGCTCTAGTGAATTTGGCAACATTCACAACCATATCAACAACTTTCAATGTTGGGGTGTCAGTAACTCTCCTCACAACCAAGTGACCACTAAAGTCAGAAGGTTCTACAACAATTGGCTTTTTAGAGTTAGTAGATAGGGACCAGATTGCCAATGCATCCCATTCCTCACTAAAGGCCAATCCCTTGAGTGCCAATGTAGCCTCCTCTTATGTAGTAAGAAGTGGCTTATTAGCCCTTCTTATTGTGTCAAACACTACAGCATCAGCGATATCCGATTCTAGGAGTAGTAATAGTCCACTTTTTTGTACCAATTCCCGACCCCGCTCTGGTGTTATTGCTTTGAATCTTTCTCTCATTTGTTCCCTAACCTTAGCTTGAATTACCTTCTCTGGGAGCTCTGGATGTAGACTTCTCTCATGTGCCACCTTCTCAACATATAATGTAGTATGTGCTCTCCACACAAAATCTTTAAAAGCATCGGTTTGAATAAAAGAGTCATCCATCATGAACTCTCTGCAGGCTTCTATTCTCAAATCATCATTGCTTGTTATTCCTTTGATTTCATCTTTTCCTAACCTCAAAGAAGTTGTACCTGAACCTATTGCAATTTCAATTGGGTCCAATGGCATATTAGGATGCATTTCATCCAGAGTGACAATAATGTCATCATCCTCATCACCATCACAGTCAACAATATTTACCCTTTCAACCCTCTACCTCTTTGGTGATGGTGGGCAAGCCCGTTCAGAAAAACTTGGAGGAGAATCCAAATCAACAACATTTGGTACTGATTTCCTTGAAGAAGATGGTGCAATATTTTTAGCAACATCTTCAGCCCTACTTCCCTTTCTTCTAGAAAAAACCCTTATCTTCTTTTGGGGCTGATAAGTAGGCCTCTCCTCTTCCTTTACCTCAGGGTACTCCTTGATGGTTTGTGATTTTCCCCTTTCTTCCACAACCCTTTCATCTTTCAAAACCCCAACCAAGCTCTCAAAATTATCAATAGCATACATTGCCTTGCTAAACTCATCTTTAGCATTAGGTATGAGATTGAAATCAGGTATTTTCTCCTGCTTACTTTTTACCATTTTAGAGTAGGCAATGTATAGTGCCTTTCTATCATCTTGTAATTCCAAATCAAAAATATTCCTGATGATGTCCTCAGGAAAGTAGAAGTTGTGGACAAAAGCTCATGTCCGATGTTTTGCCTTCATTTGAGAGATAAAACCCTCAGGATCATGATTCCTATGGCACACAGTTCTTAGCCTATAAGGCCCAAGTAATTGATGTAACTCCTTCCATCCTCCCTTTGCCATAACAAAATCGACAAATGTTGTATATTCAGGGAAGAAAGAACCTTTCTTCTGTTCAACTGGCAAGTGTAATTCCTGAGCGCCCCCCAACTGCCTCATGATTTCCAAAAATCCAAGTCTAAGGGGCACCTCCCTTGGCAGAACCTTTGGATTGACATTAGTGCCAAAAACCCTGAAAACTGTGGTATTACGATAGGGGATAATGTCTCCCCAATTGTGCATTATGTTCAATTCAGGCCTTCTCTCCATCGGCCTCAAGAAGTCATGAATTTATTTTGGGATCCTTGGGGGGTCATGAACTAGAGCCTTCCTTAATTTAGATCCAAAGACATTATGGAAAGTTACATAATCAAACTTATGATCATGCATGTCAAGAATCTTAGTCCAATATTGGACATGCATTTCAATGTTTCCTTCATTCTTCTTTAATTCCATATCTTTTTCGAACACAACCTGACCCCTATACAAAAACATGTGCATTAACAAGGAATACCATCTGAATCCAAC